>CM076579.1:483319751-483885530 GCA_034641835.2 Pinus albicaulis
CAAAGCTTCCGCTAAACATTATGGGTAAGAAGGAGAAGAGCTCAAGTTCTGAGAACAAAGAAATGGCTTCGCTATATGCAGACACCGCCTGTAACAAGGACGCCGGTATATCTACTTGGGAGGGAATGTATAAACTGTTAGAAGATGAAAACCCTGTGGTGATAAAAGTTGCAGCTACAACAGGTTCAAAGGATACGTCTGAAGCAACCCTTAGAGACTTGGCTTGCTCATTTCTACATAGAATAGCAGCAAGACCAAGGATTCTCCCATATACAGACATGGTGAGATGGGTGCTGGATAGCACAGATATTTCAGACAGACAATTCAGAACTCCATCTGAAGAGCTAATCGGGTCATTCACCATAGAAGATCTGAGATTAATGTATAAGCTGCCAGAACCTCGGGCGACTTTCAACAAGCAATTTATGGAAGATTTTGCCAAAGAACACTCAAATTTGGCAAAATGCACAAAGGAGTGGACCAAAAGAAGTGAACCATTGAAGAAAAACAAACAAGGTATGTACAGCACGAGTTCACTTACCTCTCCTTATTGTTTTACTGCTGCCATGTTATGCAGGCTTTTTGGAAAGCCTGACATAAATATGATATTACCCAAATGGCTTCCTTTGTTAAATGCGGCTGTTAATTCTACAATTGTAGATTGGGCCAAAATCCTATCCGATAATCTCACCACTGCTATATTTCATTACCGGTCTAAACAAAATGTTTCCCAGCGGGTTTATCCGCCTTTTTATTTATCTGCTTATGTCATGGACGCCATCTGCTATGTCTCTAAATTCCCTGTGATGGGCTGGAAATGGACTATCCACGATCCTTTGCCCATTCATGTGTACCATAAAGAAATATGGGAGTCTGAGTTTATCCCCCATTTTTATCAAATTTGTCATGGAATAATGTTGCCATTGTACATAACATTGTATAATAAGGATGCCCCGAGGTTATCCTCAGAAACAGAGGTTGATATTCTCCCCGTCGCAAGATGGTTTGGGGAGGAATTGTTCACCTATATTAGGGTTTTTGGAATTTATGCTTCTCCCCATGTTTTACCCTTATATGTTCCAGATAGACTTGTAGCCCGGGAAATTGCTTATCAGACCTGTGGCCAGGGAGGTATGACAAAAGATTTAAAAGACAAGAAAAAGGGCATTTGGCCACAATTTCCCATAAAATGTGGAACATTTTCACTATTGGATATTGGTCATGCATTTCATGAGATAGGCAACGTTACATGCCTACAGCTGTTCAAATTCTCAAGAAGGTTATTTGACCAAAATGATATTGTTAAGAATTTTACCAATGCAATCAAAGTAAGGGAATTTGTCACGGAGCAAGATCTTTTTGATGATATGTTCCAGGCAAGAAATTCATTTAAAGAGGTTTTGAATTCAGCTAGAGAGCAGCTATCTCCAGGGGATTTTCAGGAATTCAAGTTGTACAGAGAAAGGAGACTAATTCCTATTCCTTTGGATAATCTACGCATAGAGCTTGCAAAGGAGAAAACTCCTAGTGTTAGTCTTAACAGCAGTTCAAGCACAGGTAAATCCAAATCAAAATCTGACAGAGATTCTGAACACTCCAATACATCCAGAGAAATTGAAGATAAAATGGAAGAATCCATCAAAGATTCTGCACAATCTAAAGAGCTTGCTCAACAGCAAATTTTGATTTCTCAACAAACAAATCCTCCTTCACCCAATGTACAGCAACAACCAGTCACCATGGAGTTAGATAAAGAATGGGAGACCTTTAATCAATTTATTAATGTAGAAGGAGAGAATGTACAGACCCCTGTCCAAACAACCAAAGTTTTGAATGCAGGAACAAGCAGCACAGCCGCAGTAACAGAGCACATACCAATTACACCCTCCTCTGAAATTGTACTTAATGTAGAGGACATTCCTCCTCTGGATGTATTTTATAGCCCAAAATACAAAGCAGTAGTAAAGAGACAAAGAAAAAAGAGAAAAATAGAAAGTGCAATTGCTACCGAACCAGAACAAGTAGATGTTTTGTGGAAAGATCCTGCCACAGAGCCTACTCATAATCTCACTAAATTATCTCAAATAACAGGAGCTTATGCTTCTGCAACAATTGATAAAGCAATTGAGATACAACTTTTGCTGGATGAAAAAGAAGAACAGATAAAGGCTCTGCAACAACAATTGCAACAGGTACAGGCCAATCAGGAAGCACAATTAAAACTTGAAGAGTTACAACAACAACTTCAAGAAATCCAAGAACAGCATAAGGATGATCCTAAGCTTCCAGAATTCATTTCAAAAACCATCTCTTTGAACAATCAACTACTGCAACAAGAGGAAGTTTTCTGCCAAAAAATATTGCAATGGAATTCTTTGTGCCAAGAAAGCGATAAAATCACAAGTCATGTCGTAGATCTACGAAATTATTATGATTTGATTAATGAAAAGATCAATGATTATCTAGCATGGCAAAAGACAGAAGAAGGCAGAAAAGCTGGTGCACCCATCATTAATGAAAACCACAAAGAAATACTGTTCAGTAATTGGGATGCACAAATCAGAAGAGCAGAAAGGGCAGCAGAGGAGGCATCTATAGCGGCAAACACTCTCACTGATTGTGTAAATGACAATTTACACAAAGCTAACTTGATTTCTGAAACTGTTCCAGGTTATCTCCCACAGGAAAATCAATTGCAAGCAGAATGGAGGCAAAAGGCAAAAGAAAGAGCAAAATCCATCCAAGGGCTGACAAGATTGAATTGGGACTCATACTGGATGTACTTGGTAAAGCCACACAGTCAGCACAGTGCACTCAATTGTATTATCAATGCTACAGAGAAGATTGCTCCTACGCTTGCCGACTCTGTCTTTTCAGGACAGCTGAATTCCGAAGTCGGTCAACCGCATCTTCTCAAAAACATGCTAGATGCCTGCAAGATCAAAGATCAATTTCATAGATAGATAGATTTAGTTTTAATTTCACTGTATTTTAGCCTAGGAAAAGGACGATCATTGAACCGAATCCTTATTTTTTGTAATAAACTATTTTTAGAGTTAGTTAAGTAGTATTTAAACCCCTCTCATGCATTTAGAGAGGGGTCCTGGATCTTAATATTTTTGGACTTGGAGATTGAATTTTTGTACTCCATTGTCTTATATATTTTTTGAAAAGGATCACATCTGGTGATTTTCATGTGGAATTATCTTTGAAGTGTTGCATTTCTGTACCTTGGAATTTGGTTTTGCATTATAATTACTGGATAGAGTATCAGATTACATTTGAAGTCATCAAGATGAGCAAGGTATTTCTATCTGTTTACTGTTGATCTCTTTTGTTTTATGATATTCGTTTTAAAATTGCTATCATTTATATGTATATTTGTTTTAACAACGCTTCCTTTTATATATCATTTCTGATTATAATTGAAACGTTATTTTTCATAGTTACATGTAAATGGTATACAATGATGAATGCAATATGTTTATATAACTCTGTTTAATTTCTTAAATAGAGTTATCTTTATTTGTTTCCGCATATTTCAATTTAATTAATAATACATTTTCATGGTTATTGTTGAATTGAAACAATCTTAAGTTGTATTCACATATAGCTACCCGGGTTAATGTTAGAATTTCTTTATCAGTATTTAGCTTAGATTAGATAGTTTTATTTTCAGTTAGTTTAGTCCCATTTCCACCCATCCAATCCAATCCATTTAGTTACAAGGAAACTAGTCCTTTAAATCCAGTCGGAGCCACCATACCAAACGGAAAAGGAGCTGCCTTAAGGTCCCGACCGGGTGGTTTTCCCCGATGTTTGAAGCAGAGATTTTCTAGGCTTCAACATTTTGGCGCTAGAAGGAGGGCCTGAGCTATGAATGGCAAGTAAATCTTTATCCACAAGCCATTCTGAGAGCAAAACACCCTCATTAACTTCTTCAATTTCTTCTGAAATTCAGAATCCAAGAGAAGAAATTGCAGAAAATATTCAGACACCCACTACCAAAATCTTAAAACATTCAGACAAACAACATCCTGAGTCTCCTGAAGTTCAAGACCTAATTCATAAATTGAAAGGATTCTCCTTATCTTTAGAAGAGTCTGAAATATCTGATGGTAGTGTAAGCTCAAAATTTATTCCTTCAAAACCTCTTACTAGGTTGCAAAGTGAAAAACTTGGTATTCTTCCGAAAGAATTTCCTTTACCTAGTAAGAGCAAAACAAAAAGAATTCAATCGGAAACAGAAAGTGATACAAGTTCATCATCTTATATTCAAATACCTGTTTCCGAAATCCCTTCTCAACAAAGTACAGTTGTTTCATCATCATATCTTCAATCATCATCTCCACAAACATCTTCTACTCAATCCTCATCAATCTCAACATCATCTATTCCAACCACTTCAATTCAAATACCACCAGTTTCTGGTATTCCTCCAATAATCATCCCAATAATGGCACAGAGACCATGGTCTACTCCAGGAGCAGTCAACATGGCTGCACCTTTACATGATTTACCAGACAATCCTGGGAAATGGCTTCCAAAGTTTAGCCCAGATCTTAACATTCAAGCTGAAGAACATATCAATAACTTTATGCTGGTTATTAATTTGAATGGAGTCATACACGAAGATGTTGTAGTTAGATTATTCCCATATACTCTTCAGGGAGTAGCAGGATCATGGTACTTTTCGTTACCATCAGGATCTATAACGAGTTGGGACATTTTTGCAGATCATTTTCTGACCAAATTTGGAGATGACCGATCAATTGCAACTTTACTCAATGATCTCTCAAATTTGAAAATAGAACCCAAAGAACTTATAAAAGAATTCAATGCTAGATTCAACAAACTTTTGAACAAAATTCATACAGATTCACAACCCAATGAACAAGTCAGAATCGAATGGTATATAACTGCCTTACCCTCAAACATAGCAATTTTCGTAGACAGAGCTGCAAAGCCTACATTGGCTGAGAATATGAAAGAAGCTATTGCAGTGGAAAAACGTATCACTTCTCTGGAAAAGAAAAATGCTCTTGAAGAAAGGAAGTCAAAGAAGGTCAGCTTCAGAGATGATTCAAAGAAAAATACCAAAGATCCATATGACATGGAAGGTTTACAGAAAGTTCTTAAAACCATGTCAAATGAAATGGTTGAAATTAAAAAACAAGTGGCTGAAACTTCTACCAAGAAACCATTCCGAAATTTCAGAAGAAACCAAGTTGAATCTAAACCTCCTAATGCAATTTCTAATGCAGAATCAGAAGAAGAGGAAGAAGAAGAAGATACATCTATAGTATCAGATCAAGAAGATGAAAATGAAGAAATAGCTGAATTGAATGGAATGTGGGATTTTATTCTCCCTAATTCTGATAGAGAAGAAGCTATGCCTGTAAGTACTAGGAGTAAATCTACAGCAGAACCAGTGCAAACAGTTCCTAAAAAGAAAATTACAACTCCAAGTACCAAAGACAAACCCACTGTGAAGAAAACTTCTCCATCACCTACTCAAAATCAGCCATCTTCTTCTAATCCTCTCACATCAACAGCGAAAACTTTAGTAATATCAGATCCTATGGAATACAATATTGTTGAAGACATGAAAAAGATCAAAGCCAACATTTCCTTACATGAACTCAGCAAACTGAAACATCAGCAAAAGTTGCTATTGAAAGAATTAAATGCTACACCAATTGCTCCTTTACCAAGTGGTGTAGTTGCAAAAGTAGCAAGAGGAACTGGTAAGCCACCAGATAAGGTAGATGCTACTGATACTGTGCTCATTGGGGAAAAATCAAATTCTCAAACTCCTCCTTTTCTTTTGACTTATGAGATGTACAATAAAAATCTGCATAATTGTTTGATTGATTCCGGAGCTTCCTCCAATATAATGCCTACTTCTGTCTGTGCTAAACTAAATATTGAACCACAGAAATCAGCAGTTCAGTTGGATCGCTCTAAAGTTCAAGTTGTAGGAGAAATCAATTCAGTCACAATCAGATTAGCCTCAGATCCTAGGATTGTCCAAAGAATTGATATTCTGATTGCTGATATTCCTGAATTCTATGGATTAATCTTGAGCAGGGACTGGTCTGCAAAACTTAACGGTTATATCTCAACTGATTATTCGCACATGTGGCTTCCCTACAAAGGGAAACCAAATCAAATCAAGATTGAACGAGAAAAACATATGACACATACTGTCACTGAATTTGAACAACCTAATGAACCTGTGGCATTCAACAACAATATTCTTGGAGGTTATTCTGCTGAATCATTTCTTGGAAATTTCAAAGCTCCTCAATCACCTTTTTCTGTAAATACTTTTGTTTCTCAGATAGAAAATTTTTCACAATCTGATACTTCTAGAATTGTAAATATTTCGGATGTAATTGTAGATAAGCCAATAGATAAGTCTTTATTTTGGTCATTATATTTTGATGGATCAAAGTCTAGTGATGGAGCTGGAGCTGGATGCATTCTAATTGATCCAAATGGGGAGAAAACCATGCTGTCATGCAGATTAGAATTTGAGTGTACTAACAATACCGCAGAATATGAAGCCTTGGTTCAAGGACTTTATAAAGCTATAGGGTTAGATGTTAAATACTTGAAAGTTTTTGGTGATTCCGAAATTGTTATTAAACAAGTTAGGAATACTATTCATTACCTTTCAGGACATCTTAAACACTATCAAACCCTAGTACAAGAACTCACCACTCATTTTTTAGCATTCAATATTTCTCCTATTCCTAGGAATCAGAATACATCAGCTGACTTGTTAGCTAATGTTGCATCTAAACTCTTACCTGCTGAAGATTGCAGTCCTGATAGATTTTCTGTAGAATTGATTTTTCATCCATCTGTCCCGGATAATGTTACAAATTGGAGAGTTTTCTATCATGATCAAGATATTCTAAATTTCATGACTTCAAAGAAATCATATGATGAGCAAATTATTAACGAAGATGATCATGATTTACAAATTGCTCTAAAAGGTAATGAAAACCCCATTCCAAAATCTGTTGTTAAGTTAGAGGATTTATATGACATTAGAAACAGATTCAAGAAAGTTGTTAATTCAAAACTTCAAAGTTCCACTTTGAAGTTTGAATTAGTAAATCTTGGTTCTGATTCTAAACCTCAAAACGTTAACTTAGGACTCAACTTAACACCAGAGGAAAGGAATGCATTCATTAAACTGCTGAACAAGTATAAAAACGTTTTTGCTTGGAATTATGATGATCTAAAAACATATGATACTTCAATTATTCAACACACGATTCCAATGCTTCCTGATGTTAAACCTGTTCAACAGAAGTTGAGAAAGATCCATCCAAATCTCGAAAGTCAAATAAAATCAGAACTTAATAAACTTTTGAAAGCCAAAATCATTTTTCCAGTCAGGCACTCTAATTGGGTTTCCAATATGGTACCTGTAAGGAAGAAGAATGGTGATATAAGAATCTGTATTGATTTCATAAATTTAAACAAGGCATGTTTAAAAGACAATTTCCCATTGCCAACCATGGAACAGATACTTCAAAAGGTAGCTGGTTCTGAACTTATGTCCTTTCTTGATGGATTTTTAGGCTATAATCAAGTTTTAGTTCATCCAGATGACAGATTGAAAACAACTTTCAGAACAAAATGGGGAACTTATGCTTATCAGAAAATGCCTTTTGGTCTAATAAATGCAGGAGAAACTTTTCAAAGAGCCATGGATATAGCATTCAAAGGTCTGATCAATAAATCAGTTGTTGTTTATCTTGATGACATAACAGTATTTTCAAAAAAGAGAGCCAATCATCTTCATGATTTAAAACAAATATTTGGAAGATGTAGAAAGTTTGGTATCTCCTTAAATCCAAAGAAATCTTTCTTTGCTTTAGATGAAGGAAAACTTTTAGGATTTGTTGTGTCAAAAGATGGTATATATATTGATCCAGATAGAGTGAAAGAAATTTCTGATATTTCTTTACCACATAACAAAAAATCCATGCAATCTTTTCTTGGACAGATCAATTTTGTTAAGAGATTTATTCCTGATTTTTCTTTAATCGTTTTACCTATGCAAAATATGATCAAGAAAAATTCAATATTCAAATGGACGCATAAAGAAAAAGAAGCTTTTGATTCAATCAAACAAGCGATCATTAATGCACCAGCCTTGAATACTCCGGATTTTTCTAAAGATTTTACTTTGTATACTCTGGCCACTGAAACATCCTATGCAGCCGTTTTAACACAACTCAATGATCAAGAAATCGAAGCACCTATTTCTTGCTTTAGCTCAAATCTGCAAGGAGCTGAGCTTAATTATTCTGATGTTGAAAAACAAGCCTTTGCTGTGTTTAAATCAATAAAACATTTCAGACCTTTTCTCTTGAAAACACATACAAAAATCATTGTCCCATTCTCTGCAGTGAGGCAATTATTAATTCAAAAAGAAGTAGGAGAAAAGAGAGCTAACTGGGTAACAACTTTGCAAGAATATGATATTGATATTAAACCAGCTAAGATTGTTAGAGGACAAGGTTTTTGCAGATTATTGGCAGGAGCTCATAACATACCAGAAGATCAAGATCCAAATCAAGATATTCAAGTAAGTCAGATAAGTGTTACAAATTCCGGATCTCAGTATGCTGATCTTATCTATTACTTGAAAAATGGGTATGCTCCTTCTAATCTCAGCTATAAGAGTAAACGCGCTTTAAGGTTAAAGGCTATTAAATACCAGATCATTGACAATGTGTTATTTAGAAAAAATTATGATTCAATTTTATTAAGATGTTTGGAAAAGACTGAAGCTGAAAAGGTTTTGCAGGAATTGCATGATGGACCAGCAGGAGGTCATTTTGGAGGTGATACCACGGCTCACAAAATAATTCGCGCTGGTTATTACTGGCCTACCTTTTTTAAAGATACGCATGATTACGTAAGGAAGTGCCAAATTTGTCAAACTGCAAGTGGAAGACAAAGGAAACCAGTTTTTCCTTTGCAACCAGTAACTATTGAGCAACCATTCGAACAATGGGGGCTTGACATTATTGGTGAGATAGTACCTCATTCTTCCAAACAGCACAAGTACATCCTTACTGCAACTGATTACTTTACGAAATGGGTAGAGGCAATCCCATTGAAGGTAGCCAATTCTGTTGCAATTATTGATTTCATAGATCAATTCATCATAACCAGGTTTGGTGTACCTCAAGCTCTTGTCTTTGATAATGCATCTTACTTCTCTGGAAATAGTTTAATTGAATTTGCAGTCAAAAGAGGTTTTAAATTAAAATATTCAGCAAATTATTACCCACAAGGTAATGGTTTGGCTGAATCCACTAATAAAAACCTTATCAAAATCATTAAAAGGACCGTTGATCAAAATCAAAAGAATTGGCACAAATCTTTAATTTTTGCATTATGGGCTGATCGTATCACTGAAAAAGCTTCAATAGGGACTTCACCTTTCAATCTGGTTTATGGAAAAGAAGTTGTGATACCATCAAACTTAACACTTCCATCATTAGCCCTAGTGCAATTTATTGAAGAAAATCCTTCATCATCCATTCAATTGAGATATGATCAAATCCTTAAATTAGAAGAAGATAGGGATAAAGCAAAAATTACTCATGAAAAACATCAACAGCTTGTAAAATCTTCTTTTGACGCAAGTTCTACCGGCTCAAAAATTTTGTCAATTGGTGATCTCGTTTTGAAATGGAATAAAGCACACGAAGAAAAAGGTAAACATACCAAATTTCAGAAAATGTGGCTTGGACCATTTCAAATCGTTGAGAAGATAAGCTCAAATACATTTATACTCCAAGATCTAACAGGTAAGAGAGAGTCTCTTCCTGTAAATGGGCTTATCTTGAAGAAATTCTTTTCATAAGGAGGTAACCCCTTCTTAAACTGTATATATTTCTTTCTGCAAAGTTTTTGATTGTTTTTGTTTTTACAAATAAAGGTTGTTTATGAGTCTCTGATTGACTGTTTACTATTTGGGAAAATTTCTTCTGAAAAATATTATAAATATTTATTTTGTGTAAATAAGAATTTTTAAAGTAATGATCACAGTTTTTGAATAGTTTAAAATAAGATGTTAAACTTTGAAAAGATTATTTCAATCATTTACATGATCTTTTGAAAACTTGAGGAAAATGTAAATCATTATAAGGTTTATTAAGCAGAGAAAGGTTATCTATTAAAGTAAAGATATTTTTTCAAAGTTTTGGAACTCAAAAAACTCTGAAAATTGTCATCCATTAATTCTTAAGGATAAAACTATTTCACCCCATCCATTTAAGTTGTGATTTTTTAGAATGTAATTCTAAGAAATTATACGAAAATTTTAAGAGATAAGAGGTCTCATTACGAGCCGACTTACCATGTTCATAAGGAGTAATAAAATTGACATTACTAATACTGTATACCAAAACAGGGTAATGGCTTATAAATATAAGACAAGGGGTCTCATCACGAGCCAGCTTGTTCAGTTTAATTATAACTAGTGAATGGCATTGTTATTAACTGGCTACCAAACCAGGACAATGGCTCTTAAAATAAAAAATAAGTAAAGGAAAAAAACATGAGATAATAGGTCTTATGAATTTATTTTTTAAAAAGTCATAATTTTAGTTGGATGGGACAATGAATGGTTAATGGTTTAAAGGTAACCCTGTCGAGACTATGAACGTTTGCTGGCAGCAGAGGCAATACCTATGGCAATATAGTATATTATAAAACCAAAACTTGGAGAGATCCACTTACTTCATTATTAACACCAATCAAAGCTTGAGATAACCCAAAATGTTTTTATTTCTTAAGGAATTAGAAAGAAATTATGAAATGATTTTTATTTCTTTTTCATAGTTACATTTTATTTGAATTATCATAAGATAGTTTTTATTATCTTTAAAAATCTTTACTTACTAAAGATAGAATGTTCATTTTATTTTTTCAGAGATAACTGTTTCTTCTAGTGAATCGCCAATTGTTGTGACCAGCAACAACCCCCCTTTTATTTATTATTAGTAATAATACTAAATAAATGAGGACCCTTAGTTAAAAATCCAAAAAATCAATTAGGATTTGTTTGCCTTTCAAATAAAACTTTCTATCATAAACTTATAAAAATCCCTTAGAAAGAATATTTAGAAACACTTAAGTTTATGATAGATTATAATAAAATTGCTCTTGAAACAATATAGCTCATCCATAACAAAAATATTATATATAAAAACACATTGATCGCAGATCGCATAGCGCTGAAAACAGAAATGATTAATGAATATCTTTTGCGCTCTTTTCAAATATGCGCTTTTGCGATTCTGCGCCACGCGCCCTTTTCAAATATGCGATCATGCGCTTTTGCGATTTTGCGCTTTTGTGATTTTTGCGATATGCGCTTTGCGCTATTGCGCAATTCCCGTTTTTGCGCTATTTTTATGACTGTGATGATTTCATTTTGCGATATTGCGACATTGCGATATTGCGATATTGCGCAGCAAATCGCAGATCGCAATGTCGCAGATTCATGTAGGTGCGCTATCCCAAGGCAATCTTCCCATATGTCAAATCCGTTATGCGCTTTAATGATTATATTAAATGATTGGATTGATTATTAATGTGAAAAGAGATTGTGTTTAGATTGAAAGTCGTTTCACAATTTAAATATTATATTTCATCCACTTTCACATTCAAAACAGTCTCATCACCTTTCTTATGTCATTACTCTCATTTATTCGTAAAACGCAGGCACGAAGGAGCATACCACTATACAAAGCTTCCGCTAAACATTATGGGTAAGAAGGAGAAGAGCTCAAGTTCTGAGAACAAAGAAATGGCTTCGCTATACGCAGACACCGCCTGTAACAAGGACACCGGTATATCTACTTGGGAGGGAATGTATAAACTGTTAGAAGATGAAAACCCTGTGGTGATAAAAGTTGCAGCTACAGCAGGTTCAAAGGATACGTCTGAAGCAACCCTTAGAGACTTGGCTTGCTCATTTCTACATAGAATAGCAGCAAGGCCAAGGATTCTCCCATATACAGACATGGTGAGATGGGTGCTGGATAGCACAGATATTTCAGACAGACAATTCAGAACTCCATCTGAAGAGCTAATTGGGTCATTCACCATAGAAGATTTGAGATTAATGTATAAGCTGCCAGAACCTCAGGCAACTTTCAACAAGCAATTTATGGAAGAGTTTGCCAAAGAACACTCAAATTTGGCAGAATGCACAAAGGAGTGGACCAAAAGAAGTGAACCATTGAAGAAGAACAAACAAGGTATGTACAGCACAGGTTCACTTACCTCTCCTTATTGTTTTACTGCTGCCATGTTATGCAGGCTTTTTGGAAAGCCTGACATAAATATGATATTACCCGAATGGCTTCCTTTGTTAAATGCGGCTATTAATTCTACAATTGTAGATTGGGCCAAAATCCTATCTGATAATCTCACCACTGCTATATTTCATTACCGGTCTAAACGAAATGTTTCCCAGCGGGTTTATCCGCCTTTTTATTTATTTGCTTATGTCATGGACGCCATCTGCTATGTCTCTAAATTCCCTGTGATGGGCTAGAAATGGACTATCCACGATCCTTTTCCCATTCATGTGTACCATAAAGAACTATGGGAGTCTGAGTTTATCCCCCATTTTTATCAAATTTGTCATGGAATAATGCTGCCATTGTACAGAAAATTGTATAATAAGGATGCCACGAGGTTATCCTCAGAAACAGAGGTTGATATTCTCCCCGTCACAAGATGGTTTGGAGAGGAATTGTTCACCTATATTAGGGTTTTTGGAAGTTATGCTTCTCCCCATGTTTTACCCTTATATGTTCCAGATAGACTTGTAGCCCGAGAAATTGCTTATCATACCTGTGGTCAGGGAGGTATGACAAAAGATTTAAAAGACAAGAAAAAGGGCATTTGGCCACAATTTCCCATAAAATGTGGAACATTTTCACTGTTGGATATTGGTCATGCATTTCATGAGATAGGCAACGTTACATGCCTACAGATGTTCAAATTCTCAAGGAGGTTATTGGGCCAAAATGATATTGTTAAGAATTTTACCAATGCAATCAAAGTAAAGGAATTTGTCGCGGAGCAAGATATTTTTGATGATATGTTCCAGGCAAGAAATTCATTTAAAGAGGTTTTGAATTCAGCTAGAGAGCAGCTATCTTCAGGGGATTTTCAGGAATTCAAATTGTACAGAGAAAGGAGACTAATTCTTATTCCTTTGGATAATCTACGCATAGAGCCTGCAAAGGAGCAAACTCCTAGTGTTAGTCTTAACAGTAGTTCAAGCACAGGTAAATCCAAATCAAAATCTGACAGAGATTCTGAACACTCCAATACATCCAAAGAAATGGAAGATAAAATGGAAGAATCCATCAAAGATTCTGCACAATCTAAAGAGCTCGCTCAACAGCAAATTTTGATTTCTCAACAAACAAATCCTCCTTCACCCAATGTACAGCAACATCCAGTCACCATGGAGTTAGATAAAGAATGGGAGACCTTTAATCAATTGATTAATGTAGAAGGACAGAATGTACAGACCCCTGTCCAAACAACCAAAGTTTTGAATGCAGGAACAAGCAGCACAGCCGCAGTAACAGAGCACATACCAATCACACCCTCCTCTGAAATTGTACTTAATGTAGAGGACATTCCTCCTCTGGATGTATTTTATAGCCCAAAATACAAGGCAGTAGTAAAGATACAAAGGAAAAAGAGAAAAATAGAAAGTGCAATTGCTACTGAACCAGAACAAGTAGATGTTTTGTGGAAAGATCCTGCCACAGAGCCTACTCATAATCTCACTAAGTTATCTCAAATAACAGGAGCTTATGCTTCTGCAACAATTGATAAAGCAGTTGAGATACAACTTTTGTTGGATGAAAAAGAAGAACAAATAAAGGCTCTGCAACAGCAATTGCAACAGGTACAGGCCAATAAGGAAGCACAATTAAAACTTGAAGAGTTACAACAACAACTTCAAGAAATCCAAGAACAACATAAGGATGATCTTAAGCTTCCAGAATTCATTTCAGAAACCATCTCTTTGAACAATCAACTACTGCAACAAGAGGAAGTTTTCTGCCAAAAAATATTGCAATGGAATTCTTTGTGCCAAGAAAGCAATAAAATCACAAATCATGTCGTAGATTTACGAAATTATTATTATTTGATTAATGAAAAGATCAATGATTATCTAGCATGGCAAAAGACAGAAGAAGGCAGAAAAGCTGGTGCACCCATCATTAATAAAAACCACAAAGAAATACTGTTCAGTAATTGGGATGCACAAATCAGAAGAGCAGAAAGGGGCATGGAGAGGTTTCTATGTATAGCTATAAACACTCTCACATCGATTGTGTAGTCGACAATTTACACAAAGCATACTTGATTTCAAACTCGTTCAGCGGTTATCTCCATGAGCAAATCAATTATGCTAATGGAGAAAAAGGTGTAATAGAACAAATCCATCCAAGGCCGAGGTAGATTTGAATTGGGGGACCACATCGGATGTATTTCAGGAAGCTACCACTTTCAAGACAGCAGCATCAACCGTATTATCAATGCTGCATTGTTTCGCTAAGCGACTACCAGGACAACTCGACTCCAAAGTTTGTCAACCGGTGATTCTTCAAAATAATGTTGATGCTCGAAAGACAAAGATCAATTTCATAACAGATAGATTTGCTTTGTTCACCGTATTTTAGCCTTGCACAGACGGCTATTTTCAGTTCAATCTTAATTTTTGTAATAAACTATTTTTTAGAGTTAGTTAAGTAGTATTTAAACCCCTCTCATGCATTTAGAGAGGGGTCCTGGATCTTAATATTTTTGGACTTGGAGATTGCATTTCTGTACTCCATTGTCTTATATATTTTTTTGAAAAGGATCACATCTGGTGATTTTCATGCGGAATTATCTTTGAAGTGTTGCATTTATGTACCTTGGAATTTGGTTTTGCATTATAGTTACTGGATAGAGTATCAGATTGCATTTGAAACTCTTCAAGATGAACAAGGTATTTCTATCTGTTCACTGTTGATATCTTTTGTTTTATGATATTCGTTTTAAAATTGCTATCATTTATATGTATATTGGTTTTCACAACGCTTTCTTTTATATATCATTTCTGAGTATAATTGAAACGTTATTTTTCATAGTTACATGTAAATGGTATACAATGATGAATGCAATATGCTTATATAACTCTGTTTAATTTCTTAAACAGAGTTATCTTTATTTGTTTCTGCACATTTCAATTTAATTAATAATACATTTTCATGGTTATTATTGAATTGGAACAATCTTAAGTTGTATTCACATATAGCTACCCGGGTTAGTATTAGAGTTTCTTTATTAGTATTTAGCTTAAATTAGATAGTTTTATTTCAGTTAGTTTAGTCCCATTTCCACCCATCCAATCCAATCCATTTAGTTACAAGGAAACTGGTCCTTGAAATCCAGTTGGAGCCACCATACCAAATCCCAATAGCCTCACCTCCATGTATAAATGCATGTTCATTATTCATTCAATAACACATTCTGATTTGAGGAGTTACCTCCTGGTTTGACAATTCTAATTTGATGATATCTTGAACGAAGATCCAACTTGGTAAAATAAATTGCTCCATGTAATTCATCCAATAATTCATCAATCACAGGAATGGGAAATTTATCTTTAATGGTGAGCTTATTGAGCTCCCTATAATCCAGACACATTCGCCATGATCCATCCTTCTTGTGTACCAATACTACGGGAGTAGAGAAAGAACTTTGACTAGGTTGAATTATACCCGCCTCTAACATTTCTGCAATCATACGTTCAATTTCGCTCTTTTGGAAGTAAGGATATCTATAAGGCCTGATGTTTGGAGGAACACTTCCTGGAATCAAATGAATAACATGATCATGATCACAAATAGGTGGGAGTCCTTTAGGAGTTTCAAACACCTTGGAATGATTGTCCAAGACTTGTTGGAGATCTGCAGAAATAGATGATTTTGATGTCGGAACTTCTAGTGAGCATAATTGTGCAATTAATCCTCGTTGTTCTTTCTTTAGAAGCTTTGCCATGACATTAGAGCTTATTATCCTTCCCGGCTTCCCTTCAATACCCCGTAATTCAACTTCCTTTCTTTCTGAAAAAAATTTCAAGAAAAGTTCTTGAAAATTAAAAGCTACCGTCCCCAAAGATTGTAACCATTGTACTCCTAGTACAACATCAGAACCTCCCATAGGAATGGAAAGCATTGGACTAGTCAATACATATTCCCCCATGGTTAGCTTGATATTATGGCATTTTCCCGAGCAATTTATAGTTCCTCCATTTGCAACCATCACTTGACATTCTGGTGCTGGGTATAGGAAACAATTTAATTCCTTGGCTACCTTACAATGAATAAAATTATGGGTGCTACATGAATCAATCAACACTATTACCTTTCTCTTCTTGATTTGTCCTTTTATCTTGAGAGTTTGAGGAGTGGTAATTCCTGCCAGTGCATTACACGATATGGTTGGATTCATTTCTTCCTCTTCTGGGGCTGGTTCCTGGTGTATATCTTCTTCTTGTTCATTTTCTTCTTCCTCTTCACAATCTATGTAAAATAATTTCTTCTCAGCACACTTATGACCTTTAGTGTATTTGCTATCACAACTGTAGCAAATCCCTTTTGCTCTTTTTTCTTCCAATTGTTGTGGTGTCAACCTTGTAGGTTGTGGAAATCTAGGCGTAGCAACACTTCCTTCTTTATAGAATTGAGTGGTGGGCTTCCTTGCCACCATAATTTTACATTCAACTTTTCTTGCCAACTTGAATGCCTTCTCCAATGAATCAGGTTCCAGAACTCGAACTTCATGTTGAATGTTATCCTTTAAAGTGCCTATGAAGAGATCAATCCTGTGTTCCTCTGGAATATCAGTTACCCTTATATTCAATTTTTTGAAGTCCTCAATGTGCTGCCCCACTAAACCCTTTTGTTTGAGATTTATCAATTAGCTAAAGAAGGTGTTGCTCTTTGCATCCTCATAATGTGCTATCATTTCCTCCATAAAAATTGACCAAGTGATAATTTTTTTACGAGAGCAAAGCCATCGATACCATACAAATGCATTTTGTTCTAAATGTAAAGTTGCAATGCGTACCTTTTGTGTGTTTTGCACATTATGGAGATCAAAATATTGCTCCATCTGTAGTATCCATGTTACAGGATCCTTTCCATCAAACTTCCTCATATCCAATTTTGGAATATGGTGGTTCTTCCCGCCAACATTAGAGTTTATGAAATCACGATTAACATTTATTTTGTTCTCATCATGAGGTTCTTCTACTATCTTTTCACCATCAGGAAACATTTCTTGTATCAACTTTGTCAAATCTTCGATTTTTGATTTTAGATCATCCATCTTGGCTTCCATGCCATCCTTCTTAGCTTCCACGCCATCCATCTTAGCTTCCACGCCTTTCTTCAAACCGTCCATATTCACTTTCACGCCATCCATCTTAGCTTCCATGCCTTTCTTCAAACCGTCCATCTTCACTTCCACGCCTTTCTTCAAAACTTCCATTTCATTTTTTGTTGCTCTTTGCGAGAGTGAAATTTGTTGCACTTGCTCTTGTAATTTTGATAGATCATGTTGCAATTCTTCATCTTCATGAGTCATAGTAGAGCCTTCTGAAGGCTTAATGGGTGTTGAATTATTTTACGGGGCATCTTTTAGAACCCAATACTGATATCTATTCTACAATATGCCCTTGGAATCAATTCAAATTGATTCTTCAAACAAGACTTATGCAATTTGGAAAAAAAAATACACACCTTTTACTTGCTTTTGAGGTGCTCGATATTGAAATTGGATTATCTCTGTGACTGAAGCACTTCAATATTTGAATTTCAGTATCAACGTAACCTTCTGAATTATCTTTTGAATGCCACAGGTCTGACCTGATTTGGATTCTCCAAGACCAAGTTGTGTCCAATATCCCACAATGACCTAATTATGGACTGGTTCAGTAGAGCGAACTTGTACGACTTGCCATGTGTCACTTTTTCGTCCTTCATCTCTGAAATTGATATCCAAGAAACCAAAGTCCATGTACTTGCAAAAAAATTTTACGGCACTCCAATATGATGCCCAGAGAGAGATTTATTGAACTTTTCCCACGATCACCTCTTTGAGATGAAATTTAGTTTCCTGAAAAAGCACTACATTCCACAGATCATATCTCCAAAAATATTGTGACCCAAGCTCTGAAATGTTTTGAATAATTTCCTCAGGATTTCAGCTTCGCACCATACAAATTTCAGATTCTGAACCTTCGCAGAAAAAAATTTATAGCACAAATTCCACGATGACCTGTTTAGGAGCCTGAAAAAAGACCTAACTTCCACAGATCATATCTCCGAAAATATGGCGAACCAAGATTTGAAATTTTTTGACGATATTCCGCAGGATTTCAGCTTCACACCATAAAAATTTTAGCTTCTGAAACTTCTTAGAAAAAAATTTATAGCGAAAATTACACAATGACCTGTTTGGAGCAGTGAAAAACCTAGAATCCAAAGCTCTGATACCAAATGTTGTGTAACCAACTCCAAAAAGAGAAGAAAAGAGATATCAACGCCTTAGAAATGAGCCACTTCGAGGGGGCAACCTCCAATACATTACATAAATGAACAATTCTTGGATGATACAATTTACAAAACCTCCTTTCTATATATGGGAGTCCATGGGGCCATAATGTAATCCTAGTGGGCCACAATGTAATCCTAGCCGACCTAACAATAATAATTTAAGGGCACAATAATAACAAAATGGGGGTTACAAGAGTACAATAATAAAAATAAGGGGGTTACACTAACAACAATAAGGGACTATACTAGTAATATATAGACCTAACAATGCATGCAAATCTCAAATGAAATATGACAAAGAGGTGCTTGGAGATAAGTTTTTAAAATGGAATTCAAATGTGGAGAGAATGATGACAAATGAGGGAGTGAAAAACGATGATTGTTGGTATTTATGCTTTTGCATGCTTATATGATTATGAAAACCATTACATGACCTCACCTTTACCCTAAACAACTAAAAACTTGACAGATCATCATCTCATTCATTTATGCAGAAAAACATGATTTCGCAGCGTTCTCAATTATAAATATGACAAATTTTCTACAGAATGATCAGGTGATTTCGTAGCGAAAATCACATGTTTTGCATAGAATTCGCCGCAGAATCGTGAAAAATCAGACATATGGCTAAAAAAGGAATTTTAAACCAATGCATGTGAACCTAAGGTAGATTTGATAGATATGACTGAGATGACAAGACTAATGAAGTGTTTTGGATTTAGAATAAAGACTTATTTCATGAAATTTTCATCAATTTCATGGACCAACCTTATGAGATAGAATGAAACCTAGGTGAGTGACCCTAATAAAAAATTACAAATTTATGTGTGATAACGGTGGCTCCACTGGGGTTGGTGTGCCCCTGTGGTACAACAAAGAACTTGTAGTTCCAGTGATCTGAAATGACTGTACTAGTTTTGCTGTACTAAGTGTCTTTTTAGTTTATAAACATGTGCATAATTAGTTCATTAGTTTGCTTAAGGATTGAGATGTTTGTCCATGAATTGTAGATGATTTTAGGTGAATTAGAAGCATAAAACAAGCTTAAATACACTGAAAAATAGTTTAAAACAGAGAAATATATCACCACATATAATTTACACAGTAGGCATGATGAAACAGTTCACCCCTCCTGGGCCACATCTGCTGGTCCAGCTCCCGATGGCATGTCTATCTTTCATTATGCTCAATATTTTTCAAATACATGTAGTTATAGTGCTCCATTGGTTGTTTTCTTTGCACCAATGGTTCTAGAATGCTCCAATTAGTAAAAAATGACTCTTCATTCACTCAGAATGGGCGAAAATTGAGTCTCCTACTCTTTTGCCCAGTTACACCTAGAAAAACTCCACTAAAAGTGGATAACTCCACTTATCTGGAGTTAAAATAATGAATCCCGCCCAAAATGGCACACTAGCCAAAATTGCCGCCGAATAAACTGTGGCATTAAATGTTAGCGGTTGGGGTGGCCACATGCCAACCCCAAAACCGCGGGTTACTAACCATAATTGTCGGAACCCACGTTTAAACCTGCGGTTGAACTTGTTACCGTGGTTGAGCTGTCGGAGTTATGTCTTGACCATGCGGAGAATTCACGTTTTAAAACATGGCATGTGATAGTGTTGAATGCTGGTGGCTTTGCATAACCGTTGGTTGGTTGGCATTATATATATGCCATGTGAACAAACCTCCGGGGAGTCCCCAACCCCCAAACTCCACTGCAATGAAAGTTAAATAGAACCCTCGAACTATGATGGTTAAGAATCAACGTGCAGTGTAGTTGGAAACTCGTCCACGTGCCCAGAGGGAGGTCCCGAGGTCAAGCCCTGTGGACCCCACCAAAATTTTACACAGTGATTCCAGGGACACGTGGCGGCCTCGGGGCTTGCCACGTGGCACCTTGTGATTGGCCCTCTGAAAACATACCAAAATCATTCGAATAATAATGAATCGACACTTGTCACAACCTGATTGGTTCTGAGGAAAGGAATATTCATCCAAATATTCCCTTTTTCTGACTGTGCATCCCAGTCAACCCTGGTCAAACTGTCGCAAAATTTACCTATTTGGCATTTCGATTAGAACGCGATAACTCCCTCATATGACATTGGTTTTTCGAACCGTTCGCGGTGACAGAATCAGGAAGACGAGATCTATGCAACCATCTTGGTTTCAACCCAATCCTATAACTTTGAATTTTGAGAAAAAATTATGAACTTCTGATCATCCAATGCCTTATCCATAATGCTGCTTTTCACTTGGTTAGCTTCCATATGCATGTGCATAAATTTTAAGTTGAGTTTCCTAAGGTTGTCTCATGAAAATTTTTATGGCCACCCTAGAGGATGAAGTTAGAACATGGTATGAAGGGTTGCAACTGGGAAGCTTGTTCTCTCTAAGAGATTTCCATAAAAATTTCTTAGAACATTATGAGGAAACTCATTCTTCTTTATCATTGTTACAAGATTGCTGTGACTTTTGTGAGGTTTTCATTCCATATCTTAAAAGTCTTGGTGACAATGGAGAGTGCATGGATGAGGATATGTTAGAGGGAATTCATGATTTCTCTTCTCATGTTAGTTGTCATGATAATCAAGAAGGTTTCCAAAATGAAGAAGCATCTTCTTTGATTGAAGATAAAATAGACCAACAATTTGACAGTCAAGTCATATTACATGAAATTTACGAGGATTTGCAGCCTTGTCAATCTATATGCTGTCAAAGGTATGAGCCAAATCATTCAAATTGTTTTTCAGCCCATTCCTTTTCTGAAATTTTATGTCAAGAAGAAACTCCTCAAGATCAGGTTGGTGAAAATACATGCATGAAAATTATGAACAGTGAAGTAACATGTGATGAAAGTTCACTTTTGGGTAAACTCGAGCTACATGAAGAGTTGAATATACATGTTTTACCTATTCATTTTGGGGATCATAAAAATGACATGGATGATATGGATAAAGTTGTTGGTATAGGAGCTGTTAGTGTTCAAAATCAAGATGACAACCCTCAAGCAAAACTACCAAAGATTATATTTGATTTGCTTGATAAGAAAAAGAGTACTTTTGATATACACAATATGGATGTCATGTTTGAAGATGTTCAAGGATGCATGGATGGTTTTGTTGATTTACATGAAAGGGAAGACAAATTTATTGTTGTCTTTTCATTTGATGATGTTCTTGGAATTGAAGACATAGGACAAAAGAAGTCATCAATTATGAATGAATTCAGCTCTCATGGTTTTACTCATCAAGGAAAGGTGATTTTTCATGGTTTCCAAGATCCATTGGTAAGTCTGTTGTAGTCATCAACCAAGACAAATTTTGTATTTCTTATGGAGCAGGGTTTAAAGTTTCATTCCGAGTTGTCAATAGATAACTCACTTCCAATATGGTTTAAGCACAGTCAAGAAGTTCATGTATCATATCAGCTCATTGACTGACTTTATTGGAGATTTCATGTCGCTTGAATCAAGCATGAGAATTGCAATTGTTAGGGTAGGTAGGAGTGTGTGAATAAGCTCAAGTATTTTGAGCATCTTTTCAACATGTAGAGATTTAGTCTTCAACTTGGATAACAGTTTTCAACAAGCTTGAGCCCGAGGAGAAGGCCATAAGAGTTTGAAGAAGTCTTCATCAATTTCAGAATTTTTTGTTTTCCTTGAAAGAGGGCACTGGAACTACAAGTTTTTTGTTGTACCACAAGGGCACACCATCCCAAGTGGAGCCACTGTTATCATACATAAATTTTTAATTTTTTTATTAGGGTCACTCACCTAGGTTTTATTCTGTCTCATAAGGTTGGTCCATGAAATTGATGAAAAATTCATGAAATAAGTCTTTATCCTAAGTCCAAAACACTTCATTAGTCATGTCATCTCAGTGATATCTATCAAGTTTCACTTTAGGTTCACATGCATTGGTTTTAAATTCATTTTTAGCTACATGTCTGTTTTTTCATGATTCTACAGCGAATATAACTGCAAAAATACAGATTTCGCTACGAAATCACCCGCCCATTTTGTAGCAAATCTGCCAAGTTTATTTCTGAATACGCCACAGAATCATGTTTTTCTGCACCAAAACAGAGGATGATGAGTTGTCAATTTACTAGTGGTTTAGGATAAAGGTGAGGTCATATAATTGGTTATCATAGTCATACAAACATGCAAAAGTGTAAATACCACCCATCATTACCTTTCACTCCCTCATTTGTCATCATTCTCTCCACATTTGAATTTCATTTTTAAGACTAATCTCCAAAGCTCCTCTCTGTCATCTTCCTTTCGATATTTGCATGCAGCAGTTGATTAACATCCTTGAAGAGTCCAACTCCACCACAAGTTGCTTGCTGTGTAACTATGTTCTTTACAATGGTCATAGTATCAAGAAGGCCAACACAATGTTAAAAGAGATAGCCATGCAGAAGAAGACTTATAAAGGGAGGTTCAGTGGTAAAATATGAACACATGGACTTAAATTTAGTCATGGAAGACCCTTGTGTTGCAAAGGACTTCATTAAAGTTGGTAACATGCATTTCTGCCAGAAGAAACAATGGAATTTTTGTGTTTTTTGACTATTTGAGCAATAAACTTCAAGAGAATTTTCTGGGAAAACAAAGAGGAATTCTAAAAATCCGAGAGAGATTATTGTCAAGCACAGATCAAAGAACATTAACCTCTTTCACTTTTCTCACAGGTGTTACAAATTGGGAGATTCAAAGATGTCTTTGGGCTTTATTTTCAGAATGCGTTTTTTCTTGTTTTAGACATGTTTTTTCAAATGCAAATTCTGGACACATGGAGATGTTTTTCAAAAAACCAAGAGATGTTTTTCTTCAACACGAATTGATTTACAAAAACCTCCTCCCGTTTTGCAACAACTATAAAGGATTCAGAGATATGAGCTCATTTCAGAGCCCTAGTTTTTAGAAAAAAAAACAACAAAATTATGAGTTTTTTTTTCCAATTAGGCAATTTCATTGCGAACCGCAGGCTTGAAGGCTAGATTTCGCTACGAAATCCCTGTAGGTGATGTTTTGTCAAAAATCACAGTTGTTGGAAAAATCAAAGATGGAGGAAATTTGTATTTAGCTATTTTTATATAACCAACGTATCCAAATCAGAAAAGAAGGCTAAAATTTGGCATAAATAGGTGAAGTGGATTTGCTACAAAACCACGCTACGCAACTGCCTGTTTCAATCTGTTTTTGTAGCGAGGATCTTTTGGTATTTTGAAAGTGTATTGAAGGTTAGCCAACCACGTGGAGGCATTAAAGGGTATCAGTGGAACACCCCAGCAGGGATTTGCTCCTCGACAAAGGTGTCATCTGTTCCATCTCGGCATAAAGACAATGATCAAATGTCATGATTATCTTCTCCTTAAAAGTAGGGTGATCAGTTCCTAAATATAATGGGTGTATTTATGTCTTGGTTATGGTTAGTGCCACTCAAGCACTTGGTTGTAATCGATGTAATTATCCAATTCTATAGATAAGGGAATGTAATAAATGAAAGGTGGAGTCCTAATAGGCTTGTAAGCCTTAAGTTATTAGGTGTCTTTTTCAGTTCCAGGAATATAGTTTATGGTTAAGATAGGTGTCAAAGATGATGGTTCGATGATATAGGTAAGTGGGCAGATCCAATGTAATGAACAAAAGCCTATTAATAGGCAGAACTTCAAATGAGAAGGGTTTGGAGAATATTATTTGACACTACCACTATTATAAATTTTTTCATCAGTAATATACAGTGAGTGTGTTTCTGCTTCACCTAATATTCTTTGAGTGTTTCAATGAGCTTATATCTTATGTTTCTTAATATCTTGTTTCCAATATCTTGATGTTGAATTACTAAGAATTCATGTTCTTCATGCTTTGAATTCCTTTTAACATTAAGCTATTGAATATTCATGTGTGTGTATTGTCCTTTCATTGAAACATTAAAAGTCTCAACTTCCACAAGGAGAGCCATTGTCATTGAATTCCCTCACACTGACTCCATAAGCCCAATGGTAGTGAACCCTATTTCATTTTTTACCTACAATCAAATACATTAAAGTACATATCACAGAGTTAGCCATATGATTGAATCCTAATTAAGCAAATCATAAGTTAATTTGAGAGAGCCCTCTCAGGCTGAAGAGGCTAATCCTCAGTTAAAAGCTGGTTTGAAAGAGTTACTCTAAGTTGTCTCTAAGTTGTCTGGTGGAGCACCCCATCAGTACCAATTCAAAGATAACATGGAGTATCGGCCCGACAACCATGTATCCTTGTAGATTTTCCTTGGCTACAAAGTTCAACACAAAAGAGTAATACATAGGTATTTTTGGATCAACAAGTGAGTATGTATTATGAAATGTTCAACTGTGGAAAGTATCAAGGTCCTTCTCCCAAAAGGGAAGGTAAAAGTGGGCCCTTTAAAGACAAGTAATGGTACTAATCTAGAAAAGGCACACAAACATATACATATGAACGAATCGTTGAGCAACCAAAGAAATAATTCACAAGGAAGCAACAATTGTTAAAGAAAATACAACACACGTTCAACACGATAAGTACCAAACCCACCGAAATAGTCCAATTTCAGTAATACAAATGAAACCAACATACATCGCAAACATTCAAAGAATAGTCTTACAATATTCACGACATATGCATGAAAGAGTGCTTGCTCAAAGAGCTTTTGAATTAAGTAAAAGTTCCAAGACGCATCAAGACAATGAACACCACTAACCTAATAGTGGAGCATTAGAGCAATCACCTGCTCCTCCAAAAAAAACTATCTTCCTCTCCAATGCCTGGTAGGAAGAGCCAAGGTGAAAAGTCCTTTACATGAGCAATGAGGGTGTATATATAACAAATGGGGTGACCATTCACCTCCCTTGTGACTCTTAGACTACCCTCATGACTATTTGACTTCTTAATGACATTTCAACTTCCTAGACTTTTCATATTACATGGATGAATCTTGGACTTCCACTTTACATTACATTTCTCTGATATTTAAGTTACATAATCCACAAATGATGTGGCAAATAATGACTCTTGACGAGACATTACATGACACTAATGACATGGACTACATGATGATGTGGCAATGCCAAACCGTCCTTCTCGCTTCTTTGTCTTTAATAAAAGATGTATCCTATACGTCATATTCATGAAAGATATGCTTTATTCTTCATATTGACCCTCCAAAGGGTTGTGAATCGGTATGGAGTCTTCTTGTGGTCCCTAAATTTGGTCTTCTATTATACTCCGATGTTCCTTCATCTTCTCGCCTGATGCCCATCTTATCTCTTTAGCTCCATAGGTGTCTTCTAGCATGGTCTCCTAATCCCTTTATACATCATCATCTTGTCATGATAAAATAGAGTACCTGCAATTGAAACCACTCATGACAAGCGACATCAGTCTGAAAACTCCTAATCTAACATGCTTCAAGAAATACTTGTTAAGGCTAGAATTGTGTGGCTTATTGAGTGCTTGACTTAGGGATTGTGCAGTTCCAGAAGCCAAAGTACAGGACTGAGGCTTGAGACTGCGCAATGCACAATTCATGATGGCTAGGGTCAAAGGATTGCGGGGTTGAGGGGTTCAAAACACTGCATAGTTTTGGCAGGAGAACAAGCTGGGAGATTGCACAGTTGAGGGGTTCAAGGGTTGAAGCTTGAGGCTTGAGCACTGAGTTTGCACACTACACATTTGTGGAAGGAAAAGAGGCCAAGTGATTGCGCAGTTGCACAGTTCAAAATCTCAAGGCTAAGGCTTGAGGACTGAGACTGTGCAATGCGCTGTTCATGCTTGGTTGGAGATAAAGATTGCACAGTTCTAGAGCTCAGGGGCTGGGCTTGTTACCACTCAAACCAACAAGGGACCTAAAGGGACTCCTAAAAGGGCAACTGCTTGGTCAATGACAACGATGGAGACTTAACCCATTGTCACCACAACTAAGGCTCCCTACTCTTTACAAAATTTCACTGAGGGGAGGAGACCCGATATTAGGAAGTCACTTATGAAGGATGGACCTTAAAATAGATATGAAGTGACCTTAATGATCCTCTTCCTAGAATAGGATTAAGAATGGAGCTTGCTTTCTTTTTAAGCAAGGTACAAGATTTTATAGGGGAAGGAGATGAGGATTTGATCCCTAAAATCCTTACAAAACATGCGTTCCCGAGTTGTCCTTGATGAATTGTCTTTGATGAGAAATGGGACCACATGGGGCCAAGTGGACCCAACCTAGGTTAAGGGGAGGGAGTTTAACAATCAATGATGATCTTAACCTAAACAAGGCAAGAGAAAGGATCAAAAAAAGAATTTTCACTTTATGGGTCAAGTTGATCCTATGAGGTGTTGGCCTTGAGAACACGAGGGAAAAGTTTGATCTCAAACAAAGGGCTTGGGATGTCTCGCAATCCCACTGTTAGAATCTCTTCAAATTTGGAGGAGACCTTGAGGACAAATCATCACAGTAGGGGCTAGGAGATCAAACTTTTTCTAGGGCTACTTTGTCAGGAAAATGATGCCCTAGGTGGCCCAGCCTGGCTAGACCTAGAAGAGAGAGGAAAAGGTGAAGAGATGGGTTTAAAGTGACCACATTTTGATGGATCAATGCCTAATTCCTCTTAAGGATATGGAGTCAAGGATAATTATGAGGATGAATCTTGTTTCTAGTTCAAGAAGGCTCTTAAAGTCAACTTCATCCAATGTTAGGGTAAAAGAAGAAAAGTGACCTTAAAAGCATTTATACTTTGAATTCAAATGAAGATGGCTTATCAATATCACTTCGATCTCTAGGAAAATTCATTCAACAAACATGGCCCGTACATAGAGATGTGCTAGATAGAAACATAATTCCACAATGAAGCCGTAAATGCATTCAATAATTAGCTCTAAAGTAACAAAAATATCATGATCAATGTATGCAACAAACTAAAAGAAAATAAAATCAATATCGTACTTACATGTAAGATAATATATCCAACCATCAATACATTTGACAATAAAGAAGCTCCAAGATATGAAAACCCAATCCAAACATCAAAATTCATCCATGCTCCATTTCGTCCTTCAAGAAGAAATGCGAAGTTCTCAAGGGAGAGAATGATCCAAGTCAAGTGATGATACAAAATGAATTCAAGTCGCTCCTATTTGTACACTAATTAGGAGTTCAAATTACCTAATTGGACCTACATTAGCCCTTAAAATAAAATAATGTGCAAAGTAACTAACCTTTGGTGACAAGCCCACCAAACTAGCTCACAAATAAAATAATAAGCCTCTCAAGAGGTCAAATGATAAATAATGCATGTCTTAGGGCTCTCCAAAAGGCCTGATGAGGTCCATAAGTGCCATAATGATGAAAAGGGCCCTCAAAAGTGATGGACAAGGGGGTGGCCCCTTGTTCTCCAAATAATAAACATGTGGTGCTCCCAGTGGGTGTGGGGGCACACCAATAACCTCATGGGTATCCAAGTGAGTCAAAGATGCCTGTAGACCATATGTAAGGGCTCAAATTATGGAATAAATGATGCCATATCAACGTACAAGTCCTGGGTCACCTGCCAAGTGTATGGTGGAACTGTGAGGGTGGTTGGGCATGGTGTACCAGGTGCATCTTCCTCGTCCAATAGGTGGATCTTGAGCAATCTCTGAACATCTATGGGGATCCATGGAGTGTTGTCTACTGTAGTGGAGACCCATCTCTCTCTACACACCTTACATATGCTGTTGTAGCCCTTTCGAGAGTTAGGACCCCGTATAGGGAGACCAAGCTCATAATGGACACCATTTGCAATCTTGCATAATATCCAATGTGTCCCCTATCCTTTCAACACAACAAGTCATTAAAGTAATCGGGTAAAAGAGCTTACAAACCATGGATAACAAGTGGACACTTCATAATGACATGCCCTTCCATAGTGGGTTTTGGCATGTGCTAATGTCTCCAAGCTCCAAAGGGGGTTAACCAAGTATCTTATTAGGTGTTTTCTACCTTTAGAGGGGATAATATGTCCAAGGTACATCCTTCAAATGGCGGTGGCATGTGATAAAGAGATGAATGGAATAAAGAATCAAAGGGGCAATCTTGGGCCACATATCGGGGTACAAGGGTAGCTAGAAGAGAGGAAGCCCACACTTGGGTATATAATGTATAGGAGGGAGAAATCGTGGTACATGAGGTGCCCCAACCTTGATTTTTCCACCCTTCTTTATATGCCTTTTTCCTTTTATGATTATTCTTTGATTAATAGCTCGGGGCTCAAAGGATAAGAGCATGATGTGTAAGATATAACAATGGATACCCCCTTTTTGGTAGGGCGTTTCATTGCTCTCCAGGGATAAAGGAGGCTCATCTAGGCCCTATGGAACCAGGGTGATGACCATGCGTATGGGGTAAAGCTTATGCATTGGATTTTTTCCAACGTGCTAAATATGTTTGTCTTGACCATGTTTTGCATCTTATGGTACATTTTCTTGTTGAATGTGGCCATTTATGCTTTTAATATTTCTTTTTAGCTTCTTCAACCTTTGAGGCATCGTTCCAAGCCCGACCTAAGGTGGGGGCAAGGGAATGGGGAGGCTAATCGTATGTGGACCTAGTGAGGAAATGTAGACCCACGTGGGAGAGCTGAATAATAAATGGAAGGGGAGTGATATATGTGGATGAGGGAGTGAGACCACACAACCAAAATCGAGGTTTCCCATGTAGTACCACCCCAAAAACCAAATGGTTAGTAAAAGAGAGCCCACGAGACTAAGATCCAAGGGTAACATCCCAAAAGAGACTAAGGGGACAGAATCACAAACTAAGCCCACTCTTTCAACCGAATCCCCCCATTAATCCATGCCCATAAGTGTCCATGATAGGTAAACCCAATACTGAATTACCAAGTGAAAAGACATACCTTTGGGTTCGAGAGGTCTATCTTCAAACATATGATCAAAACAGATTGGTGAGGGACCACATGGTTGGCTCAGGTGGAGCTGAAATGGCACAAAGAGCTAGTTGATGGTTGCAAGGGGCTGCTGCCGATTGAGGACCATCTTGGAGAAAAAATTCCTCCTACGGATATCACCCACAAAGTGGTGGGTAACAGGGCTTGAGCACTGATATTGCGCAATACACAGTTCTGCGAGGAAGAGACCGCACATTTCATAGTGCCAAGAGGCAAGGTTGTTTCTTGAGGACTGAGACTATGCAATGCGAAGTTCAAGAGTTCTAGATGAGGCTGAGTGGCCCGATCATGGAATTTTTCCAATTTTAATTAAGTGTGGGATCAGTGAAATGAAGTTGAACAAGAATAAGACTTGAGCATGATCACACACTTGGATCACTTGACGACACACCACATGACACTCAGGTCACATAAACAACTTTCTTTCCTCAGTGTGACAACATTGCGGCAACTTACACCAAGTGCAATACTAAAGATACACATCGCGATGACAATGACGACACTTATGCGACAATGATTGAAACTTTGGGAATGGATGCGATACATGTTTACAGGATAAGAACAACTCATTAACACAACGATTACCCCTTGAAACAAACCAAAACTAATTTTATATGATGTGTGACGCTTGCCATGCTAAAAGACGACATTTGTTATATGAAAAGAGAAGTGCGAACGTCACTTGCAATATGTGAATGACGGTGAAAACAACACATGCCAGAGAAAAGATAACATGAAAATGACACTAATTGAAGTGAAAGCAAGCGGAAGCGACAATCGAAAGCATGAAAACGACACTCACGAAAGCGACAATTTGAAAAACTCACTGAAATAGAAGTATAAACACAACCAAAAGTGAGAGACTGTCAATGTCAATGCACACTAACTATTATCATTGAGATGACAACGACGACACTAATGCGACAACACTTGAAACTTTGGGAATGAGTGAGATACATGTTTACGATTAGAACAACTCATTAACACAAAGATTACCCCTTGAAACAAACCAAAACTACTTTTATATGATGTGCGACACCTGCCATGCTAAAATACGTCATTTGTTATATGAAAAGGGAAGTGCGAATGACACTTGCGATATGCGAATGAAGATGAAAACAACACACGCCAGAGTAAAGATAACATGAAAATGACACTAACAGAAGTGAAAGCAAGCGAAAGCGACAATCGAAAGAGTGAAAACAACACTCGCAAAAGCGACAATTTGAAAAACTCATTGAAATAGAGGTATAAACACAACCAAAAGCGAGAGACTATCAATGTTAGTGCGCACTAACTATTGTCATGAATTGAATATTACATAGGCATTGTCTTAACAGATTGTGCTAGACCTCTTCATGCTTGCGCGAAGGAATGCGCTCATGAATTCATCACAGACTGAACATGTGTGAGAAGGTGACTGCGACACTTACAATCCAAGGAGGGAGCTCAAAGACTTAATATAGTATCAATAGACCAAGAAGTGACTATGAAACGATCGATTGCAAAATCCACAGTAGGCTTCACAATTCAAGTATAGACACTTTTGGAGGGTGTTTGTCGCAACGACAACAAAATTTTATTGTAAGTATTAAGTTTTTATGTGTTTATTAATTAAAATTAAATATGGTTACACAATCATTATTAGTCTTGTTAAGGCAGAACTCTAGCAATCCATTTGTATGTTGATCACAATTAGTTTAGTATTGAAGAATGCGAATTATAATGTTTAACTTTCAAAAATAAATATTTATTTTTCAATAAATTTATGCATGATTTTTAGATATGTATAGTGATTTTTTATTCTTAAGCCATTTTTAGATATTTGTGTAGGGATTTTTTTATTCCTTTGCACGAAAAACATCTCAAAATAACATCCTTGAAAATAGCTCACACTCAAGTAAATAGCATATTTACTATCAGTTACAAGTCTTCGCATAAAAATAGATAGAAATAAGATGTAAATAAATATATTTACTAAGAGTTACTTCCCACCATTATTTATGTTTTGCTTAGCACTTATATAAGAGTAAAACTACAAATGTGTAGACTTACTAGTGATTACTACCCACCAAAATTTATGCAATTTCTTAACAAGCAATTACTTATCCACTTCACATATCAATTTATTAGTCCTTGACAAGGCAAGATTCTAGTAATGGATTTGTTTATTGACCATTATTATTTTGGCATTGACCAACGCAACTTATAATGTTTAACTTTGAAAAATAAATATTTATTTTCATTATTATTTAAAAAACTATTATTCAAACTTTTGATTGGACCATAACATGAATGTTTTATTGTAGCCTTTGCATAATACAATGTCATGTGGATAACTCCTCACATATTTATGCCATAATTTATGGATATGGTTGCAATAAATCATTGAAAATAGTTTATACTCAGGTAAATAACATATTGCCATCTCTCACTTTCAAAGAGTTACTTCCCACCATTTTTTTATGTTTTCCTCGCCATTTATGTAGGAGTAAAACCGTGAATGTGTAGACTTACTAGTGGCTACTACCCACCAAAATTTATGCAAGTCCTTGTAATTCAGCACCCAATTAATTTATTAGTTTGTGTCAAAGCAAGAATATAAGATTCGATATTTAAAAAAAAAAAAAATTAAAATTATAACTTACATATTTTTCAATAAAATTGATTTAAAAAGAAATTGTAAATATGACTCTCGATTAATACTCCCTTATCAATCGAAATCTACCATGGTTTTTATCTTATATAACAAATACTAATTAGTATGTATCATACATCCCATGAATTTGAGATTTGGTTGATAAAATCTCTTTATTTACTATTTTCACATAATGTAATAATGTATAAATATGACAAGATTACAAAGGAGCAGAGACTAAAGATATATATTTATATTTAAAGCACAAAATTGTGGAAGAATGAAAATTAAAATTCTAGAGTTTCTTATAAACTTAGTCTAATCCAGGTGGATATTGGTGGCCACTCACCTATTCCTCTTGGACTCCACCATTGTTTCTTTCAATTTTTCAGTTTTCTTAATTGTAGCACAATTTATTATTTTTGGTAGTTTTTCGGGTCCTGAACTTCCGAAGCCCAGTGTTGAGGCCCTAAACGACGTTTTTTTGGCATCAAACCTCCAACGAATGTGAGCCTGTTCCGGACTTAACATTCGTTGTCAGCAATTGTAGTCCTCAGATAGACCTTTCTAACGATGTATCATGTGCGTCAAACGAAAATAGTATGCGAAAGTTACGACCCCAAGAAATTGATGTACCAATTTACCTCGACGGAGCCCATATTTTGATATTTCATCTCCTAGGGTTAGGTTTTTGGATGTTTAAGGTTTTCCATTGTTTCTCAATAATATATAGGCCTTCGAGCCTCATTGTAACACACAGTTCAAAGACCTGTAGCCACCACATCTCTTCTCAGAGATGAGCTACCAGCGCCTTAGCTAGTTTATTTCCATTATGTCTGTAAACAAATTTCAATTATTTGATATTAATGAAATAAAATGTTATTTCCGCTGCATCTTTATATTTATGGTTATATGTGTATTCTGTCACTACATAAATTCGAATCATAATCTCAAATAAATAATTCTATTGAAAATAAATTTCCAAAAGAACATCATAGCTAGTGAAAAATAAAAATATAAAAATAAAATATATTTAAAAAATAATAAATAAAACACAATCAAACCCATCCAACGACTTGATTTTCAGGGCATTATGTCATTCAGGATCTAAACAGTCATTAACATGGCAATACCACATCTCAACCATTAAAGCACCGCTTAATGAACTTTAAGAGAAATGTTTTAATGCCTATCGCAGTGCTCACATTACAACTAAATTTTCAGGGTTCTATTCCCTTCCATGTTTGACCCATAGCAATTAAAATGAAGAAATCCTATCTCAACCACTAAACCACAGCCCAAAGCCCAAAGCCCAAAATTAGATCAAATATCATTTCGGTGGCGAAATATAATTGAACTCAGCGCTCACATTGCACATTATGGCTTGAGCATAAGAAGAAAGATGACAAAGCCTGGAACCTTCCACAATTTGCATCCATTTTGCTATAAAAATGCATATACCCATTGCTAATCAAGAACCATCATAACCACGCCCTACATGCTACTCAGCGCGTTTTATTCAAATTACATGTGGATGTTTAATTCGTATTCATGTTCTATTAAAGGTATATATAACTTACTGGTAACTTTGATTTGTGCGTAGTATGTACTCATTTAGTAAAGAGAGAATAGCACCTGCGTGTCTTTATCTTTTACCTGTGCTGAGTTTATAAAACAAGGCCATGGCATAATCTCCATACTTGTTCGCTCTCATAGAGAGAGTATACCCAAATACTTTACTTCGTTTAAGTTCGTAAAACTGCCTCTGGAGAATTTTCAACTGGCAATTGCGTTGACAATGAAATAGCTATAATGGGGGGCCGGGGCTAAACGAAACTGTCATTAGCCTTCGCTTTTACGGTTTTACTACAATGCACATCGAGCCAGGAAGTAATGTCATTGAGGGCCTGGAATATCCTCTCATCAGGTTCACCTTCTAGAATACAGTGATATCCTCCTTCATAAAACTTCAATGTTTTGTCGTTGCTAATTGAACTCTCATACAAAGTTTTGCTGACAGAGGGATCTGTCACCTGGTCGGCATCTCCGTGCAAAATCAGTAACGGCGATGAAACCTGCATTCACATTTTCAGTTATTCATTTTGTAATAACAAATAATGTTTTCAAAATCAATATAGAACATACCTTATTCAATTGGTTTTCTATCTCTGCTGTGGTTTTAAGCAGCTCCATTGCAGTCCTAAGGCGTAACTTATCCTTGTAGGCGATTACATTATAAACTGCCTACAGTAGACAAGCAAAATGAATCAAAAGGAAAATAGAGGTCACATGGGTTTTGTCTTATTTTCAAGCATTCTAATTTTTCAAAAATAAAGACAAACAGAACTGTCAAATGTAAGTTGGAATAACTGTACCAGTTAAATGGGATTGGAGAGTCCACTGTTCAGATTATATAGAGAACTCACCATCTTTCGTTTCTCGAGATCCCTAAAAGCCAACTCTGATATATCTTTCTGAGGAAACAGTTTCTGTTTTGGAAGGAGGCGAGATAAGAGTTTCAGAGCCTGTAACACTTGCTGGGGTGGAGTGACATCCTCTGCAATCTATCAGTTGAAGGGTTTTGTCATGTTTAAAATTCAATCATACTGCTGATGAGCATAAAATCTTCTGGAAACAAAGATATAACAAAGTGCTATTGAAGAATCATTAACTCCGGTGAAAGGGGATAACAACATATAACGCAAATTTGCTAGAATTAAATAAAAATAAGAAATGGGATTTTTTCTAGAGGCAGGCCACAAATATCACCTTACACATAGGAGCAACAAGAATAGTCCCATCCCATGCAAGAGGTTGCTTCAAGTGAACCTTCAAAGCCACTGCCCCACCCATGGACTGTCCAAAGATGAAGCTTGGAAGATCCTTGAACTCTGGCTGTGCTGCAAATCCATAGAGTTCATTAGGAGACACAGGTTTGCAAACCAGAATGTTAGGTTCGGTTTACAAGGAAATGTAGCTGCCTTCAAACTCTAAACAGAGAGCTTGCCCCTTTGCTAGAAAGAACCGCATTTATGAGGCGACAAAAAGTTCTTAATAAACTTGGTATAAAGTTCAAATTATGAATCCAAATACTGGCAAGAAACTCAGTTCAAACACACATCAAATGCAAATACATATCTTAGAAAGGAAGCAGGTCTTTTTGCATTGGTCAATAGTTGAACTTCTCATAAAGATGCTTGTCATGATTACACTCATGTCATCATTACACTCATGTTAATATTTATTATTTTATGTTGTACATAAGAGTAATCTGAAAAGATATTATTATTTCGTGTAAGTGATTCATAGATGGTTAAGAAAAATAAAAAATGTAGGAGAAAAGTTTTCTACTATGGGGTTACCCATTTTGGTGCGTAACAATACCAAATGAGCCTCTATAGCCCCTTGTTTCATTTAAGGGGGATGCTGAAAATGGTATAAGATTCACTTTTGGCAAGCACCCTACCTCTTGAGTTGTGTATATATACATGACTCTTACTTGTAATTCGTTATCATGTGAGTTTTTTTTCATTCATAATGATGTGATTTGCCTAAGGACACCTATCAAGTTTTGTGATTTCTTGTGCTTGTGCTATCTATAGTGCACTTGTTCTTGGGTTCACTCTCCTTCTAGGTTTGCACTCTTCTTCAACTGCTGCGCTGCACTAGTGCTAGTTTGTTCTTCTCCTTATTCTAGAATATAGGTTTGTGTAGGTTCTATTTGATTCTCTCATTATATCTAACTAACACTAGACAAGGAATGAACTATAAAATTAAAGATGCACAACAAAGCAGTAGAAAACTCAAGGTCTTGTGCTAAGATCCAACTCGAAGGATCTGATCTTGCAAGAAGCCAAATTTGCCTTTAAAAAAGACTACCTTACAATAAAAAATTACATAAATGATGCAATCCTTGGGAGAAAGTTTGTTTCCCTAACGATGATCCTCAAAGACAAAAAGTTATCTATAGAAAAAATAGGTTATGTAGGGCACCTCGCGAAAGGTACATTATTACTGATAAGGAATTGGAAAAAAAATCCCCAAGGCAATTTTCGATTGAGTATTTCATGAGTTGCAATTTCATATTGAGTATGATTTTCAATATTCAAGTGATTTCCAAAACAAAAAGTGGCGGATGGGTACATCATATAGGCTCACCCATAGATCTTGGATTATAATAACTAAAAACCACCTTAAGCAAAACCATCATATTTTTCTAATATATTTTGTGTTCTTGTGAGCCATTCATATTCGAGCTTTTCTTTTCCCATAATTGAAATTTGGCTGGCTAACCAGGTTAAAAAATATCAAATGTGGCAAACTTTTACCTAAGAATATGATGATAACATTCATTGTCATCTTTGGTAATGTACGTCCTGTTGTTGTTCCTGATCACTCCACTAACCATTATCTCTAGTACAGTTACCATTTTATTCTTCTCCCTCTTTCCTTACATGTAAAAAATGTTTCTATGAGCCAAAGCTTTGGTAATTGACCTCCTTGGCATGCAGTAAGTGTTCATGATGCTCAATCTTAGTGCAAAATATAAGATGGGTCCTCTCAATGTTTTTCATGGTCGTGGCTTGAACTTTGAAAAATGAATGAAAACTCATCTAACATTGATTAAAAAATAAAACAAACAAGGATTTCTCTGGCACAGAATACCAGAATAGTTATTGTGACTTCGACTTTTAATTAAAGGCATCAATCATACATCTTCACTCTTAATCTTATTTTGTAAATTTCATGATACTTGGAAATGGAATTTAGTAAATATAGAATATCGTATAAAATTATGCACAAAAACAATTCAAAGTAGCAGAGAGAGAGAGAGAGATTATTCAATATAAAAATGAGATACCGAACTCATGTCAAACGAGAGACACAATCACATTTGTGCAACCAACTAGTATTGTAATCCCAAGGACAATTTCAAGTGATAAACATTTTTGGTGCCATTGTTGGAGAGCATAGCCAAGCTCCCTGAGATTTGTAGCATCAAGTTGACATGATATTGGTGAATATTGCATTTGTTGAAGATTTCAATATTCACCTGGCAACTCCACTATTGAGAGATCAAGACAGTTTGCACATACAAAGTATTTTCAAATTGATCTTGATAATATATATTTTGCTTTTGTTATTCATGATATTTACATGAATAAGCATGTGAATAGGTTGTTATTCACATGGAGGACCTTGTTAAGATATCGAGGTAGCTGGCCAAGACAACGCAGGTATTGTCACTCATAGCTTCAAATGTTACATATTGGTGTGTAGCTTGCAAAATGCCTAAATAGATAAGATGCATGTGACATATTTCTGGTGGTTGCTCACTTATTTGAAAGCTATGATGAAGAATAAAAGTAATGTAAAAACTTACCCGAAGATGAGAATGGTGATTGTCAAACTAATTAAACAGTGTCAAATTTAAAGCATGAGTTGTTGTAGTGCCCTAGGGTAATTTTTATGTATCTAGGGTTTCCAATAAAACTTCTTTGCTCATTCAATAATAAAATCATCACTCACAGTAACACAATACCATATGAACCATACTACGTTTAAATATAAATTTGTTAACGACCATGTCACTGTTCATTCAGTAATTCAGTCACTGTCCACGAAATTTAGCAAATCAACAATAGTTCAGAAATGACCAATACGTATATTCCAATGAACTAATTCCACTTGTGCACAACTAGTTTTCTTCTAGAGTCTGCTACAGGGTGTTAATATCCAAATCCAAGCCTCAGAGTCAACACCAAGTTTAAACCAAAGCCGCTTCAGGGATACAATGACTAACGTTGAAGGTCTTTCACTCTGTTCCAACATTTACTAAGTTTCTTTGGCATAACCTCAATCCGTTCCAGAGGCTCGGTGACCTTCCTCAAGGTTTGGTCTATCGTGTAGAAATTTTCTATTTCCCACCCCGGTTTTTAGTTTCACCTTATTTCTCCAATTTGTTAAATGCCCTTTCCCATAACCTTACATTCAACAAGCTGGAAAATAAATATTGCTGAAAACACAAATTCTAGAAATTTTTCAGAATGCTAGAAAATGCAGAAATAAAAATCAGCAGATACAAACAGCCATTCAACACATGATAACACAGTGATTTTTGGTCAAGGTGACCCTGGAAAAATCCCCTACGACTCTTGGGGAAAACCAGTTCGAAAGCTCCTTCTTATTTCTGGAAAAAATGCTTTTTACAGTGAGAGAAATATTCAGAAAAATCAGCAAGTAAACTTTACAACTTATCTCGTTTTCCGTGCTTAACCACCGCCTCGGAAAATGTGCAAACAGCAAAACAGAACAGCATTAAATGTTGTACGGCCTCCTCGATTTTCGTGCCCAGAAAATCTGCAATAAATGCAGCTGTATGGCCTCCTTGATTTCTGTGCAAAACAGCAATAAATGTTGCTATACGAATCTCGATTTTTGTGCCAAAACAACAGCAGAAACTTGTTGTACGAAATCTGCCTCGATTTCTGTGCAAGAGGACAGCCACTTGCTGTACGGCCTGCCTAGAAATTCGAGCCAAATAAAACAGCCCTCTGCTGCCTCGAAAACTGAGCCAAACTGCTGTATGGCCTCTTGGAAATCGTGACAAAAAGCTGTTGTACGGTCTTCTAGAAAATCGTGCCAAAAACTGCCTTGGAATGTGTGCCAAACTCTGTTGTACGGACTTGCTGAACTGCTGCCTTGGAATGTGTGCCAAGCTGCTGCCTCCTTCTCCTCACTGCCCAGAAATCTCCCTTGCTCTCTTGCTCTCCTTCTCTCAATCTGCTCATGAAAGAATGAATGACCTTTTCCCTCCTTTTCCTCCTTTAACCTAACCCTAAGTGACTTTTGGGAATCCCTAAATCCAATGGCTGAAATAGATTGAGATCTAGGGCTGAGATTAAATGCTCATTTAAATCTCACTTTCTATTTTTTAATTCACCCCACTTTAATAAAGACCCACTTAGTCATTTATTTCCAAAGTCACTTTTCACTTTCTAATTTCACATTGACTTTATTAAAGTCACTTTAAAATTAGACTTTGGTAACTTTATCACTTAAAGTCACTTTAGGAGAAAAATTAAATTCTTTTGGACACTTTTCCCTAGACCAAAGATCAAAGCCTTAGGGAACTACTTGTCCTCCGGTAACCAAATTTCAACACTCCCTCTTACCGAGGAAGGTGTTCCTCACCACACCCATCTTGTGTCTGAAGTAGACATGCTTGCCTCGTGGTAAGGCTTTGGTAAGAATATCTGCAACCTGCTCATCAGTGGGAATATACTCAAGCTTCACAGCTCCATTTTGAACATAGTCTCTGATGAAATGATATTTGATCCCGATATGCTTTGACCTGTCATGAAATACTAGATTCTCCATGAGTTTAATGCAACTCTGATTATCACAGTAAATCACTGAAGGTCTCAACGGCTGACCAAATAAACCAAACAACATCTTGCGACGGATAGCTCAGCTAGCTAGGCCGACATATAACTACTCACCTTGTTGAACTCAATGTTCTTATTCTTTGCTTAAAACATTCATAACCACCAACACAAGACAACCCAAAACAACAGCGACCCAAAACAACAGCAAGTGCTACTCTTCCTACTCAGGCTTCTTCCCACCTTGTCAGGTACAGTGTAACCTGCCAATCTCACTCCATCCCCCTGCCTGTGGTCCAGACCATAATCCACTGTCCCCTGCAAGTACCGCAAAATGTGTTTTGCAGCCACCCAGTGAACCTTCCTAGGCTCACACATAAACTGACTCATCGTGTTGACTGCAAAACAAATATCTGGCCTAGTGTTGACCAAATACATTAAGGAACCAATCAGCTGTCTGTACAATGTGGGATCCACCAACTCGGAATCCGAAGCATGAAGCTTCTTCCAGTTGGTGATCATCGGTATCGACATGGGTTTACAATCCTCCATGTGGAATCTGCCAAGGATGTCCACAATATACTTCCCCTACCCCAGGAAGAAATGCCCCTCCTCCTGCCACACCTCCAAACCCAAAAAGTAATGCATCAAGCCGATGTCCTTCATCTCAAACTCCGCCACAAGATCTCTCTTGCAGTGCTCTATGAGTCTCTCTGCACCTATAATGACTAAGTCATCCACATACAACACCAGAATGAGAGGCTCCTCACCTATCACAATATAGTAAAGGTTCGGATCTGCCTCACTCTTTGTGAAACCCATCTTCTGCAAGTAAGTATCTATCCTGGAGTACCAAGCTCTGGGAGCTTGCTTCAGGCCATAAAGGGCCTTCTTCAGTCTGCACACATGGGACTCCTTCCCATGCACCTCAAAGCCCTGTGGCTGCTCAATGTACACCTCCTCCTGTATGAAGCCATTGAGAAATGCGGTCTTCACATCCATCTCGTGGATCTTCCAACCCATCTCTGCTGCTATCGATATAATGGAGCGGATCGAAGTATATCGAGCCACGGGAGCGAAGGTCTCCTCATAATCAACTCCCTCTACCTGGGAGAACCCTCGAGCCACAAACCTCACTTTGAATTTCTCAATGCTGCCATCTGCAGCATGCTTTACCTTGTAAAGCCATCTGGAAGTAACCACGGATTTGCCCTCAGGCCTCGGCACCACCTCCAAAACATCATTCTTCATGATAGAAGAATACTCCTCCTGCATGGCCTCTCTCCAGACCTGCTGGCTAGCTGCCTCCTCATAGCTAGAAGGCTCAGAGTCAAGGATGCTGGTAGCCATTGCCATATAGCTACAAAACCTCTCAGGTGGTCTGCTTTCTCTGACCGGCCTCTTAGGCTCAGCAACAGATGTGGCATCTCTCAAGGTGTCCCCGAAGCCACCAGCTTCTTTCCCTTGTTAATACTTCTCCACTGAGAATGAAACTCCTCCCTCCTCATCATCACCGAGCCTCAACTCCCGATCGTCTGGTCGCCATCCTCCTGCCTGCACCTGAACCTGTAGATGCTGAGGTACCGTGTGAACTGTCCATCAGTGGACTCCCTAGTGAACTGCTCTGTGGACTGCTCTGCATGTTGCCCGAAGCACCACCCCTCTGACTCTGTGAGCCACTGCTCACTGACGGACCAGACATCGTCATAGATGTACCTCCGGATCCTCCTGATCCCTGCCCACTGGATCCCTGCGACTGACTCAACTGTTGCTGAGGGTCTGGCTGATCCAGATACTCTAACTCCCGTGACCTCCTAAAGGCCCTGTCCTCCTCGAACTTCACATCCCGTCTGACAACAACTTTCCTCTGCGCAGGAATGTAAATCCGAAAGGCCTTGGAGGTCTCACTGTAGCCCACACAGATACCCTTCTCTGCGGTGGGCTCCAGTTTGGTCCTCTTCTCCTTGGGTATGTAGGAGTATGTAATGCACCCAAAGATACGAAGATGACCAATATCAGGCTTCTTCCCAGAAAAAGCCTCCTCCGGAGTCATGTGCCCCAAGGCACGATGCGGACTCCTGTTCTGCAAGTAAACAGCTGTGTTGCAGGCCTCTGCCCACAAAAACAATGGCAACCCCTGATCATGTAACATGGCTTTGGCAGCCCCTCCGATGGATCTGTTCTTCCTCTCCGCAACCCCGTTCTGCTGGGGGTTGTAAGGAACAGTGAACTCCCTCCTAATGCTTGCCTTCGCACAATAGTCAACAAACTCTCCAAGGGTGTACTCTCCCCCATTGGCAACCCCTGAAACCGCTTGAAGACCTCACTCTTGGTCTTCAAGAAATAAATCCAGGTCCTCCTAAAGTGATCATCAATGAATAAAAAATAGTACTCATATCCACTCAAGGAAACATGAGACATCCGACCGCTCACATCGGAATGAATCAAATCAAGTATCCCAGTCGCTCTGCTGTCACTGCTGGGAAAAGGGGATTTGGCAAACTTGCCCATCGCGCATCCTCTGCAAGTATCAAAGTGATCAGTACTGAAATCTGGCACACCTGTAGTGATCTCCCGCAAAGTCCTCAAGGCCCCATGATACATGTGCCCCATCCTGCGGTGCCAAATCTCCACGACTCGGAAGCCCGCTGGCCTATATTTGTCGGTGCCTCTTGCTCAATGCCAAAGGGCAAATGCAAACTTGTACACCTTTGCATGGCGTACACCTATCACTCTAGCTGAATCAGCTGGAGTGCCCCTGGGATACATCAGCACCTGTCCACCCCTGAACAGTATCTCATATCCTCTGTCCTCCAAAGCTGAGACGGATATGAGGTTCTTCTCATCCCTGGCACATAAAGAACATCTGACACCTTCAAGGGAGGTTTAGACTCCCTCTGAAATGTCAGTGTTCCCACACCGACTGCTCTAACAACTCTGTCATCACCGAGTACTACCTCTATATCAGTGCCACTCTCTGAAAGCTCACAAGTACTCTGGACTCTGTCATTGTGAGCGTGGCTTAAACATTGTCCACATACGATACCCGAAGATGCTCGCTAATCGAGGGAAATGCATACTCCCTCTCAACCTCCATGGCAGGTGATCCTGCTCTAGTGGACTCACAAGCAATGAACCCAAACTCCCTGTCAAAGCGATCCGTAAAGTCCTCTACCTCTGTTGATGTTGTCATGTTCTGGTTCTTCCCCTTCTTCTTCTTCTCCGAACACACAACTGCATAGTGTCCCATCTTCTGACAATTCCAACACTTCACCTTGGAATAGTCCTTCTGCGTGTTCCCCTGTTTACCTTTACCTTTGCCCCCACCATTGCTTGTGGAAGCTTGCCTTCTTCCCTTTGCCTTTCTTGCGTCCTGCAAGCGGTGCTACATCCTCATCTGCTCCGTAGGCTTATTTGCCCCAGTGACCTTTCTTGATTTGTTTGAATGCACAACATCCCCAAAGCCTTTCCCAAGATGTGGGAAGAGGGTCTCACGTGCACAAACCCCATCTGGCAAAGTTCATCAATGAGCTGGGAGGCCATTCAGGTAAGTCGCACCAACTCGATTGGGTGGAATGACCTCTCCAATCGTTGCCAACTCCATCTCTGCATTAGTAATCTTTGTGAGATATCCACTTGGCACTATCGGTCTTACACCCATCTTGTGGTCTTCCTTCTCTTGGACATTTCCGGTTCTCATTGGTACTCGGTAGAGGTTGGTCAATCTTGTCCACATCTCATGAGCATTTCTCTTTCCTCTCACATGAGGAATGCAATGGTCTTTGATTCCATCTAGAATCAGTCTCTTACCCTTGTTGTTCTTTTTATTATATGCTGCCAACTGAGTAGCATCAGTAGGGACATTTACAGGGTTCTGTGCGGTATGTACCATTATGTCCCAGACTTCCGCCTCCTCAAAGATACTCTGCATTCTCTCCTTCCAAACATTGTAATTGGTATGCCCATCCAACCTATCCTCCACCCTCAATCCCAATGACATCCTGCTGTCCTAGAAACTGAAAAATAACACTGCTGTAGTAAAGGTAAAAATTTTGTTTGTGAAAAAATCAGCTTGCTGGAATTTTCTGAGTGAAAAATCAGCAGGTTGTATTTTTCTCCTTGCTGTCCCAAACTGCACTTTAGCACTCAAGCTCCGATACCTTGTAGAAATTTTCTATTTCCCACCCCGGTTTTCAGTTTCACCTTATTTCTCCGATTTGTTAAATGCCCTTTCCCATAACCTTACATTCAAAAAGCTGGAAAATAAATATTGTTGAAAACACAAATTCTGGAAATTTTTCAGAATGCTGGAAAATGCAGAAATAAAAATCAGCAGATACAAACAGCGATTCAACACATGATAACACAGTGATTTTTGGTCAAGGTGACCCTGGAAAAACTCCCTACAACTCTTGGGGAAAACCAGTTCGAAAGCTCCTCCTTATTTTTGGAAAAAATGCTTTTTAAAGTGAGAGAAATATTCAGAAAAATCAGCAAGTAAACTTTACAACTTATCTCGTTTTCCGTGCTTAACCACCGCCTCGGAAAATGTGCAAATAGCAAAACAGAACGACATTAAATGTTGTACGGCCTCCTCGATTTTCGTGCCCAGAAAATTTGCAATAAATGCAGCTGTACGGCCTCTTCGATTTCTGTGCAAAACAACAATAAACGCTGCTGTACGGATCTCGATTTTTGTGCCAAAAGAACAGCAGAAACTTGCTGTACAGAATCTGCCTCTATTTTCGTGCAAGAGGATAGCCACTTGCTGTACGACCTGCCTAGAAATTCGTGCCAAATAAAACAGCCCTCTGCTACCTCGAAAACTGAGCCAAACTGTTGTACGACCTCTTGGAAATCGTGCCAAAAAGCTGCTGTACGGTCTTCTAGAAAATCGTGCCAAAAACTGCCTTGGAATGTGTGCCAAACTCTGCTGTACGGACTTGCTAAACCGCTGCCTTGGAATGTGTGCCAAGCTGCTGCCTCCTTCTCCTCACTGCCCATAAATCTCCCTTGCTCTCTTGCTCTCCTTCTCTCAATCTGCTCATGAAAGAATGAATAACCTTTTCCCTCCTTTTCCTCCTTTAACCTAACCCTAAGTGACTTTTGGGGAATCCCTAAATCCAATGGCTGAAATAGATTGAGATCTAGGGCTGAGATTAAATGCTCATTTAAATCTCACTTTCTATTTTTTAATTCACCCCACTTTAATAAAGACCCATTTAGTCATTTATTTCCAAAGTCACTTTTCCTTTTTAATTTTACATTGACTTTATTAAAGTCACTTTAAAATTAGACTTTAGTAACTTTATCACTTAAAGTCACTTTTAAATTAGATTTGACTTTATAAAAAATTATAAAGTCACTTTAGGAGAAAAATTAAATTCTTTTGGACACTTTTCCCTAGGCCAAAGATCAAAGCCTTAGGGAACCACCTGTCCTCCGGTACCAAATTTCAACATATCGCTATGGTTCCTTGATTTCCTTTAGATGGCCGCTCTAATCTTCGACAGTGGCATCTGTTGCTTGCCTCGAATCACTGTAACAATTATATCTATGTACAGGCAACTTCAAGAAAAGCCATTAATCTGCTTAGACGTTGACTCAATAATAGTTCGGACCCCTATTCACATGCAGAGAGGCTATCAATATGAGTTTGCTTCAAATTCAGCCTCGTATATCTGCTTCAGTCCTCCTCAGCAGTCTCATGCACATCCTTTGTACAGGACTTGTACTTCAGCTCTGTAATACTGGCCCAGAAATTATCACACACACTATCACTACAACAAGATCCATAAATCATCTCACGCACTATCGTTTGTTACAGGAATCCAGGCAATTGATCACTGAGGGATTCGTTCCACCTTAGCGGGCTCAGATCACCAGCCACGTCACTATAGGGGTCTGTATTATGGCAACAACACTTCAATAATTTCGGTCAGTGACAGGAACCCTAAATTTGACCCTCTCTTAACCCCACTATATTTGGTTTGCCTTAGAAATGATCACAGAGTAAATTCATGTGCCTCAGTTGAGTCTGTCCAGGATTTCGTTTGACCTTCAAATCAATATTGCATGGCCCAGAAAAATACTCGGACTATCTTACCAGAGATGAACCTGCCTTGATGAACCTGCTCAGACCAGAAACTTCCTTCAACAATCCGTTGCCAGAAAAAGTAGAAAATAGAAAAAAGAAGGAAGAGTTTATCAACTAGGGCGGAATCTTTCACCACCGAAATTGCTAGGAGAGAAGGGGTCTTAAAAAGTTTAAAACGCTCAGAGCCTTAGGCTCAAAGAATTGATCCAATCCAAAGATGATTCAATTGAGTTCATCCCTCTTGTATTTATAGCTTTCCTAGAGGGGTTTCTCTTCTTAATTGATTGAATAAAATACTCTACAAACCCAAACTTTGGTTTTCTCTGCCTAGCTACCCCAAAACTTGCCCAGACATTGGGTATTTTGGGGATTTTCCCCTTTATCAATGACTATAACTGTGGGGATCGATAGGCTATTTCTTCTCTTGGACAAATAATTTCTCGAGAACGTTACAATGGTTGACCCTTCACAATATGGATTGCAGATTTGAAGAAGAGGTGCAGCAAGCCAACCATAAAGACTTGAATCAGAAAGAGAGGTAGCTGCTTCTTTGCTGAGTATAAAAAATCCCTTTCTTGTAAAAGGAAAATTAAATTAAACATGAGAGGAAGGATCAAGGTTGAGTATGACAATCAATCCCTCAACCCTATGATCAAGGTTGACCTTATCAACCATTTCCCCACCTATGAATAGGGATGATGGATTAAGGAAACATTTTGCATATACATGTGCAAGGTGGTGAGCAAAAGCCATTGGCCTGATGGGAAACTCCTCTCATGTAGAGGTGAACCTGGATGTTGTTGGATCCTATAGAAATTTTGAGAATCCAACTTTTATCATAAATTCAGAAATTTCATCTCAACCTTGAGGTTTCCCTGATCTATTTTCTATAAACATTCAACCTTAGGGCTAAATCTGATGAATTACAACAATAAATATTTCACTACTGTCCAACTCAAATTACCAGGCTGTCCAAGAAAATAAATGGTGAACAAGTGTACTTCAATGCCATACAGCTACACCCATAAAGACACATTTTTCCAAGAATATAACGGGTATGAAATGTCTCATTTACCACAGATAATACCAGGAGTATATGTTGAGATTTTGTGTATTTGGGGTAGCATCAGTTGTGCTCTAGCTCCCAAACTTTGTGGAGGGACTAGAGTACACTGGATCTACAAGACTCATAAATGGATTTGGGAAATTTCATCTGGTTTAGGAGATATTAAATTAATTAATTATTTTAATGTATTTCTTAAGTTAAAACTTAGGAAAATAAAATAATTAAAGTGAATTTAATTAAACATGTGATGAAATTATCTAAGTCACACGGATCAAACTTTCTTTTAATCTTAGCCATTGATTAAAGATTTAATCTTGGCTGTTGATTTGTCAACGAGAAAAGTATAAAGGAAAGACTTGGGATCACTTGTAAAACACACATGAAGGCAGAGAACTGAAGCTAAGCTGAAATTCTAGGGCAGCCTGGCAGGGTTGCTAAGAATTCTCAGAAGTGTTTCAGTTGCAGAGAGGGGAATTTAGACCAAGGGGATGATCTGATCCCGGGGTCTAGAATACACAAGAAGCAGAGAAGAGATCAACAAGGACAACACAGAGGAAGGCAGTAGCGGCAGCAGCAAACGGCAGCAACAACAGTGTTTTTCAGGGGCAGCGCTGGGGTTTCTAGGCCTAGATCTGGCTGAGTTCTGTAAATCCCGTTTGAGGGTGTGGATCAATCAGTATTTTTGGTCTTAGATCAGCCAGGAGCTGCATATTTAGAGTTTTCCCTGTAGGTTTTTCCAGATCTAGAACCCAGAGTTGTGTATTCAGAAATATTCTTAATAATAGAACCCTCCAGCAGCCAGAGACCGGTTTTCCCACATTGGGTTTTTCTGGGGACAATTTGTCTAGAAATAACTGTGTCACTGTGTCTATGTGTGCATATGCTTATTCTAGATCTAAATTGGTAGAGATCTGTTATGTGTTTTGCTTTGATGTTAACTTGAATTTATTCAGTGAATAACTTGTATAAGTAGGAGAAGCTTAACCAGATTAATAGTAATAATTTCTGCATAAGAATTAAGATTCAGAAATTTCTACATGGTATCAGAGCAATTGCAGATTTGAAGGGGCCGCGTAGTTGATAGGAAGGGAAAATCTGATATGAACCAAGGGAAGGGTTCATGCAACCAAATGGACTCACGCAGTCCTCCAGAGCATGCAAAAATGCAGAGGGAACATGACATGAAAGTGCTGGCATCCAGACTAAAGGAAAATCTTGCATGTGTGTCAAGCACAACTCCTCCTGATGTTTGGTATATTGACAGTGGAGCATCTGCTCACATGACGGGGGTTCAAGAATGTTTTTCAAGCTATCAAGAGGAGCAGATGAATTTCCAAATAACTATGGGAAACAAAGGAAAATGTACCCCCATCGGGAGAGGTACCATAACTTTTCAGACAGAAGATGGCCACAAGATTCAAGCCACGAATGTTCTGCATGTACAAGGGTTGGGGATGAACTTACTCTCGGTGTCTCAACTTCAGAACAAGGGCTATGATGTATACTTTATTCAAGACAAAGTATATGTCAAACATCCTAACTGGAGTAAAAGGGCACAAATTGGAGTAAGGAGTCACAAGTTGTATAAGCTTCATCTTGAATCTCTGGTGGCCCTGATCGGCAGTATAGACGACAGAGACTTGAATGAGTTATGGCATAGAAGGATGGGGCATCTACATCATGGAGCCTTGGGGATTCTCAAAAATACTGTCATAGGGGCTCTTGAACTTAGCACAAAGAAAGACGATGTTTGCAGAGGATGCGTACTAGGGAAGTACGCTAAGGCAACGTTTCCAAGAAGCAACAACAGAGCCAAAGGTGTATTAAAGTTAATACACTCTGACATTTGCGGTCTGATGTCTACAACAACTCTCAGTGGGGCAAAATATTTTGCCACCTTCATTGATGATTATTCCAAGAAAATTTAGATCTATTTTCTGAAGACCAAAGATGAAGTCTTTAATCGGTTTAAAGATTTCAAAGCATTGGTGGAGAACTCTACAGGAAAGAAGATCAAAAAGTTAAGGTCAAATAACGATGGAGAATATATTGATAAAGGCTTCACAAATTTCTGTGCGCAGGAAGGCATCAAGAGAGAGTGGACATCTCCCTACAATCCAGAACAAAATGGAGTTACAAAATGGAAGAATTGAACCATAATAGAAGTTGCAAGGGCAATGTTGTACGACTAGAAATGCCCAAATTCTTATGGGCAGAGGCCTGCAACACAAAAGTCTATATTCAGAACAGAGTTCCAAATAGGGATTTGGGGAAGGTGACTCCCAAAAGTGTGTTCACAGGCAGTAAGCCTAAAGTGAGCCACATCAGGATATTCGGCAGCGTAGCATACTGCCATGTTCCAGAGGAAAAGAAGAAGAAATTGGATCAAACTGCAGAAAAGGATTTTCTGATGGGCTACAGTGAGAATGCAAAGGCATACCGCGTCTATATTCTAAAGAGCAGGAATGTCGTGGTAAGAAGGGATGTAAAATTCCTTGAAGAAAGAGCCTTTAGGAAATCTCGAGAGATGGCCACAGATACGCAGATTGAGGAAGATCCACTACTATAGCCTCAACGACCTTTGGAGGAGAGGTTCGGTGCCTCTCCTAGGCACAATTGTTTTGAAGGAAGCTCCTCTGACGAAGAACAGGAGGAAGAACAAGTGAGACCACCCACCACTGATGGGAGACTGAGCAGAGAACTCCAACAGATTCTTAGAAATAGAGAAGGATTTGTTGGAACACCTAGAGAAGGGAAGAGGATAAGGAAACAACCTGACATATATCAGGCACTGGTAGCTCAGGTTGGAGAGCCCTCTACCTTTCGGGAAGCAGCTCAGCATCAGGTATGGGTAGATGCCATGGTGGAGGAGGATAGCTCCATCATGACAAATGATGTCTGGGAAGTAGTCCCTAGACCACACAACAAATCTGTTGTAGGATCCAGGTGGATCTACAGGATCAAATTTGCTGCAGATGGTAGCATAGAGAAATTCAAAGCAAGATTTGTAGCAAAGGGGTATGCCCAGAAAGAAGGCATTGACTATGAAGAAACCTTTGCTCCAGTAGCACGATACAATTCTATCAGATCCATCATCTCTTTGGCAGCACAGATGGGATGGGAGATTCACCATATGGATGTCAAGACTGCATTCTTGAACGGTGTGATAGAGGAGGAAGTGTACATAGAGCAGCCAAAGGGCTTCGAGACACATGAGCAGAAGACTCATGTTTGCAGACTTAAGAAAGCCTTGTATGGCTTGAAACAAGCCCCCAGGGCATGGTATGGTCGGATTAATGGCTACTTGCAGAAGATGGGGTTTGTCAAGAGTGACGCAGATCCCAACTTATACTACTTGAGAGTAGGAGATGCGCCACTTATTCCTGTTTTGTATGTGGATGACTTGTTTTTGACTAGGTCATCCAAGCTCATCATAGACTGCAAGGAGAATCTGGCAACAGAATTTGACATGAAGGACCTGGGATGGATGCAATATTTTCTTGGGTTAGAAGTTTGGCAGCATGAAGGGGAAATCTTCCTAGGGCAAGGAAGATACACAACAAAGATTCTGAAAAGATTCCAGATGGAAGACTGTAGACCCATGACCATGCCAATGATCAGTAACTGGAAGAAGATAGACACATCAGAGGATGATGAGGCTGATCCCACCTTGTACAGACAGCTCATCGGGTCATTGATGTATCTGGTCAATACAAGACCAGACATCTGCTATGCAGTGAATACCCTTAGTCAGTTCATGGTGGAACCAAGGAGGGCTCACTGGGCAATAACTAAACATATTCTCAGATACTTGAGAGGGACAGTCGAGTATGGGCTAAAGCACACGAAGGAAAATGAAATTCAGTTAAGTGGGTTCACAGATGCAGACTGGGCTAGAAGCATAGTAGATCGGAAAAGTACCAGCAGGTACTGTTTCAGTCTTGGATTAGGAATGACCTCCTGGTGTAGCAGGAAACAAAAGTCTGTAGCACTGAGCTTAGCCAAGGCAGAGTACATGGCAGCAAGCACGGCTTCGTGTGAGGTCATATGGCTCTGCAAATTAATTTTGAAACTACTTAAGAAACGAATAGAGCCGAACAAGACCATGTGTGATGATCAAAGTTGCATCAAGCTCTCTGAGAATCCTATGTTTCATGACCGATCGAAGCACATTGACATTCGGTGTCACTTTATCCGAGACTATGTTCAGAAGGGAGCAGTACAGTTACGATACACTCCCACAGGTGAACAAGTAGCAGACATTCTCACAAAGGCTCTAAATAAGGTTAAGTTCACTTACTTCAAAGAGAAGATGGGAATGATCGAGAACCCCTTCCACTAGAGGAAAGGGTGGTCTTCCGAAGAAGAGGGAGCTACAGTACAGTGGTTGCAGTGGTAGTGGCAAAGTCATAGGCAATAGTACAAAATGGCAGCAGCAGTGCAGAGTTGAGTGGCAGGAGACCAAGCTTCAACAACATAGAACCAGTGCCCAAAATCATGTAATGCATGAGTGTGATGTATTGCTAGAGCATACCCTTGATGGTAAGAGGGAGTGTTGAGATTTTGTGTATTTGGGGTAGCATCAGTTGTGCTCTAGCTCCCAAACTTTGTGGAGGGACTAGAGTACACTAGATCTACAAGACCCAGAAATGGATTGGGGAAATTTCATTTGGTTTAGGAGATAATAAATTAATTAATTATTTTAATGTATTTCCTAAGTTAAAACTTAGGAAAATAAAATAATTAAAGTGAATTTAATTAAACATGTGATGCACGGATCAAGCTTTCTTTTAATCTTAGCCATTGATTAAAAATTTAATCTTGGCCGTTGATTTGTCAACGAGAAAAGTATAAAGGAAAGGCTTGGGGTCATTTGTAAAACACACATGGAGGCAGAGCACTGAAGCTAAGCTGAGATTCCAGGGCAGGGTTGCTAAGAATTCTCAGAAGTGTTTCAGTTGCAGAGAGGGGAATTTAGACGAAGGGGATGATCTGATCTCGGGGTCTAGAATACACAAGAAGAAGAGAAGAGATCAACAAGGACAACGCAGAGGAAGGCAGCAGCGGCAGCAACAGACGACAGCAGCAACAGACGGCAGCAGCAGCAACAACAGACGGCAGCAGCAGCAACAACAGACAGCAACAGTAGCAACATCTTTCAAGAGCGACACTGGGGTTTCTAGGCCTAGATCTGGCTGAGTTTTGTAGATCCCGTTTGAGGGTGTGGATCAGTCAGTATTTTTGGTCTTAGATCAGCCAGGAGCTGCAGATCTACAGTTTTCTCTGTAGGTTTTTCCAGATTTGGAACCCAAAGTTGTGTATTCAGAAATATTCTTAATAATAAAACCCTCTAGCAGCCAGAGACCGGTTTTACCACATTGGGTTTTTCCGGGGACAGTTTGTCTAGAAATAACTGTCACTGTGTCTACGTGTGCATATGCTTATTCTAGATCTGAATTGGTAGAGATCTGTTATGTGTTTTGCTTTGATGTTAACTTGAATTTATTCAGTTAATAACTTGTATAAGTAGGAGAAGCTTAACCAGATTAACAGTAATAATTTCTGCATAAGAATTAAGATTCAGAAATTTCTACAGTATATCTGATCCTCTATTTTCTAGATGTGTTAAATCACTTAACAAATTCAGCTCAATGTTATGTCAAATTAATATGCATAACCAGTGCTAGAATCTACCCAATCATGTGTGAAAGTTCATAAACCCGGAATCCCTATTGCAGCAAACTGATATTACTTCTCCTACTTGATAAATTATACAAGTTATTTACTGTGTTCTACAAGTAAATACTGAAGCAAATACACTGCAACCTTCACTAACTAAACTGTGGAAATTAAATGCTAAAACAAGATCTGAGCAAGAAAATTAGACACACACTACACTGTTATTTTTGGACTAAGTCCCCAGAAAAACCCAATGCGGGAAAACTGATGCAGTAGATGAGGGTTTGATATTATTAAGTAGAGGTTTCTGAATACAAATGGATTCCCCAATTTTGGCTATCCACAGAGAATCTGACTGATAGAGAAATAGTGAAGATTACCTCACACTGACATTGGAGATCCGACACTGACCCAACACTGAACTAGACAGCCCCGTGTGCCTCTGCACAGATCTGCGTCACTTTGGCTGGGCACTGCGTCACCTCCTTTTGCTGGTTGTTCTATTGATCTCTTGCCCCTCCAGCCTCACACCCCAACACTCCAACACTGGATTTGACTAATCCTCAACAAAATTTCGGATCTCCTTAAGGCTTCATCGCTACTCTACGTGGCACTACGCTGCCTCTTCTGCGTCCTCTTCTCTTCCTTCTCTGCTAAGTATTCCCGGCTTAGGAAAAGATCTTCCAACCATAACTATCAATGCCCCTCATTGCAATCGAATCAACTCGATCAAATCCTTCGGCTACTTTGCGATATTCACTTGAGAAATTCGATCTCTAGACTCACTTGGTGTGTTTTCCAAATGCCCATCGAATTTGTTCTTATAATCTTCTTGTTGGATAACCAACGGCCCAGATTAAAACATAATCAACGACTTAGATCATATTGACTTGATCTCCGTCTTTTTCTAAAAGTTTCACACCTAGTTCTATTAATATACTTTAATTATTTTAATTCCCTTAGTTTAGGCTTAAGTTCCCATTAAAAATAATTAATTATTTTAATAAAACCCCATCCGATTGGAATTTCCCAAAACACTTTCTGAGTATTTTGGAATACACGTGTCTAAGCCTCCCTGCAAAATTTGAGACTTAGAGCATGTTGTCGCATAGAATGTCTAGGCACCGCGACAACGGCTCAGATCGGAGGCTGTCACATTTATCCCCAATCTCTCTATCTAAGTTGTCTCCTTAATTATCTCTCTATATTTCCTCTATATTTACTGGGAGTACAAGGTGAATCATCTTTTTCTATATATTTTTCTACAAAGGCTTTGATGAAAGCTCGCCAAGAAGTAATATAACCCTCAGACCAATTACTCAACCATTTTAGAACATCACCATCTAAGGAACAACAAAAGAGACGTATCTTGATATCTTCTCGATTATATTGCGAATGAAGACAATATTTATTTATTATATGAGCAATTGTTAAGAGATGATTTCGAGCAGCAGCTGAATTACCAACTGAGAACACAGGCATTTCTCGAATGGCTTCCATTGGCATGTCATTAAAAGGATCATCCATGATGACTTAAATGAAAAAACCAAATAGATGTTAGAGAAAGAGATCGATGTTCAAGAAAAATCAAGAGATCCACAAGAAGCGAGCTTCTTAGTAGAAATCCTCGCAAGAAATGAAAGAATTGGAGTCGCCACTTGAACATGAAACTAATTCTTAAACAAAAGAATAATTGAGAGTAGCAGATGGATATCAAGGGGGGATTCTTGTCTGGGAGTAAATAGATGAATAAGTGGAGTCGCCACCCAAACAAGAAGCCAACCGAAATGTCCAGGTGCTAAAGATACGATGATGAAATGATTAGTGATATGATGAAAGATAAGATGATGAAAATATGAAGAGATGAAATGACGCCAGAAAATGTGATTCCTTATGACAGGCTAATGAATGGCAAAAGAAGATTTAAAAGATTAGAAAATGTTGTTAAGACCAAGGACAGAAAAAACTCTATCCCCGGCAACGGCGCCAAAAAATGTTGTCGCACAGAATGTCTAAGCACCGCGACAACGGCTCAGATCGGAGGCGGTCACCTTTATCCCCAATCTCTCTATCTAAGCTGTCTCCTTGCAAGCTAAGGGAGGTAGACCCTAACAGAAATGAAGGACAAGAATTGGTTGCAAATCAACCAATCTAGGAGACACAGCTAAAACACCAAATACTTGATAGGATTGACGAGATTTCATAGATCCAATTAGATTTGAAAATTAAAACTAGTGCCTTATGGAGTTAAAAGATCCCGTTATGCAATTAAAGTTAAGTATTGGATGTATAACTGCTGCTATGAAAACAAAAATGACCACAATGATATTCAATAAAAGCACCACATTCATTAAGATACTTAAGACAACTAGCAAAGTTTATCATGAAACGATCAGTTAAATTAAAATGCCAGACGCTTGAAATATTTCCGAAATTATAATGTTTCAATTATAACCCAGTCCAGAAATTAAAATGCATTTTATATAGTCAACTTAGGATAAAAAAATTAGAGCTCATTTGACTATATAAAAAAAATTTAGACTTTATATATATATATATATATATATATATCCTAAAACAAAAATGAGACTTCCAAAAAAAATTAAAACAAAACTGACATTTAAAATCTAAACTAAAACATCGAACTTAAACTAAAAAAAAAAACTAAACTATAAGCTAAATAAAATCTAAAACTCAATTAAAACAAAAACTAAACTAACTCTAATTAAAATCGAAAACAAATGTAAAAAAAAAAACTAAAACCGAATTAAATTAAAACTAAAGCCTAAATAACAAAAATCAAATTATATTAACAAATTGAAAATGAAATCTAAAATTAAACGCGTATACAATTTAAAACCTAAGGTTAAAAACTATACATTAAAAATGAAATCCAATTAAAAAAAAAAAATGAAACGCTGGCTTTTAAAACTTAGTGTATGCGTGAATTTGTTTGCAGCTGCAAGTCGGACAGAGGGACGACAGCACGATGGAGATGCGTGGGCAGAGAAATATGGAGGACGACGAGCAGAATGAAGTCGACGCGAGGAAAGGTTAAGGGAAGAAAAGACAGGAAGGAGAGCGGAATGAAAGTTGGAAGGGTTAAGGAAAGGGTTAACGCAGGTAGAATGGAAGGATACGCAGGACGGAGAGGAAAGATGAGGGCAGAGAGGTGTTTGTCAGCAAATGAAATCGAAGCGCAGGTCAAGGCAACGTGAATGATTTTGCAGAGGCGGCAGTCAAGGAGGAAATATGCAACGTGAGTTTGTATTTGTAGGAAAGCGTCGACAGTAAGGAGAGATGGACGACAGAAGAGAGAATGGACAGCGGAAGAATAATTCAAGTTGAAGGATTCGTATGCAGATAGGAAGGGGATGGCTTGAGCAGTGGATGAGAACGACCAAATAAAGTGAAGGCAGAAAGTGAGGAATCGATGGCCAGAAAGATGCGTAGGTGAATTCGAATGCAAGAAAGGGTCAATGTCAAAGAGATCGATTGATGCAGTAATCAAACCCAGTCAAATTAATTTTTTTTTCCTTCAAATTAAAAAAAATCTCCCTGCAAACTCAGATTTTCAGTGCTCTAATAACGTCCAGATTTGCCCACAGAGGCGATTTGAGGCCAGATCTGGGCCTTCGGGGCTGGATCTGGCTCAGATCTTAAATTTTTTTTTTGAGTGAACCCTTCAACCTGAAAGAAACCAGTCAGATCCTGCAGATATATACACCAAAAATTTAATAAACTCTTACAGGCCTAATAAAAATACAAATTTACAAGCTAATGTACAGATCTGAGGCCCTCATAGCCAGATTTGAAACATTTCGGCACAATTTTTTAGAAAATTTTAATTTTAAAAGAGAGGCACAAGCCTTAAAAGATCCTGTAAAAAACAAACATTCGTAAGATAGATTCAGGAAATTAGAAACAATGGGCTTTTTCAGATTTACGAATTTGAGAGTTGGCTGGTCCAACTGAAGACTTCCCTAGATGCTCAAATCTTAAATAAAAAATTCCCTGTGCACTTAGGTCTGAACTTTAGATTGATAGAGATTTAAGAAAATAACATGAGATCCTTCAGAAAAATCAAAATGTCATCTTATGAACCCATAAAACTGCACAAGATACCTGTATGTAGATTAATCCATGAAGGCCATCAACCATAGAAATGCAAAAATAAAGTAGCAGAGTTTAGATATGAATCACCACATAGATCTAGAAAAGGAACACCAAAGTTTGTAACCCCAAAGTCTTTATGCTTTATTCATCAAAAGAAATTTCACAAGAGCTTCCAAGACAAGTGCACGATCCTAAGATCGGATGACTCAAGACTGACAAAGACCTCTTAATTTATAGGACAAAATCTCCAACGGCTAGTTTGGTTGATCCATGTCAAAATAATCTCAACCGTCGATAAGATTTGATCATCTTTTAATCTGGACCGTCGAAATTATAAATTTGGGTAAAAAACGAATTTATCATTTAAATTCATCTTAATTAACTCAAAAATACTATTTTTGAGTTAATTACCTCAAATTTTTGACTTTAACTTAACCACCTAGATCCAAGGGTCCAAAATTTCTTAAAATTCTCAATATTCCCTTGACTTGGGGCCTTTAAAAATCCATTTTTTAAGGACCAACGAATTTTGCCTTTGAAGAATTTTATCCTAATTTAGGACCTAAAATTAATTAAATTTCTGGCTTTTGATTTTTTAATTAATTTGACCAGAAATTTTAATTAATTGACTGAGAGGGGATTTTAATTATTTTTTCCAACCCTCTTTACATAAGATAATACATTTAGACACATGAAAGGGGAATACCCATTCGTATAGACCCTCAAATAAATACCCAATTCTACGACTCAAAACATGATCTAGTAGACCCAGTAGCTCAAACTACTTTTACAAGGACTTGATAGAAAACACTAGGACTCACTTAGCATGTTGATGACAAAATCCACCCTAGCTTTGGGGTGAGGTTGGAGGGAAAAACTCTGCCGATCACTTACGTGAATCAGTGAGACAAAAAATCTCTTAGGATAGAAATCATCAACAACATACTAGGTTTACTTAGGTTGTTACATACATTGACAGTCTTACTTAGATCATTTACATCATAACATGCAAAATGGGTTTACATCATTTATAACAGAATGTCAACTGTCAATGAAATCTGGATGACGTGAACCTCGAACATGATAAGCCCCATTTGAAAAAATGGGGGTGTACTGCTATGGGGGTTGACAAAGTGTGGTCCACAGAGCACATTAGATGCAACCAGAAATCAACACTCCCTCTTAGCGAGGAATGTGCTCTAGTAATGCATTGATTCTGTAACATCTCCCTTTGCGCTGCTAATGTCTGACATCGCTGGCCACCAACAACTGCGTTGCTGCATCTATGTTGCTGTTGACCCCGCGTACTACTGCCAGCTGCTATTGCACTGCAACTCTGCTGCTTGATGCAACAAAAAAACATCCAAACACTGAACTAAGTGTTCAACATGATGCATCTGATACTGAAGATCTGATTGCTGCTAGTCTCTGCGTTGACCCTTTGAAGTTGTTGTGTTGTTGCTGACTCTGTGCTATTCCTTGTTGCACTGCTGTCAACTCTGCTCTACGCTGTTCAGATTTTGGCGCTCTCTAGCCATTGCTCTGTCACTCCGACACTCCTCTGCTCCAACTGTCACTTGTCCATCCAACTAGTTCTGTCATGGGCTCCCGTAGCAAGGTATTGATCCAAGGGGTAGACTCTTCAAGGATCTTGCCCAACTGCAACTCTTCAAACTACAGTTCTAGATCACCCCAATCCTCCCCTAGAGATATGTGGGCAATCATTGCAAACTCTTCCTCCTCAATCCTTGCAGTTGTAGCATGCGGATCATGCTTCTCATCCTTGTCCTTCTTCTTGAGAGGACACAACGTAGCATAGTGACCATACTCACCACATTGAAAGCACTTGATCTTTGAGACATCCTTTCTCCGCCTCCGCTGCTCCTGTTGCCCCTTAGATGCAAGGGCTGCATTCTCTTCCTCCTCCTTGGGCTTCGACCCACTGCTGTTGCTGCCATCAAGTTTGCTGAAGAGCGACCCACATCGATTCCTAATCAGGAAACCTTTCTCTGCCCAGGATGCTCTGGACATAGACATGCCAATCTTTTGAGATTGAATTCAGGGCCAATCTAACCATCTCGGTTCCTAGAGACACAACTCCTACAACTGCCAGTTGATCTCGGTTTTCTTGAAGTTTTGCAAGGAATGGGTCAATGCACTATCCCTTCTACATCCCTTGTAGATTCTAGCTTCTCCTGCAAGAACATCTTCCGCTATTCGGAAGATCCTTGATATAGCATCTCCAAGGCATCTCACATTTCCTTGGCAGTCCCTTTGCCAACGATGTGACATACTACATGATCCCTCACTCAGTCGAGGATCAAACACTTGGCCTTCGCCATATCTTTCTTGTAGGCATTCAATGGATCTACATTTGTGGGGACAACTACCATACTATCGACGAAGGTCTTGAGCTCATGCTCATCTAGCAAACATTTGATTCTTGCATGCCAAATCACATAGTTGGAGGCTCCCTCCAATTGATCTTGATCACGGAGCCCATTGGCTGCCATCTCACCCAACCAAATGTCGAATGCTTCCTCTAACCCTCTGCGCAGTTGGATCTACGCACTCCCTGCAGGAGTAAGCCAAATAAATCTCGATCACGTTGCTTTTGCACGGGAAATCAGAATTTCTTGGGCAAAAAATTCCCTGAGGTCAGAATTCCCTCAGTATGCCTCTTCTTCCTTCTTTTGACGCTTTCTGCACTAGTAACTATGGCAGCAAAATACTGCGTCCCACCAGAAAACTACTTTGCGATGAAGCTATTGTTGCGCTGCTCCCTCTGCCGCTAACAAATCACGAAATGTAAAGTCTTACCTCTCTGTCAACTCACTCAGAGAGAGACTTCCTCACAAATATTTCCCTCCTAGCTTGGACTGCGCAATCCCTTGGGGATTCGATTTGCTGCCTACACAACTATTGAATCTCCCTCTTCTTCTTCAACGATGAATTCTTCCGATTTCTTGCTTCACCTGCACTGCTATACACGCTCTGATACCATGTGAAAATTCCTAAACCCGGAATCCTTATTGCAATAAAATGATATTACTTCTCCTACTTGATAAATTATACAAGTTATTTACTGTGTTCTACAAGTAAACACTGAAGCAAATACACTGCAATCTTCACTAACTAAATTGTGGAAATTAAATGCGGAAACAAGATATGAGCAAGAAAATTAGACACACACTACACCGTTATTTTTGGACTAAGTCCTCGGAAAAATCCATTCCGGGAAAACCGGTGCAACGGATGACGATTTGATATTATTAAGCAGAAGTTTCTAAATACAACTGGATGCCCAAATTTTGGCTATCCACGGAGAATCTGACTAACAGAGAATTGGTGAGGATTACCTCACACTGACACTGGAGATTAGGCACTAACCCAATAGTAAACTTGACAGCCCCATGCTTCCTCTGCACAGATTGGTGTAACTCTGGCTGGAGATTGTGTCACCTCCTTCTGCTGGCCGTTTTGCTAGCTGGATGTTGATCTCTTGCCCCTTTGGTCTCACACCTCGACACTCCAACATTGGATCTGACTGATCGTTAGCAAAACTTCAGATCTCCTCAAGGCTTTAGCGCTACCTCTTTTGCGTCCTCTTCTCTGCCTTCTCTGCTAAGTATTCTTGACTCAGGAAAAGATCTTCTAACCGGAACTATCACTGCCCCTCACTGCAATCGAATCAACTCAATCAAATCCTCCGGCAGCTCACTTGAGAAATTCAATCTCTAGACTCACTCGAGTGTTTTCTAAATGCCCATCGAAGTCCTTATAATCTTCTTGTTGGATAACCAACGACCCAGATTAAAACATAATCAACGACTTAGATCATATTGACTCGATCTTCGTCTTTTTCTAGAAGTTTCACACCTAATTCCATTAATATACTTTAATTATTTTAATTCCCTAAGTTCAGACTTAGGCTCCCATTAAAAATAATTAATTATTTTAATAAAACCCCATCTGGGTGGAATTTCCCAAAACGCTTTCTGGGTATTCTGGAATACATGTGTCTAAGACTCCCTGCAAATTTTGAGACTTAGAGCACATCTGATGCTACCAGAAATCAATATCATGAAGATAACATAAGATGATTTTCAAATCTACAAGTACACAAAGTTTGGACATCTGGAACACTTCATAATGCACATATATAGAAGATGAAGTGCATGTACATACCAACAACTTATCACAAATTGGTACAAGTCAAGCTCTCAAAACCCTAGCTAGGTAAGATAACATAATTTTATTAATGTCCGACAAATGACCACAAAAGTAGGTGAATGAGACTGAAGAGTACAACCAGTATGAATACAATGTGGGAGTGCCAACATAACTCATGTAAAATGCCAAAAATAATATAAAGAAAGAAACCTACACATATGTATAAAATTGTGATGAAGTTATGATGATATAAAGTGCTAAGTGAGTTTGTCCAAGACTAGAAATGTGGACAAACCAACACAAGAACATGCCAAGAGAGAGATAAAGAGTGAGAAAGGGAGATTGGACGATGGGGTCGATGATGTCAAGTTCTCCCGAGTATGATGATTAAGGGCAAGGGGGGTGAATTAGGCACTGGCTCACTATTGGAGTCTTTTGGAACCATCGAGGAGCCTAGCTGCATACTCCTAACATTCGAGGTCAAGAGAAGGAAACTTCTAATGAATCTCTGGTTGCTCCTCTGGATCTGGGAGGTAGTCTGATGGGTAGGGTGTGCTCTACTTTGGATCTGCTAGAAGATGATCTCTCTAATGTTTCGAGAACATGTGGCCTAATGTACATTCCAACACCTATGAAGCCATTGCAACTTGCTATGCTCCCAGTTGATATGGTATTCAACAGTTTTCCTTCATCATAATTATGGCTCTGGGAAATGAACATTATCCCAAAATATCAAGAGCTAGATACCATGCCAAGTTGTTTTATCAGTGAACTGTAATAAAATGGGGTCTTGAAAGTTCTAACAAGAGCCTCCTCAAAGTTATATACACTGGGGTGTTAGTTTGATAGATATAATCTTCGTATTCTTATGGCTTCTTTAAGAAAATAGTTGTCTTTTGGTTGATTTCTTCTGAGAAATCAAGCTTGTTGAGAATTCTATAGGGCAATAGTTAAGAATATTTCTCTTATACTTGATAACTGCTTGTGATATCTTTTTACTTTTTCTTACTTATTAGCTTCTTCTTGTTTTATTATGTTATTCTTATCACCAAACAACTACCAAAACAAGAAGATCAATAGTACACAAGAAGACAGGATATAAGCTGCAAGCCAGGGCCAAAACCTCTCCACTTGAGAGGAAAACCCACAAATCTCTTCTCTTCTTATAGATTCTTCAATTGACGAATTCCAAGACCTCTAGACCAAGACCAATACCCTTCCAAGTCCGAGTCCAACCTTCTTGATGATGTGCTTGTTGAATTTCCATGACCTTGGGTCTAGGTTAGAGTCTTAAATCAATGACGCTACCAAACCAAGAATCTCAACCATAAACTATTTTGCACAGTGGAAAATATAAAGCAGTAAATCACATATGCACAATATACACAGTTTTAAACAAAATTGTACAATAATGTACAATCACTAATCTTTGTTATATTAAACCAAATCTGAATAATACACCAATCTATGATATACAAGATACACTGACAAACACAATGTCGTATCTCATCTTGCCGGTCCTTCGCTTCCGTACTGCTCACTAGTAGTGCCTTAGTCCATCAAGGCATCTACACATTGAGACTCCAGGAGGGCTACCACCTAACACTGTTGCAAGTCCATCTGTAGAGTGTACATGGGCTGATCCAATCTGCTCTTTGGGTAAGCCTAATTCCCGAGCTCCAAACTGCCAGGCTAGCAACAAATTTTGTCCATCAAAGTGTTGCAATTCACCACCAAACTTCACCTAAACTTCAACTGCTCTTCGTTCTTCAAGATAGCTTGTCTAGGGCTACTTTGGGTAGCCAACACGCTGCGCTACAACAAACCTATGGCACCCAATCCAATCATTGTTGAATCGACTCCTAAGATGACACTTCACCACCATGGAAAGTCATCTACTTGGCATCAATAGGTTGCTCAACAAATCTGATCCAACACTAGTCATCAACTTGACCCAATACACCTCCAAGTACTATTGTTACGCCTTGCTGCATTGCTGAACACTGCACCACTGGTAAGGGCACACCACGCTATCCTCAACCTCCACAAAGTTCAGCAATCAAGCTTTCTAAAGGCTGCGGTCCACCCTAGAGGAGATCCTCCATGCACACGCTGCCCTCTAAGGTTGCTGTCCACCTAGAATGTAGCCCTTAAGGGCTCCAACTGCTGGCTATGGCCTGCGGCGCTAAAACAACCCTTAAAACATGCCCAAATAACCCTAAAACATGCCACGCTGTCACCTACAACACTACAACTAAACACAGAAAATACCCATGCTGTTCTAGTCCTCTTAATCTGGCTACAACTTCCTTGAGATTTCAGAGCTTCTCTTTGGTGATGTATTTCCACAATGGATGCTTAAACAATGATCATTCACCCTTAATTTATAGACCATTAAGGGCACCGCGAATTATTTGAAATGACATATCTATTGGACCACTTTTACACCAAGCCTACATGACTTGGTAACCAATAATTACCTTGTCAACTTCAAAAATTCATTTCAATCTAACGACAACTCGGATTTGGATGATTCTTGATGCGTTGGAATCTTATCGCCGTGCACTATCATCCTCATCCATCACATGTCATACCTCCATCATGGGTTTGGCCCAAATCACGATGGGTGCAAAACCCCACACTTGGGTTCCAAGCCCACAAGCTGCCCTTGTGGTGCTTTGCCCTCCAAACCTTGATCCATAGGGCTTGGAGTACCTCCCATGCTACACAAATCAATACTCCCTCTTAGCGAGGGAGGTACCTCCATGACTAGGAAGTACTTGGTCATCATCATCACTGCTTGCAACACTTTCCTAACTCCTGATGCTCACAATTGCAGCAATCCCTGTATAGTGAACTATGCCCTACTCAGAAGTGTCACTGTCACTGGAAGCCTCCTACTTCTTTTTTTTCTCTTGTATTGCTTACCAATCTTGCCATGACTCCTTGCCAAATGTGGAAGCACCCTTGCTCCCCAATGACAAAGCACTCTTCTTGGGCTGCAGAGTCTCCCTCTGAATCTGCAAGCTCCCTCTAGAACTTGACTCCCTCTGAGCCTCTGGAACCTGGACCTTCTCTGAAAAGTGTGCCTTCTTCTACAGGAACTGTGCCTTCTCCCTACGAGCCTTTTTGCATATCTGCTTCTCTAAAACTTGTACCTGCTTACTGCTTCTTCCGCAGTCCTCGAGGCTTGCCAGTCAGCACCTTAGAGACCATCACTCCCTAGGCTTGCTTGAGTCTTGCCTTCCCATCCTCGAACAAGACCTCAAACCCCTTCGTCTCCATCATCGAGACAAAAATCACACTATATCTGAGTCCTGGTACAAACAGTACATCCTGGATCTGCATCATACGTCCTGTCTCCATCCTGAATGGCACAACTCCTGATCCTCGAATGTCCAACTGACTCTTGTCACCCAACACCATGTGCAACTTCAAGTCCCATTAGGCTAAAGTCTCAAAAACCTCTTTCGACCCTATCATATGATTCGTCGCACCACTGTCCACATACCATAGCAATGAGAAATCATAGCAAAATCCTCCTCTTCCAATCTCCTGGAGAGATCATCTATCTCTGTTGAAGCGGCGATCTGCTTTCCTTTCCTCTTCCCTTTCTCATCATCTCCTATTCTCAACAGACATCTCGATGGATAATGACCCATCTCGCCACAGTTGAAACACTTGATTTTACTCAAGTCCTTCTTCGGCTTACTCTTCATTCTCGCTGCAAGTGCCACGTCATCATCTCCCTTCCTAGATGGATGAAGATCCTCGTCTCGCAACTCTTCCTGAATGAAGTCGTCCCACAGTGAATTCCAGTCTAATAGCTTCTCCCTAGCAACGATTCCTTTAATGAAGGGCTCCCATTCCTTGGTGAACTCTTTCAAGGAAATACTTACCATCTCTGCATCTAAAACTTTAACACCGATGACATCAAGCTCATCTCGAACCTGAGACAACCTCGTTAGATACGAATTCGTTCCTTCACCCTTTATCATCTTGGTGGACTTCAACTTATCCTCCAATACCAGTACTCGATTCTCGTTCTTATTCTGGAACAAATTCTGAAGAAACCATCTACATCTTGACCCAAATGTTCTTCTCGGACCAATGATGGACAAAAAATTCCCTCATGCATACGTTAGGATATTGAGCATAGGAAATAGTTAAGTATAACTTGTATTCTAAAGTGTAGAGTTAGGTAAAGTTCGTTTCTTTACTATGTACATTTGTAACTTATAATCCGACAGTTACGATTTGTAGTGATTCGACGGTTCACTCTCTTCTCGGTATTAATGACCCTTGATCCGTGGCTCAACACTCGATTGTTCCATGATCTCTATTTAAAGAGCATGGAGGGTCATTTGTCTGGTAACCGTTTATAAGAGAAACATATGTAAACTTTCTTTTTTATATTAATAAATTGCCTAAAGTGGCCGTGTTGGCTCAGATTGTGGACTATTTCCCTCTCTGAGGGTTTTAACCACATGATATACTGGTGTACTGATTTGTGATTTGTTTGTGAGCTGTGACCTTTGGTTTTTGATCTAAGTAACTCACCTTGTAAATTCCTACATGGTATCAGAGCTATTTTGAGGGCCAGTTGTTGATCCAAATTCGAAGCCGTTTTGACTGCATGCGACTGCCATTTTATTGATCTACTATTTCTAAACCTTTTTGGGCTTGGAGAACGGCTCTGTTGTGTTCGGAGCATCTGTTACAGTGAGGAACCCCTTTCGTTTCATGCGAAAATGTTTCCGGTTGCCCAAGTTATGTCATTTTAGATCTGGAGGTATAAAGTATCTGTTTTGTAATTATATTTATTAATCATTTTGTTTATTTTGGTTCCCTCTGTTTATTTCGGTTTATATTTTTTCTATTGCCGGATCTATACCCTCTTCTTTGTGTATGCTCTTTGCTCTGCGCTGTGTGCGATCTTGGCAAATCAGAATCAGGAAGATGGGATTTTTTTTGCTACATATGCTCTTTCCCCGCGTCTTTATGCGATCTCGGGAAATCAGAAATAGCAAAAAAGGGATAGTTGCTGGTAAGGCTAACCGAAAATCTAACGTTTTGCAATAAGGGTTGTATTTCATTTTTTTTGTGCTCGGATTTTGTGTTTTTTTGTAGGAAAAAACACGCACACCGAAGAGTATAAAATAAAAAAATTAAAAAAAACCTTCCTCCTCTCAAACAATTACAGAATCCTTTTACTAACTCACTTGGTGTAAAGTTAGTTTATGAGAATAGAGGTCTTGGGTTCAAGTCTCTTTCTCAAGCTTCTTTTTCTAAAAAGGCGTTTGTTAAAGGGGTAGGATTTTTTTTTTAAAGTAGAACTTCATCATCAAATTTCAACCGTTCCCGTAACTATTCGACATCTACAACTCAATTTTTTCAAAAGGCATAACTTCTTCATCCGAAAGTCGTTTTTCGAGCCTTTTTTTTTTAATCAGCCCATTTTTTCGAGATCTTTCCATTGGAGCAGTTAGTTTCAACTCTTTTCAGCTTTAGTTTTTTTTTTAAATGGAAAGTGCATGCCTGGTTATTCTTAACAGCACCAATTATTTCCAATGGCTACCTCATATAGTAGATTTACTTAGAAGTAAAGGGCTTTATAGAATAGCCACAAGACAAGAAACTAAACCTACCAATGGAGATAAAGCCGCTAAATGGGAAAATAAACAAAATCAAGCACGAGGGTTGATAGGAATGTCCATTGCTCAAGATCTTCGATTTCATATCCTTGAAATTGACACCCTTGATGAAGCCCTAAAAAAGCTAAATATTGTTTTTGGCGTTCAAAATCAAATCAAAGCCCACCAGCTTGAAAATGAGTTGCTTACTTTGGACCCCAATAATTTCTCCTCTATTGAAGATTTTTTGTCCAAATTCAAGACCCTTAGACTTCTTTTAGAAGGTTGTAAGGTCAAAAAGGAAGATGGTAGCCTCATCTATTCCATTCTTGCTAAGCTTGGCCCTGCATACTCTGTATTTGTTTCCACCTTCCATTCCACTAGAGAAGCCATCATTTCTCAAGGAACAGCCTACAAGAACCCCTCTTTTGATGCCTTTTGCGATTCTTTGATAAGAGAATAAGAAAAACTCTTACACCTTTGTCTTATCACTTTCAGAAACGCTTCTAAGAAAGCCTTAGCAGCCCAACAACAACCATATCAAAAGAATCCCAAGAAGCAGTATCCTAAAAAGTATGGTCCTAAACCAAACAAGGGTCCTCAGCAATTTCAGCGACAAACTGAAAAAGCAACTCACCAAACTGATAAAAACAGATAGACATTGCAACTTTTGTAATTGTGATGGCCATGTAGAGTCCAAATGTTTTAAAAAGATGGAAGCCTTGGAAGCAACAATGAAGAAGCACCACATCAATTTGGAGACCTCTTCAACTTCATCTTCAGGAATGACACTTTCTGCTTGTGGTTGTCAAGCATCTGGTTATGCATTAAATGTATCTTCTTCTTCTCATTCTCATGAGTGGCTCATTGACTCTGGAGCTTCTTACCACATGGCCAAAAATAAAGCCATGTTTTCTTCTTTAAATGATTGTAACACCAAACATATTTATGTTGGTGATGATAGATCTCTTAGAGTTGTAGGATCTGGAACCATTCATCTAGATAATGGTCAGTTTGATGATGTACTATGTGTTCCTACCTTGTCATGCAACCTTCTATCTGTTTATCAGATAACTCATTCAGGTGAAGGGAAAATAGTAGAATTCTCACCACATGATGTTGTATTCAAGGACCTCAAAGATCCTACACATATTTTAGCTACTGGCATTGCTAATGATTCCACAAGGTTGTATAAGTTTGAGAACTTTGGGTCATCATGTCTTCCCTCCATTTTTGTTGCTCATAATGATTAAGTGAGCAAAATTTGGCGTGAGTGATTTGGTCACTTAAACTATTGCTCTCTTCAAACTCTATGTAAAGAAAATATGGTGACAAGTCTTCCTATGGTATCTTGCCGAGATGGTGTTTGCTCTAGATGTGTACTCAGTAAACATCATCGGGATAGTTTTGACAAACGTGCCTCTTGGCACGCTTCAACCCCTTTGCAACTTATGCACAGTGATATATGTGGTCCACTTCCTGTTGTTTCTTTCTCTAGTTGCAAGTACTTCGTAACTTTCATTGATGATTTTTCTAGACACACTTGGTTATACTTCTTAAAACTCAAGAGTGAAGTTTTTAACATGTTCTTGGCCTTTAAGGCCTTTTTGAGAAACAATCTGGACATCAAATTCTTAAGTTAAAATCAGACAATGGAGGAGAATATGTTAACAACAAATTTATCAACTTTTGCACTGAGCATGGCATTCAATTGCAACATACTGTTCCATATACTCCACAACAAATTGGTGGAGCTGAAAGGAAGAATCACACCTTAAAAGAAATGACTATTTGTATGCTTCAATCTAAAGGACCTAGTCTCAATTTTTGGGCAGAAGCAATTAACTGTGCAAATTACATAGTAAATCGCACTCCTACTAAGGTTTTAAGGAATGCAACTCCAGAAGAAGGCTGGAGCTCAATCAAACTAGATGTAAGTCACTTTCGCGTTTTTGGAAGTGATGCTTGGGCCAATATTCTAGATGCGAAACATAAAGCCTTAGAATCTAAGAGTGAAAAATGCATTTTTGTTGGATATTCTGAAGATGTCAAAGGATATAGGCTTCTTCAACCAAAGTCAAAAAATATAATCATTAGAAGAGATGTAAAATTTGATGAAAATATAACGACCTCCAAACCTAGTTCGGCGGGTGTGCCACCTTTGACCTGCGAGCCTGATTCGGCATATGTGCCACCTCTCTCTCTATCTCTTCTATTTTTGATAGCATTCCTTCTAGTTCAGATGATGACAACGAGGATGACGATCCTCCTCCACCTCTTGAAGATATTCCTTCCGCTCCACAACTTCCAAGATGGGTCCGCTCTACTCGGGATGCAGCAGGTTCTTTTGCAGATGACCCTGCAGATCGACGACGTACACGTTCTCAGTTCAAAAGAGCCTCTTCCTTATTGGCTCAAGTTCCAGAAAATCCTGATCCATACACCTTTGAAGAATCTTCCGGTCATCCAGATTGGGATAAAGCTATGAATGAAGAATATTGTTCCTTATTGGCAAATGATACTTGGGATCTTGTTCTCTTCCAAAAGGAAGAAAACTTGTCAAATGCAGATGGGTTTACAAAACAAAGTTTGGACCAAATAGAAAAAGTGGATAGACATAAAGCTCGTCTTGTTGCTAAAGGATTTTCACAAGTTGAAGGCATTGACTATACTGAAACCTTCTCCCCTGTTGCCAAAATGAATTATATCCGCCTTGTTTTGTCCCTTGCTGCCTTCTTTAAATGGGAAGTCCATCAAATGGATGTTAAATCCGCCTTCTTACATGGAGATTTGCATGAAGAAATCTACATGGAACAACCCCCTGGCTTTATCCAAAACGACTCTAGCCTTGTTTGTCACCTTAGGAAGTCTCTCTATGGTCTCAAACAAGCTCCTCGGGCTTGGTATGCCAAAATGGACAGATTTCTGTTAGATAATGGCTTTTCTAGGTGTCATTCTGACAACACTGTCTACACCAAGAAAGTGGGTAAGTCCTTCACCATCCTTGTTCTTTATGTTGATGATCTTATCCTTATTGGTAGTGATCCCAACCATATAAAACATGTGAAGTCTAGCCTCAAAAAAAGTTTGAAACGACAGAATTAGGAAACTTGCATTATTTCCTTGGTCTTCAAGTCTTGCAATCCAAAGAAAGTATTACCCTTTCTCAGTCTAAGTATGCATGTGATCTTCTACACTACTTTCACATGGAAGACTGTAAGCCAGCCCCTTCTCCCTTTCACTCTGGAGTCAAGCTTTCACTAACTTGTACTACCCCTAAAGTTGATGCTACCTTATATCGTCAACTTGTTGGTAAACTTTTGTATCTAACCCATACTCGTCCTAACCTTTCCTTTGTTGTTGGTCTTGTTGCTCGGTTTATGCACCAACCTCATGAAAGTCACTGGAAAGCAGCTAAAAGAATACTTCGATATATTCAAGGTACAGTTCAGTTCGGGATTCATTACAGTGCAGGAGCATCTCCATTGTTGATTGGTTTCACTGATTCTGATTAGGCTGGTGACCTTGATGATCGAAAGTCTACTGCAGGATATGTATTCACTCTTGGTTCAGGACCTATTACTTGGTATTGTAAGAAACAAAGTGCCATCTCTCTTTCTTCGGCAGAAGCAGAGCATCGTGGTGCCGTTGAAGACAACAAGGAAGCCATGTGGCTTCGTCAGATCCTGTCTAAATTTGGTCTTCATCAACAACATCCAACTACACTTTGGTGTGATAATCAGAGGGCCATTCAACTATGTAAAGATCCAGTTCAGCATCAGCGTATGAAACACATTGAGCTCCACATACACTTCATCAGAAAGCTCATCCATGATCGTGTTCTTGAAGTGCAGTATTGTCCAACCAATGATCAAGGGGTCGATATCTTTACGAAGGCTCTCACAGAAGCGAAGTTTACCAAACTTCGATCCATGCTTGGACTTTAGGAAAGTCATCACTAAAGGGGGATAGGCTCTAATGCCTCCTTCCTTCTCCTGATGTGTGACCTTTGTAAATCCTTCAATCCTATCCCAAGTTGTTCTTAAGGGGGGATGTTAGGATATTTCGACACATAGGAAATAGGCTCCTTTTGTGTCACCTTTGTAAATCCTTCAATCCTATCCCAAGTTGTTCTTAAGGGGGGATATTAGGATATTTCGACACATAGGAAATAGTTAAGTATAATTTGGTCTAGTGTAGAGTTAGGTAAAGTGTGTTTCTTTACTATGTACATTTGTAACTTATAATCCGACGGTCACTATTTGTAGTGATCCGACGGTTCACTCTCTCCTCGGTATTAACGACACTTGATCCTTGGCTTAACACCCGATTGGTCCATGATCTCTATTTAAAGAGCATGGAGGGTCATTTGTCCGGTAATCGTTTATGAGAGAAACATATGTAAACTTTCTTTTTTATATTAATAAATTGCCTGAAGTGGCCGCGTTGGCTCAAGCCGTGGACTGTTTCCCTCTTTGAGGGTTTTAACCACGTGATATACTGGTGTATTGATTTGTGATCTGTTTGTGAGCGGTGACCTTTGGTTTTTGATCTAAGGAACTTACCTTGTAAATTCCTACACCATCAAGGATGATCAACCTCGCTTTCGTATCCAAATCTTCCCATATTTCCAGCTCCTTAGGGTCGGTTGGCTTCTTGATCTCTTTCTCGGCAAACTCCCAAATCCTGTCCGCAAGACCAACTTGATCCTTTCCTTCCAAGGAGTATATTTGGACAACCCTTCCAACTTGTCCTCATATCGGAAACCTGTTGCAACTTTGACATTGTAGTGACTCCTCTCACAATGTGACCAACTCCCTCTCACGCTATACTTCGCTACACAAACTCTGATTTACTGACTTCCAAAGTAGCTCAGACACGCTCTGATCCCATGTTGAATTTCCATGACCTTGGGTCTAGGTTAGAGTCTTAAATCACTGATGCTACCAAACCAAGAATCTCAACCATAAACTACTTTGCACATTGGAAAATATAAAGCATTAAATCACATATGCACAATATATACAGTTTTAAACAAAATTGTACAATAATGTACAATCACCAATCTTCGTTATATTAAACCAAATCTAATTAATACACTAGTCTATGGTATACAAGATACACTGACAAACACAATGTCGTATCTCGTCTTGCCGGTCCTTCGCTTCCGTACTGGTCACTAGTAGTGCCTTAGTCCATCAAGGCATCTACACATCGTGACTCCAGGAGGGCTGCCACCTAACACTGCTGCAAGTCCATCTGTAGAGTGTACACGGGCTGATCCAATCTGCTCTCTAGGTACGCCGATTTCCCGAGCTTCAAACTACCAGGTTAGGAAGAACCTTCACCTTTCAAATTGCTACACTTCGGCACCAAGCTTCACCCAACCTTCATATGCTCTCGTCCTTTAAGATAGCTCGTCTAGGGCTACTTTGGGTAGCCAACACACTGCTCTCCAACAAACCTTTGGCACACAATCCAATCACTGCTGAATCGGCTCCTAAGATGACACTTCACCACCATGGAAAGTCATCTACTTGGCATTAATAGGTTGCTCAACAAATCTGATCCACCACTAGTCATCAACTTGACCCAATACACCTCCAAGTACTGCTATTACACCTTGTTGCACTGCTGAACACTGCACCACTGGTTAGGGTACAACATGCTGCCCTCAACCTCCACACAATTCAACAATCAAGACTTCTAAAGGTTGCAGTCCACCCTAGAGGAGATCCTCCATGCACACGCTACCCTCCAAGATTGTTGTCCACCTAGAATGCAACCCTTAAGGGCTCAAACTGTTGGCTATCACTTGTGGCCTAGCCTAACAATGGCCTGTGGTTTCTGTCCTCCTCAAACCAATCCGCAATTTTCCCTTAAACAACAGTGTACTACTCCTCTAAATTGCAATGTTATCTTCCGACCAACCCGCACTAAAATGTGAAAATTTAAGAGCACAAAAATCCTATTGCTAACTATTGATTTACTTCTACTTGTTTTATTAGTCACCTGACACGAGGATTCGGGATTCGATGGACACACGGATTCGAGAATTGGATTCGGGACACGGTGACCCCCGGAACAGGACACATCCAGACACGTTATATATTATTTTATTAAAAAATATATATATATATTAAAAAATAGATATTTTTACACCAATTCATACAAATTCATTGATTCAAACATAGATTTAAGATCTTAGATACTCATACATCATACATCATACAATTGTCAATCATAGGAGAAACTCAGAAAGACAAGGTGGATAGATACTGTAGTTTTCTCATTTAGTCATCAAAATCACAATGTGTTACATAAGTACTAGCCTTTAGGCTCTTAGTAGTACAATGCCAATGGCAAATAGAAATAGAAAATACAAAACAACTACAGTCTACAAGACTACAAGCCTCAATGAGTCATCAATCCTCATCATCATAATGAACATCACTGTCCTCATCCTGATCATCATGCTCACCACTGCTCTCCTTTGTTGCATCCTCCACTGTCATCTTTGCATTTGCTGGTGTGGAGGATGACACCTCTATTGTATCGCCATCATCAAATGTGACAAGCTCTAGCACTGGTGCATTGAGATCCAAGTTGGCCAATGCCAGCTCAACACTGCTGTCTAGACCCATATCATCAAGAAAGACATCCCACATCTTTGTCTTTCCCTTCAACCAATCCTCCCTTTGCCTGTAGATGAGACGAAGGTAAGTGTGCACATACACCATTGTCTTTTCCCTGGACTGCTCAAGCCTGCTCTTCTTCACAATATACAAATTACCATATGTGCTCCAATTCCTCTCGCAACAAGAGGATGAAGTCACCTGAGAGAGGAGCCTCATGGCTAACTGCTATAGAGGAGGGCTTGTTGCCCCATGAGTTGCCCACCAAGAATAGGGCTTCTTAGCCCCCCTGTCTCGATCACATCATAGCCTGCAAATCGCCCAGTGCTAGTGGAAAAATCTGCAAAGGCATCCCCCACCTCATTAAGGGATGCCCTCTCCTGAAAAATCCTCCTGAATGCATCTTTCCTCCTCTGTGATATTTCTCCATCCATGTGAGGAGGGAATCTGCGGGAAGGTCCACCATTCAGCCACTCATGGCTGTAGTATTTTGGGTTCAAGGAGTGAGACAAACAATGTAAAGATGTGCAATTCTTGTCCCATCTGCTGACAAGAATATCCTATATGCTGGTGAAGAAGGCCTCTGGTGATGTCTCATACTCTGGGCACTGACTCTGTAAAACAATGGTCCTCACAGACTCAATCATGGAATCCCATCCCTCATAAACCTCTCCTAGGATGGGTTGGTCTGTATCTGCAAATCGAAGCAAGGACATGATAGGTTCCATGATCTGAATAACTAGATCTACCTTCTCCCACCAGATATCATCCAACACTATGTCCTTCACTTTCTTTGAGGCTGCTTGATCCGTCTTTCCGCAAGAAGACCAAAAACTCTGAAATAACCATGGCCCCAAGAGCGGTCTTGACCTCCCTCAACCTCATCAACATGATGAATGAAGAGGCAAACCGTGTATCCACAATCTTCAACAATGATAAATTGGAATACTCCTTGTAGATAGTGAGGGCATTTGTATGGTTTTGTAAAAAGTTGTGGATATGTCGTGCATTCTCAATAATGGCTCCAATCCAAAGCACATCAGAGGCAATAGATTTCAGTGCTAAGTTCAATGAATGGACAATGCAAGGTGTCCAAAATATTTGTGGATATTTTGCTTCCACAATCATGCCAGAAACCTTGCAAACACGTGCATTATCTATAATGATTTGCACACAAGAATCGACACCTACATCTTCAATAATTTTAATAAATAACTCACCCATATATTGTGCATCCTTGTACTGTCCAAGTGCATCCACTGATTTTGGACCATTCAAGGATGACACCATGAAGTTGATGAGTGGGTGGCGTGTTGGATCTATCCATCCATCAGAAACAATGCTAACCCTAGATGTTGACCATGCTGATTTAATAGGCTCAAGCATTTTGTCCACCTTCTTCTTTGCCTTTGTCAACAATGTGGTTTTGCGCTTCTCTAACCCAGGAGGCACATACCCTGATGGATCCCCATGACTAAGAGCTCGACACGTCTCAATAAATAGAGGTGATTGTGCAACATTAAAGGATATGAAGTTCTGATAGGAAAAAAATGCAATGGTGAGATCAAGCTCTTCCCTCTTCTCTTTTTGAAAAATCTTGTCCATTGGACCAAGTGCAGTTGATTCGCTGATTGTCCCTTACTAAAACTCTCAAAAGGGAACTTGTTGTTGCTTTTCCTTAAGAATGGAAAGGGGTCATCATTCTTGCTTTGTTTTGATTTTGATGCCACAGTTGCCGCACCAACAAATGCCTCTTTCTCTAATTCCTTCCTTTGTGGCGATTCAATTATTGTACAAGCTGAAATGCTACAACTTGGCAAAGCCAACAAATGAGCTTTCACACGGAAATATGTGCTAGTGAAATGGGAGTTGCAAAAATTGCATTTCCATGAAACATTGCCTCCTCCCTTTACCTTGCTGCCTGGCCCTGCCTCTCTTGTCACATATTTCCACAATGGGTATTTGGGGTCATGAGTTTGTTTTCCATGAACATTTGAAGCTGCTGTTGCAACCCCACTTCCAATAGATGGAATACGTGCAGACCCTGATGAAATAGGGACAGGAGGGGCATCTCCAATGGGGAAATTCTTCCCCTTTCTTTGCCCCTGCCTTGCTGCCGTTGATTGAGCCATGAATACTGTAAAAAAATAAACAAAAATGACCCAATATATAAAACATATGCACATGCAAACACTAACAACAAACTAAACGTAAAAACATAGAGAGATAGTGCACTTACCGGATGCTCGAATCTCTTTGAAAACACTCCCTTTATCCTTGCTAACCCTTGCTCCTTGCTCACTTTACAAACAAACTTCGATGAGAAAGAATGAGAGAAAACTGACTTTTATAACCTCAAAATTGCTTTTTGCGCTGCATGTGTCTAGTTGTATGGGACTCGATTGTGTCCGTACAAGACACGATCAGGATTCGACGTGTCCTGTATGGACATGATCGAATTCGGAAAAAGATTACGAATCTGTATGTGTCGTGTCCGACACGACGGATTCGGGATTCGTGGGCCCCTCCCTACGAATCTAGTTTCTTAGTGCACAAGTTATTTGACTGAAAAATATTCAGAAAAACATCGAAGTAAACACAACTAGTAACCTAAACAAATACAAATCTTTTATTGAACATCACGCACATATGACAAAGGACACACAGATTTTTCGGACAAATGTCCTCAAAAAAACCTAACGCAGGAAAATCGGTGCAATAGATCTAAGGGTTTATTATTATTAAGCAACAATATTCTGAGTACGTCTAGGGTGCCATAATCCGGCTCACCCAACAGAGAAAACCTCGACTACAGAGAAAAAATGTGAGTTTTACCTCACTCCCACAAGTCTCGGTTGATCCAGATGAGCCACTAGTGAAACCCCAGCTAGCTCTACGCAGTATCTACGTTTCCACTTCGTAAGGCTGCGTGGCCCTGATTGAGGGACTGCGTCACCCTTGCTCTGCATTGATCAACTTCTCCCGGAGTCTAGTTTCTGTTAATCAAGGTTGTCATTGATGTCAATATGGCATTGATCGAGATGTCAATATTCTTGAGATGCTTGGTTCTAGATGATGATGTCATGACTCTTGGTTGACTAGGATACCATCAATGAAGAAGTCAAACCACTAATGAAGGAAGCCCTAAGAAGTACTTGATCTAATGTTGCATGCACTTGATGATCTATGCCTTGACTACATGTGATGATGACATGGAATATCTCATTTGATGGTTGGAAGACTATCTTACTATCTTGGAACTTTTCTAATGATGAAGTTGCCTATGTCATATCACTGCACTATGTCATGAATACATGATGAGACTATGATGAATCACTCGGTGACATAAGAAGACATGGAAACCTCGTGATGATGTGGAAATAATATAAAGGCATTGTTCGAGCCATAACAATGAATAAGACCTAACGACCTCTTGCTGTCCCAATCACTTTCTGCACATAAAAATTCAAGGACAGTTATAAAGAAAAATAATTTTTGCTACCTTAGAGGCAGAATTTCACTATGACACCTACACTACCTTTTAGAACATAATTTTAGCTTTCCAGTGACCTATTACTTGGCCCGAAACTCCAAGTGGTTTGGGAGATATGAATTTTTCAAGTTAAAGAAATAAATCTGCCCTTGAGCCGACCTGTGCTATCCTATTCATGTCGGCCCTTCTCCCAACAGTCACGTCTTTTCGGATGGACAAACCACTATAAATATGTGGGCAGACTCTTCATTTCAGAATCAAAATTTCGGATTTTTTCTCTGAAATTTCGGTGATTAATTACAGTGATATACTGCAGGAAAAACAGAGATAGAAAGGCCGAGGAGATCAGAGCTTAAAAATTGTCTTGGGCTAATTTTTTTTATGTTCTTTCTAGCTCGGATTAAGGACAGTCAAACAGTGAACTTGAGCTCGGATTAGTAGCACAGTTTGCTGTCTCTCGGATCTGTGACAAGGAGGCAACTCCCTTAACCTGTGGCAAACAATCTCTAACCTGTGAACTAAAGGATATAACCTTTAGAATAGTAATCTTTTATCTTGACAGAAGTGTGGTTGCTGATCCAGACTGTGCTAAAGGACTGATAACTCAGACAAATAAAAAAAAGGAAAACTACAGTGGTTCAGACCCTTTATCATTGCAGAAAAAGTCTACAGGACTTCGACTATTTTTGAAGATACCTTCCACAGACTTGTGTGGATTGTTCCTTGCTCCAGTGAGAGCACAAAACTGTGAAAACAAGTTTCGGATTTCTTAGTTTAAGACTATGTCATCAAAACAATGGCTAAAACTGTTGGACTGAGGGTCATATTTTTGGACAGAGACTCGGATTAGTGTAGGAACCTTCTTTTCAGTGGCTGCAACATCGTCACTGGCTCAAGTCTGTGGTTCAGATCTCCTCTGTCACACAACAATCTTGGAGTTGTGATAATCTCAACATGTGGAAATATACATAACAGTCTTGGACTCTTATTGCAGTGACTCAGATCCTTCCAGCACTTGTTGTGTCTTTCAGTTTTTGGTGGTGATGCATTGATCTGTGGTGCAAAAGTGTTTGTACAGCTTTAGTGTTAGTACATGGTGGTGCAAAAGTGTTGGTGAGTTGTAAAGTACTGGTGCAGTGTGGTGCAGAACCATTGGTGCAGTATGGTGCAGATTTGGTGATGAAGAGTGATGCAGGAATAATGATGCTTATTGCAAGATGAATAGTGCAGAACCCGGACAAGGAACAATGATCATCTTGGGACAGTGAAGTAAAGCTCAAGCACAAGTCAAGTCAAGGACAAACCAAGAACAGTGAAGAAGTTTGTTGAAGACATTCAACCTTGAGAAGTCTTGTGGAGAATTTTGAAGATCATGATGCATCATTGATGTCATCATGATGTAACTTGGAGAAATTGTTTAGGTACGATGAAGAGCAGTGGTGACACCTTCTAAGAAGAAAAGGTTGTCATTGATGATGTGATGTGGAGACTAAGTGTGACAGGGCTCGTTGAATAAGACTTTGGGAGCCGTGAAGAATAACCAAACATATTTTGATGAAGTGAAGTTGAGGGTTGGAGCCTCATAGAGACAAGGTCGGTGCCTTGGAAGATAGGGTTGGAGCCCTAGAGGATAGGAGTCCTCAAGAGACCAGGTTGGAGCTTGTACCAGAGATAGGGTTGGAGCTCTAGAGGTTGGTGCCTCAAAGTGACAAGGTTGGAGCCTTGGAAGATAGGGTTGGAGCCCTAGAGGTTGGTGCCTCAAAGTGACAAGGTTGGAGCCTTGGAAGATAGGGTTGGGGCCTCAAATTGACAAGGTTGGAGCCTTGGAAAAACCAAGTCGGTGCTTGGCACAATACAGGTTGGAGCCTGGAAGATTGGAGTCTTCATCTAGGGTTGGAGCCCTATATCATTATCGTACTTTAATTATTGTAAAGAAGAAATTAATAAAACTATCTATTCCATCATTGTCCATTTTGTGTTCTAAATATAAGTGATCTAATTGGTAAAATTAACAATTGAAAAGAAATATTGATTCACCCCCTCTCAGTATTTCCAACAGTTTCAGCCATGTCGGCTCAGAAACCCCAGACTCTAGCTAGATCTCGGACTTTCCTTAGAGGCTCTGCGCTGCCCTGCGTGGGCCTGTGTCACCCTCTCTAGGGACTGCGTCACACCCTCTGATGGCTGCGCTGCCTCCATTGCGTCTCTGCTGCCCTTTTTTTGTGTTGCACTCTTGGTTCTTCGACCAATCACTGCATTTGCCCCTCACTGCTTCTCTGAATCACTCAGATCTGATCTTCGTCCGAGCATTGCTCCGTCAGAAGAATTCGATCTCTTAGATTTTGTGTGTATTCTCCAACTGACCCCAAGCCCTTCCTTTATACTTTTCTCGTTGACAAATCAACGACTGTGATCTAATCTCTAATCAACGGCTAAGATTAAAAGAAGCTTGATCCATGTCACCTAGAAAGTTCTCATCACATGTGTAAATTAATTCACTTTAATTTTTCAATTTCCCTAACTTAGACTTAGGGTCCCCATTAAAAAAATTTAATTATTTGAATAACTTTTACACCAGATAGAACTTCTACAAACGCTTTCTGTGTCTTGGAGATCTTATGTGTTCTAGCCCCTCCACAAAGTTTCAGAGCTAGAGCACATTCGATGCTACCCCAAAATCTCAACATAAAACAACCCTTAAAATATTCCCAAACAACCCTAAAACATGCCACATTGTCACCTACAACATTGCGGCTCAACACAGAAAATACCCACGCTGTATTAGCTTCCCTCACACTATTCTAGTCCTCTTAATATGGCTGCGGCTTCCTTGATATTTCAGTGCTTCTCTTTTGTGATGTATTACCACAATGGATGCTTAAACAATGATCATTCACCCTTAATTTATAGACCTTTAAGGGCTCCACGAATTATTTGAAGTGACACATCTATTGGACCACTTTTACACCAAGCCTACATGACTTGGTAACCAATAATTACCTTGTCAACTTCAAAAATTCATTTCTCTCTAATGACAACTTGGATTCGGACGATTCTCGATGCGTTGGAATTGTATCACCGAACACTATCATCCTCATCCATCACGTTTTTGGACCAAATCACGATGGGTGCAAAACCCCACACTTGGGTTACAAGCCCACAAGTTGCCCTTGTGGTGCTTTGCCCTCCAAACTCTGAACCCTAGGGCTTGGAGTACCTCCCAAGCTACAAAAATCAACAGTGCTTCCCTTGTCCAAGTCAAACCTAGTCAAATCTCTTCCAGCAGCACAACTTCGACACCCAACTACAGAATTTCGGCCTCTACCGCAGCTCTGAAATTTTAGGCCCTTCCAACAATCGCTGCCTTCACACGTGTGAGCAAATTCAAGGCTTCCAAGGCTTCTCTTGACCTTCGCTTGAGTTTCTCCTTCTAGGGCTTGAGTGACCTAATGAACCTTCCTTCTGCACTTTCTCCAACTTCAATCTTCCAACAATGGAGACACTAGTTTCCTTCCTTCGCATGTGTGAAGAGAGAAAATTTACCCAAACACTTGATCTTCATCCTTCTTTCTCCTTTGCTAGCCTTCTTATCCTTCTCCTTCGCTTGCTTGATGAGAGAATGAATTATGTCCATATGAAGTTGAGTTCCCTCCTATTCATAGGCTTTTAAGGTGGACGGAGTTCCCCAATTTAGGCCAACTTCTTAGCTGGCTGGCTGACTTTGTCTTCGAAGGTATCTTGACATTTTAAAATATAAAAATAATTATTTTTACAAGTTACAATGTGCATGATGGGGTCTTTCATATATGACAATGACTCTTTTGACTTCTTGACCCTAGGACAAATCCTAAAAGCACTCAATGAGTGCTTGACCTCTAAAATAAAATACCTTGAAAATGAAACCCATGCTTCCAAAAATAACAATAATAATTTTTCTTTCATTTTTATAGTATACAAGAATCAAACTCGATGGGGTCTTCCATACATGACAATGACTCTTTTGACTTCTTGACCTTAGGACAAATCCTAGAAGCACTCAATGGGTGCTTGATCTCTAAAATAAAAGACCTTGAAAATGAAACCCATGCTTCCAAAAATAACAATAATAAATTTTCTTTCATTTTTATAATATATAAGAATCAAAAGTACATTTCATATTTATGAAGACCAAACCTAGTTACACATTTTTCAAAAAGCTACCTCCTTATGGTGGTCAAATATCATCTAAAATCCATAGTGTCAAAAGAGATAATATTTTTTCAATTATCTTATCAAATAAGATAAGATAAGATAAGATAATTATATTTATGTCCAACTATTGACCACAAAGTAGGTCAAAGGGACTGTTGAGTGCAATGATGTTCATACAATGCGGGAGGACCAAATGGTCTCCTATACAAATATAATGCATGAATATAAAAGGAACAACGCAGGAACATAAAAATACAATGTATGGAATGCCCTAGCGGAGAAGATCCAAGTGCTAATGGGTCTGAGGATCAAACCCATATCTCCTAACATTCGAGGTTGAATGAACACTGAAAAAACTCCACAAAGTCTGTTGGTCCGATGAAGAGTCGGTGGAAAGTGTAGACTGTCCACTAGATCATTGCCTGGGGAAGTTCGCGCAATGCTGAGGTCTGGAGGACCTAGTCCGTCTCCCAGGAACGAATCTGAGACAGATTTGCTGCCGAAATCTCGTGTGATGGGGTGAGGTTCTACAGACCCTCACTGATCTAGACTCGTGATATGAACTGGTATTAATCGGTGTCTTGGTGCCCCTGTCTGAAGGTAGTGCCCTAAAAAATGTCATAATCCTCTGTGTGGGGTTTGGTCTGATGGGAGGCTGAAGAATATGCTCTCAAAACTGAGAGCCTCCTACATATATAGGGCCAAACATCTTTGATCAAGATGACTGAAAAAGTCGGCGAGGGTCTGAGAATCTCTGAATAAGCAATGGAACCTTCCTCTAATCTCGTAGTAGACAGGGCATCCAAAAATGAACTGCACCCCGATCTCCACTTTCTGTAAATGACATACCTGGCAAATTCTATGTGGTCTATCAATCTGGTGCCTGCCAGTCTCTACCAGAATTCTATGAGAACCTACTCGGAACTGGCCCAGAGGAAAGCGAAGAGCACGCATACTAGGGTTGAATAATGAGCTTGTCTCTCAACTCCAAGAAGTGCTCAGCGTAGAAGGCCATCTTTGGGCGCAACCCTCCTGGAGGATTGACCCAGGTGACCTGGACGAATTGCCTGTAGATGTTCTCCCTGATGATCTTGTTCCACTCATTGTTAGTCCAAGTTGTTATTGATGGCAATAGGTTGATGAAGGTTGAAAGACTTAATGATAACATGGAAGATATCATTTGAAGTTCTCCTAATGATGTTGCACTGTGACATATTACTGCACTATTATTGAATACATGATGCTATACCTTCATCACCTTGCTGGGTACTATCATGATGACATAGATGTCCTACATGATGACGCTATGACCCCATGATTGATAAGCCAAACAATGGAGAAGACAAATGAAGGAGAAGCCAAGCAATGGAGAAAGCATTCTGTCCTATGCACTTTCTGCCCACAAAAATTAAGGACAGTCACAAAGAAAATTTGTTTTTTACCTCCTTAGAGGCATCCTTCCAAATTGACTCCTATACCATCTTTTAGAGCATAATTTTGCCTTTCCAATGAGCCCTTATTTGTCCCAAAACTCCTAGTAGTTTTTGAGATATCGAATTTTCAAGTTAAAAAAAAATATATTTATGATATTGAGCCGACCTATGCTCAGGGACACAAGTCGGCCTCCAAACAGGGACGTGTCTTTTCGTTTGTTATTGCAAAGAAGGCTATATATATACAATCCATAACTCATTTCTCCAGCACAGAAAATTCAGTTATCAAGCACACACATAAGAGATTCAGTTCACATCTCGTGAACTCAATATATAAAGGAGACTCGGACCTAACCACAGTGCACAAAACTTGGATAACCTCGGACCTGTGATCTATTGCTTTGGACCAGTCATCTATTGTTTCGAACCTATGATCTTTTGCTCAGGATCTGTGACTAAAGGTGATAAGAGGTGTGGTTGTTGGACATAATTACTACTCGGACTTGTGAGGGACTCAGAATAGTGATCTCATATTTGTTTACAGTCCTATGATGAATGGTGAACGTTGATGAACAAGAACATTAAAGGTGCTTGGTGAAGAAGCAGTAAAATTTCTTGAACAGTGTTAGATAAAAGCATTGTTGGAGCAGAATCGAAGGACCCCTGTGTTAACTTGAGGATAGTCTTGCAGTGACAATCACTCGTAAAGCAAACATTTGACTATGGAGCTAGGACATATAACAGTTTTATGAAGCTCGGATTCTAAAGGAACTCGAACAAACATCCTGTGGAGACAGCTCAGGACAGTGGACTAGTCATAAACCTTGTGTGCAATACAATGATCTCTTGGCTCAGAATTGTAGAAACCTAAATATTGCAGTGATCTCTTGTGCCGAACTTTCACAATATTCCAGAGTAACTTGCTATGGAATTGAAAAATCGAAAGCAATAATAGGAAGTCATAATAGCATTTGAATTATGACAAGGATTGCATAATAGCAACATTGTGAAACAGAACAAAAGAAGCCTTCTTGATCACTTGTCTTGAGCATGAAGATTTGAGTTTTGGAACCAAGAACAGTGAATGAAAATCAGTGAGCAGTGAAGCATTAGTAGCGGAGTCAAATGGTGGACAAAGTACAGTGAAGAAATAATGAAGTCAAAATCAAGAAGTATTGAACAGTGAAGAATATTTTGTAGATGACAGTCAAGTAAGTATATCACACATCTTCTATTAAAAGTGACTGAGGGATTGGTGTCCTTGGGGTAGGTGCCACTAAACACAAGGTTGGTGCCTTGAGAAGATAGGGTCAAGGCCCTAGAGGTCGGAGCCTCATCAAAGTCCAAGTTGGTGCTTGGCAACAGGTTGGTGCCCTCACTCATCTATTATATACTATTATTTAAAAAGGAGATTGAAGTTCTTATTAATCCTTAATATTATTATTATACACCTCTTTATCTTTAATTGTGAAGAATCTAACTGGCAATAAATAACAATTGAAAAGAAATACTGATTCACCCCCCTCTCAGTATTTCCAAAAATTGGTATCAGAGCCAGCTTCTTCATTATCAACCTAACAACTGAAAGAAGGATTCTTAGGCACAATGAAGAACATGGAAGCAATAGGGAAATTGCCTATCTTTGATGGAACAAATTTTAGTTTTTGGAAAAAGAGGATGTCCTACTATCTAATGTCTCTTGGCCCTAAAGTATGGCACTCTGTTTTGGATGGGTAGAAAGCTCCCTCCGGTCTTCCAACTGATCCAGATGAAAGAAAAGCCTACAGTGCTAATGCCAAAGCTTTAAACTCCATCACTAGTGAATTACCGATTCCGAATTTACGAAAGTCATGAATTGTGACTCAGCCAAAGAAGTATGGGATAAGTTGGTTTCTCTATATGATGGGGACTCCAAAGTTAAGAAGGCAAAGCTTCAAACCTATAGGAGACAATTTGAGAGTCTAAAAATGGATGATGAAGAAGATATTGCATCATACTTCCTCCGAATAGCTGAAGTGGTTAACTCTCTTAAAGGACTAGGAGAAAATGTTGAAGAAAGCACCATTATTCAAAAAATCCTGAGATCGCTTCATGGAAGATTTGACTCCAAAGTAAGTGCCATAGAAGAAATGAAGGGCCTAGATACTCACAATATGGATGAACTTCATGGAATTTTCATTGCCTATGAGATGAGGAAAGGGAGTCCAAATTTCAAAGAAGCAGCCTTCAAAGCCTCAAGATCTACAAAAGAAGGAAAATGATGGAATTGCAACAGTGATGAGTCTGATACTGAAAACGAATTAGCTCAATTTGTATGAAGACTAAAAAGAGGATCTAAGGTAAGTACCCTCTTATTTGTTTCAATTGCGGAAGAATAGGTCATTACGCTGCAAAATGTCCTCATAAACATGATCGTGATGATGAAAAGGACTCTAAAAGGATGATGTATAAAAAGAAAGGGTTTAATAAGAAGAACTTCTTCTCCAAACAAGATGAGTCTGATGAAGATGAATTTGTAGCCATAAAAAAGAAATCAACTAGAAACATGCGTCATCACAAAGAAAGTGATGATGAATCAGATGAGGAAAGTAATTATGTTGGAAGAAAAGAAACATTATTCATGGCATTTACAAATGATGATGACTCAGAACTAGAAGATGAAAGAAACATGGATCGTTTGCTAATAAGTGCCATTGAAGAAAATGAGAATCTACAAAAGAAGATAATTTTCCTCAAAATAGAAAGAGAGGAAGCAAAAAGAAGGGAAGACTTCTTGAACATTAAGCTAAAAGAAAAGGATGATATCTGTGAAAAACGTGAAGCTAAAATAGTATCTCTAAGAAAGGAATTAGAGCAAGTCAAAAGGAGTTGGCAAAGCTGTCTAGCTCTTGACAACATTCTTAATACTCAAAAACCTCAACATGATAAGTCTGGAATTGGTTTCAAAGGAGAATCATCAAGTACAAAGAATAATGCTAGAAGTTATGCTGACGTACTCTCTTGCCATCCAAAAGAAGAAAAGTCATCTCGTCAGGAACAAAGTCCCATCTCAAAACCAAGAATTGAAGAAAGAGCAACTCCAAGGAAGAATGTTGGTTCATAGATGGGAGGTGAGGCTATTGGGATTCAGCTCCCAATGACTCTTGGCCTTCCTTATTTCCTAATAACAAATAATATACAAAAATAAATGTGCACACCCATCCATAGGATTAGGTGTCAACATTCCCCCCTTTAATCCGAAGCGATGTTGGTGAGTCCAAGCATCGATCTGAACTTTTCAAACTTCTCTCTTCCAAGTGCTTTGGTGAAGATGTCAGCAGTTTGCTCATTTGTGGAACAATGATGTTGATGGATGGTCTTGGCCTGAACATGATGTCGAATGAGATGGTACTTTGTATTGATGTGCTTTGTTCGATGCCCAGAACTTTAGGTTTCTTGCTTTATGAAGGCATTGTAAGTCATGAGTGGAGTGGAATACATCTGTTTCATCTGCAAATCTTCCAGGATTTTCCGGAGCCACCCAATTTCCTTTGTTGCTTCAGCTGCTGCCACATATTCTGCCTCGGTCGTGGAATCTGCTGGAACTGACTGTTTGCGTGATCTCCATGAGACAGCTCCTGATCCAAGACTCATGGTGTAACTTGTAGTAGACACCCATGTTTCTTTGTCGCCATCAAAGTCTGAATCAGAGTATCCGATCAAGCTGAAGTCGCCTACCTGTGTATATTTGAGTCCAAAGTCTTGAGTCCCCTTCAAGTACCTTAGTACTCTTTTTGCAGCAGACCAATGTCCTTCACAAGGTTTTTGCATGAACCTTGAGAGGATTCCAACAGCAAATGAGATGTCAGGTCTGGTGGTGGTCAGATAGATAAGACTTCCTACAAGCTGTCTATACTTAGTTGCATTTTCAAATTCCTTCCCTTCAACAGATGTGAGCTTCAAGTTTTGTTCCATTGGAGTGCCTAAGGGTTTACAATCATCCATGCCAAATTTGTTCAAGAGATCTCCAATGTACTTCTTCTGAGAAAGAAAGATGAATTTGGGATGTTGAATTACTTCAATACCCAAATAGTAATGAACATGACCCAAATCAGTCATTTCAAAACCTTTCTTCAACTCTTTCTTCATGGATGCAATATAGCTCTCATTGTTTCCTGTTATCAAAAGATCATCTACATATACCACAAGATATACAATTGTTTTTCCAACTTTCTTAACAAAAAAAGTTGCATCATCAAGATCAAAGTGTTTGAAATCAAGTTTCAGAAGATGCTCGGTCAATTTCTCATACCAGGCTCGTGGTGCTTGCTTGAGGCCATACAAGGATTTTACAAGTTTGCAAACTTTGTGTTCTTGACCCTTTATCACAAATCCTTCTGGCTAGGACATATAAACTTTCTCCTTTAGATCTCCATTCAAGAAGGTTGTTTTTACATCCATCTGATGGACTTTCCATCCACTCTGAGCTGCTAAGGCAAAGAGAGTCCGGATGGTGGTCCATTTTGCTGTGGGAGCAAACGTTTCTTCATAATAAATTCCTTCCTTCTGTGCGAATCCTTTTGCCACAAGCCTGGCCTTGTGCTTGTCAAGTGAGCCGTTTGCTTTGTACTTGTTCTTGTAGACCCACTTACAGCCAATTGGTTTCGTTCCCAAAGGTGGATCAACCAGCTTCCAAGTGCCATTCTTTATCAAGGCATCATACTCCTTCTGCATCACTTCTTTCCATTCATCATGAGAAGCGGCTTCTTTGAAGGAAGTTGGTTCATGATCTGTAGACAAACTCAATTCACAGTTATAAGCAATATCCATATCAACAGGAGAATCCGAATTATCTACATCACCTTCGATTTGTTGAGTGGAACTTCTTGTTCCTGTTTTTCCAACCTCATCAGGATGAACATTCTCCAGTGTCTTTGTCAGCCATTTGGGAGGACCTTTCTGAGATGGCCCAGGCTGGTCATTTGACTGAGTTGGGATTGATTCGAGATTCAATCTCCCAATTCTGTCAATCACATCATCCAATGTGTCATCCGTGGTTGTTTCTTCATGTGGGGGAGAGTGTGGTTCAGGAAATGATTCCACAGTTTGATTCAATATCGGAATCCCCCCTTCAAGGTGTGGAATCACATTATCAAATTCTTTGAAAGACTTTGCATGTGTGAATCTATCCAGGCGATCAAGTTGCCGCTCAACAACCTTGTCACTCTTGGATGATTCAAGAAATATGACATCTCTTTCTATCAAAAACTTCTTATTTGCTTCATCATAGAGACGATATCCTTTGGAGGTATTGGAGTACCCCAAGAAGATACATTTTCTGCTTCTAGCACCAAGTTTGTTCCTTTGACCCTTGGGTATCAAGGCATAACAGGTGGACCCAAAGACCCTGAAATGCTTTACCGAAGGAATGTGGCCATGCCACATTTCAAAAAGAGTTTTATTTCTAATTGAACTTGAAGGACACCTATTCTTTATGTAAACAGCACATAGAACTGCATCAGCCCAAAACATCAATTTTACATTCTTGAAAAATAACATGGAGCGGACCATATTTAAGATGGTTCTGTTCATTCTTTCAGCTACACCGTTCTGTTGTGGATTATATGGCACAGTGGTTTGATGTTTAATTCCATGTTGACGAAGATAATTTTCAAATTCGTTTGAAGTGTATTCTTTTCCATTATCAGTACGTAGAGAGCCAATATGTGTTTGTGCATCATTTTCAATCCATACATGAAAATTCTTGAAAGTTTGAAAAGCATCAGACTTATTCTTCAGTAAGTAAATCCAACACATACTGGTGTAGTCATCAATAAATGTCATCATGTATTTGTTTCCATTTGCAGAAGCAATAGGCATAGGGCCACATAAATCTGAATGAACAAGTTCAAGTTTCTTATGTGCTCTTGAGTGTGAATCATGAAATGGCTGTTTGCTATGCTTTCCTAGAATACAAGCATCACATTCCTTAGGTTTTCTAGGAATTGTAGGCAGTCCATTAACACCATTTTTCTTCAACAAACGAAGGCTTTCATAGTTTAAGTGTCCAAATATATCATGCCATAAAAGACCTGATGGGAATGTACCTTCATCATGATTCGAACTGAATGCAAAGTTTTGAGCATGAGCGAATGAACCTTTCAGCTTCAAGAGTCTCCCTTCTTCTATTCCCTCCATGACAAGTGAGTGATCTGATGCTTTTCTGACCTCTGCCTTGCCATCAAACAAGTGAATGGAGTGTCCTTGCTGGCAGATTTGGACCAAGGACAACAAGTTTCTCCTCAACTTAGGGAGGTATATAACCTCATGTAGAATATGATCTGGAAGACTAGGCAAGTTAAGCCTGACTGTGCCAAGCCATGATGGCTTGAGTTTGGATTTATCTATGAAATATACTGCTCCATCAACTTTGTCAGTGAATTCTTCAAAAAAATCTTTTCTGAATGTCATGTGACATGTTGCTCCTGAATCTAGCAACCAATCATCTCTCCATAAAGTAAACGAAACATCAAACAAATCTTCAGTTACTCCATTGTTACAATGTGCTAGAACATAATGAACGGATTCAGGTGCTTTACCTTTATGTTTTGTCCATTAGTTTTACCTTTGTATGATTTACTGTGCGTAATTTTTGTTCTCGCAGTACTGCGTTTGGGTGCATCTGTCCATGTCATTTAAGTGTACCCAGTAGGGTACGGTTATCGCTTATGCCCCCCTTTCTGTAGGTTCTTCTTCCTCTTCCTCTTCGCTGCCTCTTCCTCTGAATAGGTCTGGGGCATGATTCTTTCTCTATGTGTGTAAATGTCTTGGGCTTCTTCGGGGGAATGAAGGGCTGTCATCTTCCCCAGCTTTCTCTCTTTATGGCTCCTGCTCAAGTTTATCAAAGGTGATTTGTTCAAGGTTTCCACTTGCTTGCAAAGACTCAAGATAATGTGAGTAAGTCGGATATAATGCCTTAACATATGCTATGAGAGGAATGTCCATTTTTACACCAGTGTTTTTAATGTCATGCATTATAGATCTTATTTATGAAGCTAAAGCAAGGGGATCATCATTCTTCATCTCAAGACTGAACAGCTTAACCATCAATTGAACATTTTCTAATTCTGAGTGTGAGTCATAGAGTTCTTTTAGTTTCTTCAAGGCTTCATAGGCATTTGAGAATGATGAAATATGACGACTCACCTCTTCACTTACTGAAGCTGCAATCAAGGCATAGGCCTTGCAGTTCTTGTTTTCCCAGATGGCAAGCTCTTTGTCTGAAGTGGGCTTCTCTGGTGGATCTTCTGCTTGTCCTTCACAGATTCCTCTCCACAGCTCATTAAAAATCAGTGTGTGTTTAATCTTTCGAGACCATTCAAGATAGTTCTCTTTGCCAGAGAGAACTATCCCAACAATAGAGATGAGAGAATGCATTAGGCTGCTGGAAAAAATCTTCTGAAGAGGAAACAAATTCTGCTATAAAACTTCAAACTCTTGAAATATTTCAAATACAGAGGCAAAAACTCTTGCTGGAAAAAATTTTCTGAGTTAAAACTCTTTCTGGAAACTATATCTGCTCAGAAAACTTTACTGGAGACTGAATTTTAAAAAACACCCTATGCTAGAGACTGAATTCTGCATAAAAAAAATGTATTTTTTTTTTGTTTTTGGGAAAAAAGGTATGTAAAAAAAAGGTGAATGGTTTTGTGAAGGGTGGAATTTTCAAAGGTAGGGAGGGAAATTATGAATGGAGGGGGCAGAAATATTTATGGGGAAAAGGTATTGAAGGATGGGGCGCATTATGAAAGGAAGGGGCGCATTATCAACACAGAAATATATAACAAATATATAACAAACTATGAAAGGGAGGGGCGCATTATGGAGGGGCGTTGTTTTATACATGGGACAGCGTTGAATACATAACACTTATCAACAGCGTTCAATACAACCACGCGATGTATGGATGGGCGTTGTTTTATATGTATTAACAACAATGTAATGCAAAGACAGCGTTTGAATATATTAACAACAACGCATATATAATATAGCGTTTAATAGTCAATGGACACGGCGTTTTAAATGACAGCGTTGAACATGTACCTTTTAAATGACAGCGTTGAACAGAGTTGGAGGACGGAGGGCGGAGGACTGTAAGGTGGTGAGTTTGCAGGTGTGAGTTTGCAGGTGGGGAGAACGAAACAGCGTTCACGTGAGGGTCGAACTAGTTACTCTGCAAAACTGTGGTATGAGTTGGGGGAGCATACCATGCGTTGATATATAATACCAGCGTTCAATGGACAGTATATAATGGGGGGCGCATTGAAATATAATGGAATAGACAAATATCAAAACAGCGATGTGAAATATATGACAAATGCGTTAAACAGCGTTATGAAATGTCAACACAGCGATAATATATGACTGTATATGCAATGAACTGTGCAATATCACGCATATGAACTGTATTGTATAATACCACACATATGGACTGTATATGCAATAAGGCCTATGCCACGAATATGCAATGAACTGTATATATGATATGAATGTCGACCACAGTAAATAGACAGTGTTCAATACATGAGGGGCGGTGCAGACAGCGCTGGAGGCGTGTTATATCAAAGCCGAGTCGTGTCATATATAAACGCTGTGACTGTGTTATATCAATGGAGAGCGCAGGGATAATGCGTATGGGGAGCAGTGTATGGTGAGTGCAGGGTATGGTGAGCGTAGGGAGAATGAGTGAGGGGAGAGGTGAGGGCGCAGGAAGAAAAGGAGGGGGGAGGTGAGCGTAGGGATAAATGGAGGGTAGGGAGAATGAGTGAGAGGATAGGGGAATGAGGAGGCCCAAAGGGGCGTTACGTAAAAAAAATTTGAGTTTGAATCTGCAGAAGACAGTTGCAGGACTGCTGGACTGGCAGAGCCTGCAGTTTGCAGATTGACAGAGCCTGCAAATGTCAGTGCTATTTAGGGAAAAAAAATGCAGAAAAACAGTCTAGCAATAAGGAGCAGCAGAAAACAATTAATAAAATTGACTGAGCAAAGGGTAGGGAGTTACACCACAGGGCAGAAATGCCAAATGTGGGGCTGGCTCTGATACCATGTCAAACCAGAAGGTAACTCCTCAAATCTGCAATGTATATTAGCTGAAGAATGTACATGCTTATATAGATGGGAGGTGAGGCTATTGGGATTCAGCTCCCAATGACTCTTGGCCTTCCTTATTTCCTAATAACAAATAATATACAAAAATAAATGTGCACACCCATCCATAGGATTAGGTGTCAACAGTCAGGAACAAAGTCCCATCTCAAAACCAAGAATTGAAGAAAGAGCAACTCCAAGGAAGAATGTTGGTTCAAGCTATGGATACTACAACATGTATCAAACTATTTTTCTTGGGCATTGTTACAATTGTAAAAACTTTGGGCATCAAGCTAAGCATTGCAAGGCTCATAAGAATGAAGCACCAAGTTTGAATGATCAAACAAACCAACTACGTGGTCCTAAAGAGCAAGGACAAATCAAAACTTACAATTCCTTTGATCCTTTGGCTAAGTTTGATCCGTCTTGCTCATTATGTGATAATTATGATCATAATGAACAAAATTGCCCTCTCAAAAAGAAAAAAACTAAAAGCGTAAATCTCAAAACTGATAAAATGTGGCCTAGCTTTGTGTGCTCATAGCGAAGAAAATCACTGGTTTGTGGATAGTGGATGCTCAAGAGATATGAGAGGTGACCAAAAGAAGTTTATCTCATTGAACAAGAAAAATGGAAATGTATCCTTCAGAAGTGGATCCGCTAAAATCACTGGAAAAGGAATTGCTAAGGCTCAAAATACTTTGCTGGTAGAAGGGCTCAAACACAATCTCTTAAGTGTTAGCCATATTTGTGACCAAGAACATAATGTTGTCTTTAGTACAAAAAATTGTGAAATAAGAGACTCATCCTCCGGAGAACTTGTGGCGAAAGGAGTAAGAACACCAGATAATGTTTACATTCTCAGTAGAATCCAAGAAGATAAATGTTACTTAAGTCAAACAGATGAAATTTGGTTATGGCACAAGCGATTGGGGCATACAAGTTTTGATAACCTAGTCAACATCAACAAAATTAAAGCAGTAAGGGACATTCCTAAAATGTGCAAGCCAAATCAAGTTGTATGCGGCCCATGTCAACATGGAAAGCAAACCAGAACTAGCCACAAAACTAAGGAGTTCTCAACATCAAAACCTTTGGAAATCATTCATGCAGATTTGTGTGGGCCAACTAGAACTCCAGCTCTTCAAGGTGAAAGGTACTTTGCTCTATTTGTTGATGACTATACTAGAATGATGTGGATATATTTCATAACATATATATTCGAAGCATTTGAATGTTTTAAAAATCTTAAGGCTCTCATTGAGAATGAGAAAGATTCTAAGATTAAATGTCTTAGAACGGATAGAGGAGGAGAATTCACCTCAAAAAAATTTGATGAATTCTGTAAAGAGCATGGAATCAAAAGAGAACTCTCTACTGCTAGGACACCCCAACAAAATGGAGTAGTTGAAAGAAGGAACCGAACCATTCAAGAAATGGCAAGGACAATGCTACTAGCAGCTGATTTGCAACCAAAATTTTGAAGAGAAGCAGTTGGAACTGCAGTATATACCTTAAATCGAACTCAACTAAGACCAAATAATGAAAAGACTCCTTATGAATTATGGAAAGGAAGACCTGCTTCTGTAAAATATTTCAGGGTTTTTGGAAGCAAATGCTTCATAAAATAAATGATGACTCACCAGGTAAATTTGATTCTAGAGTTGACGAAGGAATATTTCTTGGATACTCCACTAGGAGCAAAGCTTAAAAATGTTACAACAATCGTCTACGAAGAATAGTGGAAAGCATTGATGTGAAGATTGATGAAGGCCTCCAAGAAAAGAGAATTGAAGATCATGAAGTTGAGCCTTTCTTTGAACAAAGTGAAGAAGAAGAACCTGAAAAAGAAGAGGAAAATGGAGAACCTCAATGTAAACCTCAAAGTGAATCTTCACAAACTCCTTCTAAGATCAAGTTTATTCAAAGACATCATCTGGAAGAACAGGTCATCGGAAATATAGATGAAGGAATTCAAACTCGAAGAAGGATGATAAGCACCCCAAGAAAAGAAGATGTGGCTCTATTATCTTTAATAGAACTTGAAAATTTTGCTCAAGCAAGCAAAGATCCTTATTGGATAAAGGCCATGGAAGAAGAAATGTCTCAAATAAAAAAAAATGAGACTTGGGAACTGGTACCTCGCCCAAAAGATAAAAATATAGTTGGAACAAAATGGGTATTCAAAAACAAGATGAATGAAGATGGACAAATCATCAGAAATAAAAGCCAGACTTGTCTGCAAAGGATACTCGCAAATCGAAGGAATTGACTTCGAAGAAACCTTTGCACCAGTAGCTTGAATGGAAGCCATAAGAATGTTTTTAGTGTTTACTTGCTCAAAAGGATTCAAGCTTTATCAAATGGATGTAAAATCAACATTCTTGAATGGAGATCTCAAGGAAGAAGTTTACATGGAGCAACCAGAAGGATTTGATCTTGCTAAAGGAAAAGACTTTGTATGCAAACTAAAAAAGGCCTTGTATGGATTAAAACCAGCCCCTAGAGTATGGTATGCAAAGTTGGATCACTATCTGCAACAAGAAGGTTTCAAAAAGGGAGTGGCAGGTAGCAATCTCTACATGAAGATGGACAAGGAAAAACTTCTGATCACTCTTGTTTATGTTGATGATCTAATCTTTGCTAGCAATGATGAAGAAATGAGCCATGAATTTGCCCTAAATATGTCCAAAAATTCGAGATGTCAATGAATGGTGAGTTGTCTTACTTTCTTGGGCTCCAAATATCTCAAACCTCTGCAAGCATGTTTATATCTCAAGCAAAATATCTTAAAGACATGCTCAAAAGATATGGAATGGAAGATTGTGCACCTATGAGCACACCGATGACCACAGATTGTAAATTAAGCAAAGATGATGATACACCTCTCATAGATGCAACTCTTTACAAGTCAATAATTGGAGCTCTCCTATACTTCACTGCTACAAGACCAGATATTATGCGAGCAGTAGGAATGGTAGCAAGATTTCAGTCAAGTCCTAAACAATCCCATCTAGCAGCTGTGAAGAGAATTCTTAGATATTTGAAAGGAATGATTGATTTCGGTCTTTGGTATCCTAAGAGTTCAACTCTTATTGTGACAGCTTACTTTGATGCTGATTGGGTCAGAAGCGTGGATGATCGAAATAGTACCAGTGGAAATGCGTTCTTTATGGGAGATTGTCTTGTATCTTGGCTTAGCAAAAAACAATCATCTATATCCCTTTCTACAGTTGAAGCCAAATATATAGCTACTGCTAATTGTTGTACACAAATTCTATGGATGAAGGTAGCCTTGAAGGATGTCAACATAGAAACTAAGCAACCAATTACTATTTTTTGTGACAATACTAGCGCCACCAGTCTTTCAAAGAATCCGGTGATGCACTCAAGGACTAAACATATTTCAATCAAATACCACTTTCTCCGTGAACAAGTTGCTGAACACAATATCAAGTCGGAATACGTCAATACAAAAGAGCAAATTGCAGATATCTTAACAAAACCCCTTCCACGAGAAGCATTTGAGTATCTTCGCCAAAAGATGGGGGTCATTGCTCTTGCATCACATTAAATCAAGCAACATGTCATGGGTACAGTATGTTAGGGGGAGCAGCATGACAGGGGGAGCACTTTGGCACCCCATTGCCATTGATGTCAAAGGGGGAAAGAAGAAAAATATTGCCATCCAATGACAAAGGGGGAGATTGTTAATCCAAGTTGTCATTGATGGCAACAGGTTGATGAAGGTCGAAAGACTTAATGATAACATGGAAGATATCATTTGAAGTTCTCCTAATGATGCTGCACTGTGACATATTACTGCATTATTATTGAATACATGATGCTACACCTTCATCACCTTGCTGGGTACTATCATGATGACATAGATGTCCTACATGATGACGTTATGACCCCATGATTGATAAGCTAAAAAATGGAGAAGACAAATGAAGGAGAAGCCAAGCAATGGAGAAGGCATTCTGTCCTATGCACTTTCTGCCCACAAAAATTAAGGACAGTCACAAAAAAAATTTGTTTTTACCTCCTTAGAGGCATCCTTCCAAATTGACTCCTATACCATCTTTTAGAGCATAATTTTGCCTTTCCAATGAGCCCTTATTTGTCCCAAAACTCCTAGTAGTTTTTGAGATATCAAATTTTCAAGTTAAAAAAATATATATATTTCTGATATTGAGTCGACCTATGCTCAGGGACACAAGTCGGCCTCCAAATAGGGACATGTCTTTTCGTTTGTTATTGCAAAGAAGACTATATATATATATACAATCCGTAACTCATTTCTCCAGCACAGAAAATTCGGTTATCAAGCACACACAGAAGAGATTCAGTTCACATCTCGTGAACTCAATATATAAAGGAGACTCGGACTTAACCACAGTGCACAAAACTTGGATAACCTCAGACTTGTGATCTATTGCTTCGGACCAGTCATCTATTGTTTCGGACCTATGATCTTTTGCTCAGGATCTGTGACTAAAGGTTATAACTCTCAGTTCTGAGATCTATTGCCTTGACTAGTGATAAGAGGTGTGGTTGTTGGACAGAATTACTACTCGGACTTGTGAGGGACTCAAAATAGTGATCTCATATTTGTTTACAGTCCTATGATGAATGGTGAACATTGATGAACAAGAACATTAAAGGTGCTTGGTGAAGAAGCAGTAAAATTTCTTGAACAGTGTTGGATAAAAGCATTGTTGGAGCATAATAGAAGGACCCTTGTGTTAACTTGAGGACAGTCTTGCAGTGACAATCACTCGTAAAGCAAACATTTGACTATGGAGCTAGGACATATAACAGTTTTATGAAGCTCGGATTCTAAAGGAACTCAGACAAACATCCTATGGAGACAGCTCAGGAAAGTGGACCAGTCATAAACCTTGTGTGCAGTACAATGATCTCTTGGCTGAGAATTGCAGAAACCTAAATATTGCAGTGATCTCTTGTGCCGAACCTTCACAATATTCTAGAGTAACCTTGCTGTGGAATTGAAAAATCGAAAGCAATAATAGGAAGTCACAATAGCATTTGAATTATGACAAGGATTGCATAATAGCAACATTGTGAAACAGAACAAAAGAAGCCTTCTTGATCACTTGTCCTGAGCATGAAGATTTGAGTTTTGGAACCAAGAATAATGAATGAAAATCAGTGAGCAGTGAAGCATTTGTCGCAGAGTCAAATGGTGGACAAAGTACAGTGAAGAAATAGTGAAGTCAAAATCAAGAAGTATTGAACAATGAAGAATATTTGTAGACGACAGTCAAGTAAGTATATCACACATCTTCTATTAAAAGTGATTGAGGGATTGGTGTCCTTGGGGTAGGTGCCCCTAAACACAAGGTTGGTGCCTTGAGAAGATAGGGTCAAAGCCCTAGAGGTCAGAGCCTCATCAAAGTCCAAGTTGGTGCTTGGCAACAAGTTGGCGCCTCTTTCATTAAAAGGGTTGGTGCCCTCACTCATCTATTGTATACTATTATTTAAAAAGGGGATTGAAGTTCTTATTAATCCTTAATATTATTATTATACACCTCTCTGTCTTTAATTGTAAAGAATCTAACTGGCAATAAATAACAATTGAAAAGAAATACTGATTCACCCCCCTCTCAGTGTTTCCAACATTGTCTAGTAGGTAAAAGGTGACCAGTGTGAAAATTTCTGAATCTAAACCATAAGTCCTACTGCAGTGAATCTGATTTGCATTACCTACTTGCCTTATTTAAATTACAAGTTATTTTTTTGAATCTTCAGTAATAATACTAATGCAAATACATTGCAGACTACACAATTACACAAATCAAGTACTGAAAAATAAGAGACACAATCAGACAAAGGACACGTATTTTTCGGATAAATGTCCCCCGAAAAACCCAATACGGGAAAACCGGTGCAGCAGTTCTAAGGGTTTATATTATTATGTACATTTCTGAATACAATCTAGGGTGCCAAATCTGGCTCACCCAACAGAGAAAATCCTTGACACAAGTACCTCTATCCGGAGACAGAGGTTTTGGCGGATCTAGTGGCAGAATGTGTGAAAATTTCTTAAACTTAAGAAACCCTAATGTTAAATCTTGATTTACTTCTCCTACTTACATAAGTTATTAATCTGAATATTCAAAATTAACATCGAAGTAAATACAGTTAACAACCTAAACATACAGATCAAATACTGGATAACATGCTCATAGACAAAGTGACACAAGGATTTTATGGACAAATGTCCCCGAAAAAACCCAATGCGAGAAAACTAGTGCTGCTAGCTTATGGAGGGTTTTTATTATTATGCAGATTCTAAGTACAACAATCCTGGGAACCAAAACTGGTTAACCCAACAGAGAAATATAAATGGCGCAATACCTCTATCGCGGAGACAGAAAAATATGACTGATTCCCACCCTCAAACGGGATTTATAAACTCAACCCCTTTCTGGCTTCTGGAAACCCTAGCGCTGCTTTGAAGCCCTCTATGTCAGCCTCTGCGCTGCTCAGGAAGGGCCTGATTCACCCTAGAAGGGGTGACGCTACCCCTGCGCTGCCCTAATTAGGCTTGTGTCGGCCTTGCTTGGCTCTTGCTGCCTCTGCGTTGCCCCTGCTGGGCTCTTGGCTGGACTGCGTAGCTGTTGCCTTTGCACTGCTTTGGAATGCTCCTTCTCTATCCTCGTTGTACTCTTGGCCTGGGATCAAACCATCCCGCTTGCCAATACTGCCCCTCGTTGCAACTGAAACACTTTTAAAATTCTTAGAAAACCACGCCCTAGAATCTCAGCTTAGCTTCAATGCTTTGCTAATGTGAGTGTCCTCCAACTGACCCCAAGCACTTCTCTTATACTTTTCTCATCGGGAAACTAATGGCCTTGATCTAATCTCTAATCGGCGGCTAAGATTAGAAGCTACTTGATATGCGTCACTTAAGTCATTCTCGTCATATGTTTAATTTAATTCACTTTAATCTTTTAATTTTCCTAAGTTAGACTTAGGGTCCTTAATTAAAAAGATTAATTATTTGAATAAAACTTAAACCTGATGAAATTCTTCAAAACACTTTTTGGGTCTTGGAGATCTCATGTACTCCATCTCCTCCACAAAGTTTGGGAGCTAGAACACATCCGATGCTACCCCAAAATCTCAACACTCCCTCTTACCGAGGAATGTGCTCTAGCAATACACTTCACCCCAAAGTACTGCTCTGATCTCTGGTATTGGTCTCTACGTTGATGCTTGGCTTGCTGTCTTACATCACTGCGCTGCTGCTGCTCTCTGTACTACTGCCCATGATTCTGCCACCGTCACTGCTACATCTGTACTGCAATTCCCTCTCAAATTGTTGCATCATGCTGCCAACTACTACACCGCAACTCAGTTGCTGAGAGTAAGCAACTGAAGGACCCTTGCCCAATGACAGACAAGTCAGTCGTTCTGCATCTCATCACTGAAGCTCCATAGGCTACTGCTCTGCGCTATCCTCCTGAAGTCATTGCGCTGCTGCAGCTCTGCACTGCGTAATCATGCCTTCCCTGCACTGTAGTAGCTCTGCACTGCATAATCATGCCTTCCCTGCGCTGCTTCCTCTTCAGCGTCTCAGCCTTTGCCTTTGCTTCATCCGTGATCTTTGCACCCACTGCTCCAGTCATTCCTTGCTACTGTCTTAAGGCTCCTGTAGCATGGATGTGATCCAAGAGTTGGGCTACTCAAGGATCCTGCCATCACTTTGTAGCTGCTCTACAGATCAATATCGCCCCACCTTCGTGGTTCATGAGCGTTGATGGGTACATCATCGTCGGAGCCATCGTCTGCTACAACAACCTTGGAACTAGAAGCTTCCTTGTCCTTCTTCCGTTGAGGACAATTGCTGGCAAAGTGTCCAAGTTCACCGCATTGGAAACATTTGATCTTTGACAAATTACACTTCTTTTTCCCTTGTTGCTTCTTTGATGCTGGGGTTGCATCTTCCTCTTCTTCCTTCTTCACCTTGTCCACTCCAGTGTTGGTCTGTCTCTTGGTCATTCGGCGGATCACCTCTTGTCGAAGGATAGCCCACATATCGTCCTAGTTAGGAAGGTCCACTCTGCCCAAAATGCTTTGGACAAATGTTTCCCAGTCCTCTGTGACTGCATTTAGAGCAATCCTCATCATGACATCATCCTCTACCTTGACCTCGATTCCAGTAAGGTGATCTCGGATCCAGTGCAGTCTGAATAGGAAAGGATCGATTTCCTCTCCCTTGGTCATCATAAATAACCTCAACTGGATCTCTAGAAACATCTTCCTCTAGACGGACTTCCCCTAATACAATGTGGTTAAAGCTTTCCACATCTCATTAGCCGTCTTCTTCTCGGCTATGTGTGGTACCACATGATCTTTAACCCCATCCATGATGAAGCGCTTGGCATGTGCCGTTGTTTCATTATGCTCTGCCAAGAGTGTCGCATCGGTTGATGTAGCCAAGACTTTCTCTACATGCTCCCTCAAGCTGTATGCCTCCAGGATTACCATGATTATAGCCTTCCAAATAGCAAAGTTGGACAGGCTGTCCAACCTATCCTGATCACGCAATCTGTGTGGCACCATCTGCTCAGATCTACTTTGTCAGAACAGATCTTCCTCTCCCAGCTTCTCAACTGAAGCTCGGATCTAGGGTCCTTGGCGATAAAGGCACCCTTTACTCCCTCTGACAACTGATTTCCTCCTTGGAAATCTGCCAAACACAATGAATCAACTCTCTTCGATCACCCTACAATCGATCCTCGTATTTATTTTGGCAATGAAATCTACTGAGCAGCTGTTCTCCTCCCGCTCTTTGTCAACTTAGCTTAGGCATACTGCACCAGCAGAATCTTCACCCCACTAGCCACTGCTGAAGATCCGCAGCTCAGCTTCCGGTTCACGGCACTCTGCACAATAATCAATTACTGGACTGTGTCACACTGGCTGGCCTCTGCGCAGCGATTGTGCAACGCAGGCTGCTCCTGTGTCCCTCTGGAAGGCACTGTGTTGTCTCTGCGTCAGCCCCAGCGTGGTTCTTGCTGCCTCTGCATCCTTCTGGTGCCGCGCTGCCCTCTCCAGTTTCTCTGCTGCTACTGCTGCTTTCTGCAACACAAATTTCTTCAAGAGTCTTGCTGGAGATCCAGCTTGATCTGCAATCACTCTGATACCATGTGAAAATTTCTTAAACTTAAGAAACCCTATTGTTAAATCTTGATTTACTTCTCCTGCTTACATAAGTTATTAACCTGAATATTCAGAATTAACATTGAAGTAAATACAGTTAACAACTTACACATATAGATCAAATACTAGATAACATGCTCATAGACAAAGTGACACACAAAGATTTTCTGGACAAATGTCCCCGGAAAAACCCAATGCGAGAAAACCGGTACTACTAGCTTCTAGAGGGTTTTTATTATTATGCAGATTCTAAGCACAACAATCCTAGGCACCAAAACTGGTTAACCTGACAGAGAAATATAAATGGCAACAATACCTCTATCCCGAAGACAGAAAAATATCACTGATTCACACCCTCAAATGGGATTTACAGAACTCAACCCCTTTCCAGCCTCTGGAAACCCCCGCGCTGCTCTGAAGCCCTCTGCATCAACCTGACTGGCCTGCGTCAGCTTGACTGGCCTGCGTCAGCCTCTGCGCTGCTCAGGAAGGGCCTGTGTCACCCTAGAAGGGGTTATGCTGCCCCTGCGCTGCCTTAACTGGGCTTGCGTCAGCCTTGCTTAGCTCCTGCTACCTCTATGCTGCCCCTGCTGGGCTCTTGGCTGGACTGCGTTGTTGTTGCCTTTGCGCTGCTCTAGAATAGCTCTAGAATAATCATTCTCTATCCTCATTGTACTCTTGGCCTGGGATCAAACCATCCTGCTTGCCAATACTGCCCCTCGCTACAATTGAAACACTTCTGAAATTCTTAGCAAACCACACCCTAGAATCTCAGCTTAGCTTCAGTGCTCTGCCAATGTGTGTGTCCTCCAACTGACCCCAAGACCTTCTCTTATACTTTTCTCGTTGGGAAACCAACAGCCGTGATCTAATCTCTAATTGACAGCTAAGATTAGAAGCTGCTTGATCCGCGTCACTTAAGTAATTCTCATCAAATGTTTAATTTAATTCACTTTAATCATTTAATTTTCCTATGTTAGACTTAGGGTCCTTAATTAAAAAGATTAATTATTTGAATAAAACTAAAACCGGATTGAATTCTTCAATACGCTTTCTGGGTCTTGGAGATTTCATGTACTCCAGCTCCTCCACAAAGTTTGGGAGCTAAAGCACATTCGATGCTACCGCAACACCCCAAAATCTCAATAGAATGAAGAAACCCCACAGGTGACTGTGCAACAATGGTTGCAGCTAGCTCTGTGCTGAGACAACGTCACCTGTGTCACCCTCTCTGTGAGCCTTCTCGACTCAGAAATCGATCTGCTAGATGGCTGCCCAATCTGCCTCACAGAAACCCCAATGCAGTTGCTCAAGTGACTGCGTCACCCTCTCTGACTCTGCTTCACTCTTGCGTGAGCCCTGCTGGCTCTGCATCACCCTCTCTGAGCTACGATGTCGCTCTTGGTGTTGAGATGCCTCATTGCACTGAATTACTCAGATCTGATTTTCGTCTGAGCACTACTGCATTAGAATAATTAAATCTCTAAATTCAGTCTCTATGTGTGTTCTCTAACTAACCCTCAAGCCTTCCTTTATACTTTTCCCATTGATGAATCAACAATCGTGATCTAATCTCTAATCGATGGCTAAGATTAAATTAGACTTGATCCTCGTCACTTAGAAACTTCTCACCCACATGTTAAATTAATTCACTTTAATTATTTAAATTCCCTAAGTTTTAACTTAGGCTCTGTTTAAAATAATTATTATTTGAATAACTTAAGCTCCGGGTGGTATTTCTCCAAACGGTTTCTGGGTCTTGGAGATCTCATGTGTTCTAGCCCCTCCACAAAATTTCGGAGCTAGAACACATCTGATGCTACCCAAAAATCAACAACCAGGAGCATCTAAGGAATATCAGAAAGGAAGGAGATGATCCAACTGAATGCCCACTGATTCTAAGAGATCTGAAACTCTTGTAAACCAACATCTAGCCCAGCCCTCGGGAGTAGAACGGGAAATAGTCTCAGAAGAGCAATATGCCAAGTAAGGATATCGGTCCCTACTCTTTATCGAGTCTGCAAAGCCCCGGACACAATGCAAAAATGAGACCAAACTAAAGACCGTCTCAAGCCGAAAGTGTTGAGCTCCAAACTTTACAAGGATGATGTGCCTAGGTATTGTCTGTTTGCATCTAATGATGCAGAGGAGAAGAATAATCTGGACTCTCTCAACTGAAGCCCAATCTGACTCAAGTAAAGACGGTCCCAAAATCTCTAAGCCATATAGAACAGTAGGACGGATCAAGGTGTCCATGAGGCTCATCTTGGATGAGATGCCCTGGAAGTGATGTCAAAGGCATTGTCTCTCGAGAAGGGCTAAGGATCCATATCCTTTGTTGATCTGAGGCTGAATCACTGGTCGCAAACTGAAGCAGGGATCTGAGATTTGTACCCCCAAGTAAGTATATGCATTGGTGATCTCAACCTCCTCCCCTCTAAATAGAAAGTGAAGGTCCAAAGTTTTCTTCACCCCATTGCAGATCATAACCTTGGTTTTACCCAGGTAGACCGTCAACTATCGAATATCGCAAAAAAGAGCTAAGGCATCCAGTTGCCTCTGTAATCCTTCTAGAGATGAGGAGAGAAGGACCACGTCGTCAACAAAGAGAAGAATAGATATCAGAACCTAGTGAAGACGGAAACCATCAGTGTCCTGGATATTCTCATTGTAACGCCCCAGATTTCGACAATTTAATCATATGTAATACTCAAATTAAACAATTTAACCATGCCATTTAACCCAAAAGTTTATTACAATTTCATGAAAGTGTACAGATCTAATTTTATCAGCTAGTTTGGAGAATGACCTTAACTTTCAGAATTTAACCATCATTCACAAAAGTCATACTACACAATTCAGAGTGGGGTTTTTGAAGCAAAATATATATCAATTGACTAATTAATACTTACTTGGAACCATGTTTGAAGATGTTCCTGATCTGCCATGTGTAACAAATAAAATTGGTATAAAATGGAGTAAATACAAATAAATATAATTACTCGCTAATTAATTAGGATTATGTTAATAGTCATTAGGTTAATGAAAGGGCATGTCTAAAAGACATGCCCATTCGTGAAAAGGCACCTGCATGGGTATAAAAGCGGGCCTCATTGTAATCATTCAATCATCTTATCTTATTATATCATATCAATAAATATTTATTATTATAAATGCCTCTTGTGTATTTTTATAATTAAAGCCATTTTTAATATTCAAGCCAACAAATCTACAAGTTTCGCTGCTACAGTGGTATCGAAGCCATATCAGATCCATATCGAAGCCAAGTTGAAGCCATGTCACACAACATCGTCTTACAAGCTTATGAACGTAGTATACAAGCCCGGGAACATTGTTTACCATACAATGTGCCATTACGTGAAGAACCTGAAGAAAGTGAAAAAATTAATAAAATTCTAGACAAGCTTCAGCAATTAGAGAATTCATATGCAGAAGTCACAAACAGTTATAAAAAAATTTGGAAAAAGAAAAAGAAGAAAATCATGAGAAACAAAAAGATGAAAAATGTTGTAATAATGAGAAGGCAATTAGTTATGCCAAGGGAAAATCAAGTAGAACATCCATGGAAAATTCAAGCAAATATATTCCTCCACCAATGCATAATAAAGGAAAACAACCAACTAATATTTTAGGAAAAAAAGAAGAGAAATGTTGGAAATGTAGAGACAAATATTTCGCAGGACATAAATGTGTCTTTTATACAAGAAATATCATTGCCAGCAACAGTAAAAAAACACAAAAAGATGAAGCTGATGTGGATGAGGATTATGAAGAGCATGCTGATGCAGATAAAGATAAATTGAAAGAGGATGCTATTCCTATTCCTATTCCAGATCAATCGTTAATTACAAAAGAAAATCTTGCACAGACAACCATGCGCAGTGAACTGGGTAAGATCACATTGGATAAAATATTCGAAGAAAGAGACACTCCCAATGAAAATATTGTGAAATCAATAAACGAAGCTGCAATTGACTGGGGCTTAGGTTGTTTACGATCTGAAATAAGGGACATCAATCCACCAGTAGATGTAAAAGCAGCCATGAAATTTGAGACAGAACTGCAGGAACGTTTTGGCCTACTTGTTAACATGCCTTTGTTGAAACCTGACAGGGATCCTTTGCCTGATTCAATTAAAGGTATCTTGGATGAAGGACTGAGTTTATACAAGCTTCACACTAACAGGGATGGAAAGATGGACTGCGCTAAGGGTTCCTATGCAAAAGAGTGGTCCAGGTGGGAACAACGACTCAGAGAAATCTTATTTGCAAATGCAGATTATCTCACCGCGATTCAGGTCTCATTTGAACATGTTATGAAGCATGTGTTGGACGATCTGGCGAGCTATTGCAAAGGGAGACTATGAAGTGGCTGTACCAGAGAAACGTAAGCTTGGGACAATTGTTTTTGCTGCAGTTTCTTTGGTCCCAGATGAAACCAAAGCATTGTTTGACAAGATATCTGATCTTGATTCACGTGCTAAGATGTTTCTTGAGGAAAATAATGTTAAGAGCACTCTTAATAGTGCCCATGTGACACTTGCTCACAAGAGGTCTCATGGTGTCACTACAGTTGCTAGTTTTGCTGTTTTCTGTGGACAGCAGGGCACTGTTGAATTTACTGCAATCCTGTTTCCAGATAAGCTTGCTGCGTTGAACGTTATGCCAATGAACAACAAGGGAGAAATTGAAGAGTCTTTCAACATCAGGCCAGAGGAACTTCAAGTTTTAGATATCAAGTTCTAATATGGTTGTCCATACCCTACAATTGCTGTGTTATTTCAAGATAATATAGGGAGAAGGTACCTCAACGCATATGTTGTGGATCTAGGAAACAAGGAATTAAAATTGGGGCGTTGGTCAAAAATAAATGTGGATAGTAGTGCTGGTATGCTAATGCCAGTTCTAATGCCTCTAGGTGGTGTTCTTATCATTGGTGATGAGAAAAATTGTTATTGGCGTACCCTCTGTACTTCTTCTTCTTCCCTGCACCGTCGTTCCTCTTCTTCTCGACTGCGCTGCCATTCCCGTTGTCATTCCTCCTAGTATTGTGCCCTCTCTTGTTGTGCCGCAGAGATACTGTATGGATTGCTGGGAGTTTTTTTTTCACCTTCCTCCTTGTTGTTAATCGATTCCTGCTCATCATCGCTAGTTAAATCGTCGTCGTTCTCCAAAATGCGATGGCAAATCCGTCTTGATATTTAATAGATTATGCGTTAGCTATGAGGCAAGAGGCCAAAGGAGCAAAACTACTAAATTGGAAAATCTAGGCCATGAGATATAGTCGATGAATCGTGGGCGTCAATTTTAGGGGCCGAATAGTTGATACGACGTGCCCCTTGTTTAATTCGGGTCACCAACTTGTGAATCGGTTAATTTCATAACATTAAATACAAACTATATTATATAATATAGTTGTATGTTAAAAAGAAAATTGATTAGTGGTATACGCTGTCTTACCAAAAAAAAAAAAAAAAAATCGATTCCGGGTGGTACATATATATATATATATATATATATATATGAATAAGTTAATATATATATTTATATATATATAATAAAAAATAATAATAATAAAAAATAAAAAATATTTTGTTATAATTTAACTTTATTTAATCATAAAGTTATTTTATTTAAAAAAAAGAAAGAAAGATAAATTACAAGGCCCATATCGTCCGCAAATTATACAAGCCAAGGTATCTGTGATAAATTACACAAACCCAAGATAACAAACGCCAGATGAAGGAAATTGTCAGAATTAAGCTTTGAGGACAAAGCTTCTAAAGGAAGAGGCAATGTAACAAATAAAATTTGTATAAAATGGAGTAAATACAAATAAATATAATTACTCGCTAATTAATTAGGATTATGTTAATAGTCATTAGGTTAATGAAAGGGCATGTCTAAAAGACATGCCCATTCGTGAAAAGGCACCTGCATGGGTATAAAAACGGGCCTCATTGTAATCATTCAATCATCTTATCTTATTATATCATATCAATAAATATTTATTATTATAAATACCTCTTGTGTATTTTTATAATTAAAGCCATTTTTAATATTCAAGCCAACAAATCTACAAGTTCCGCTGCTACACCATGGCTCCAGCGCTTGTCACAAACCGTCGTTTTCCTCCCAGACTATCTGAGGTCAACCTCTCCGGTCCCCAAATCCAGAAGACAAGTCTTCTGGCCCCAGTGCACAAAACTCCAATAACAATCGAAATCACTCCATGACTCTATTAGAACACACTGCTCATGTATCACGCAGTTCGAACTCCTCTGACAGCATGCGGGTCAGTTTACCCATTCACTACCCATGCCCATCAAGTTTACCCCTCTTCTCCTTTTATACACAAACTCCATTCCAGATATTTATTAAAATATCCTCTTTTAATAAATATCTTGGATTTCTAAAATATCTTAGTTTTATTAAAATACTATTATTTGATAAATATCTTGGATTTATTAAAATATTATTATTTGATAAATATCTTGGATTTATTAAAATATCTTCATTTATTTGCATAAGTCAATGCTTTTAATTTCCTTTGAACAAAGTATTAGTTTATATTAAGATAATGGTAGGTATAACTAATACATTCATTATATTACGGTGAGTTAGGGATTTACTCAATACTTCAATAATTCACTCATTACTCTACACCGAGTTTCTTTTCATAATTGATTAGTGCATGTACTAGTGTCGTACACGTGATACATGCATATGTAGCTATCATATGCATGCTAATATTTCTATGTTCCATATAATTCGAGTTGGGTTGTTACACTCGTGTAGAAATGCCTCCAACTCATCAATATAGATCCCAAACAGGGTAGGGGACAATGGACAACCCTGTTTAACCCCAATAGTGCTTCGGATGAAATCAAACATCCCATGAACCATGCGAAGACGACCAAGGACAGACTCATATAGGCACGTAATAGCTGTCAATAGGGTTGCCGAGATGCCAATATCTCTGAGTCTCTAGAGTAAGGCTTCCCTTGGAACAGAGTCAAAAGCTTTCCGAAAATCTACAAAACAACAATAGACTTTCAAAGAGCGGTGTCGTGCCTCCTTAATCACGGCGTGGAGGGTGAAGATGTGGTCAATGGTCTGATGAGCTAGTCAAAAACCTGGTTGTCCCCTAGCTCTAAGTTGTCTCTGCTCAAGGTCACCGGAGAGCTTCCTATGTAGAACAGTAGCATGCAACTTCGAGAACGCGAGGCCCACCATGATCTTTCTGTAGTTATTGAGATTTGGCTGGAACCTGATTTGTGGATCTAATGGATGATGTGGTGTGACCATGCCGGTGGAAAACCTTCACAGACTACATGGTTAAAGAGATCAACCAAGTAGCTAACCAAGGCACGGAAACCGTGCTTAAATAATTCTACTTGGTAGCCTTCCTCATCGGCTGCTTTGTTGTTGTTCATCGCCCAAAAGGCCTCTCTAATATCTCTTTCTGACAATAGGTAACCGGAAGAGGGTGGGGAGGTAACATGAATTTCGGCTTGCCCTGGAATATCATAAAGGTTGGAAGTGTAAGAGAACATGGATGTAGGGTTGAGGTCAGATGGAAGAGGGGAGCATTGGGGAAGGATGGAATGCCAAAATTGTTTAGGGGAGTGGGCAAGGAGAGCAAAAAGTTCTCGACTTCTCTAAGAGACAAAGAGTCGTTTCTTGCGACGGAGGAGACGACGATAAGAAGCTTTGAGGTCGGGGTAGAAGGGTTGAGAGTGGGTCAAAGCATATCGATGTTCTCGATGTAGAGTCTTGCATTCGTCATCGTACCATTTGTTCATGGGGCAAGATCCAACTTTTGGGGAGATGAAAGTGGAACGAATGGAGTGGGGGAAGGATTTGAGTGTTGCTTCCCAAATGGAAAATGAAAGACAGGTGCATTTAGTGGAAGCAGAATCAAGCAAGGAGAACTGGGTCTCTGATGGGAGCATCTTGCATAGGGTAGAGAAGAAGATGTTAGGGTTGCCTTTGTCAAATCGAAAAGTGGTTCGGGCTGGGCCCCGAGGGGAAGGATGGGGTAGAAGGGGAGGGTCAAATTGGAGAGAGAAGGAAAAAAAGTGCATGATCAACAAGGGGGATGGGGGAGTTTGAGAGATGGCAAATAAAAGGGAGCAAGTTTTGGCTAGCGAGGACATAATCAACTACACTTGCACCCCCGCCATATCGCTGACATGTGAAAAAGCGAGAGTCTAGGAAATGGGGGAGACCATTTAAAATCAACAACTCTTGTGATTCCCCCAACTGCAATAGATGCTTACCATAAACTGTAGTGGGCCCCAAAGAATCATCTGACATCCGGTGAAGCCCTACTGAATCTAGATCTATCCCCTGGGTACAAAACACATCCTCTGATTGATTGTGGAGAGAGATCTGGAGATCTCTAGTACAAGCATTGAAGTCACCTAGGAGGATGACTTCCCCAACAACAAAGTACTGGGTGATGCCGGTGTACAAGTCTATAAAGGGGTCCCCGTTTGAGCCATTATGGATGGAAAATGGTGAAGAGGCTAAGGGAAAGTAACAAACTGCAATGTAGATGTCCCTCGGAGGAGAGACTCCAACGCTAATCCAAATCCACATAAACTGGGCAAACTCATCTTCGGCTACCAAATATACCCTGTTCTGGAGTGAGTCACTAACCAAACAAGCAACTCCACCTGATCCTTTGACCCCTCCCGAGCTCCTTGTCTCCTACTTGCAAACTGAGAACCAATGGTAACCTACAATATCTGGGAGAGGTCGAATAGGGCTAGCATGAGTCTCGATCATGAAGAGGATGTCTGTTGATTTGGGAGCCTCATACAAGAGTTCCGACGATGACCAAAAAGATCCATTGCCATTCCAACAATGAATAGAAATGTCTGTACCCTGTTGTCTCCCAAAGCGAGCCCGTCATTTGGAACCTCCAGTTTGGGGTTCCCATCCAAGTGGGAAGGAGTCCCGAATGATTGCGAGAAGATTCCTCATAACTGGCCATTTCCCTGCCTATCGTGCTGCCATAACCCGTTCTCTAGATTGTTTAAGATCCACAACCTGTGCTCGAGTGATGTCTGTTGATTTTTGATAGCATCGAAAGTGCTCTAAGTCTCAAAATTTGTGGAGAGGCTTAGGCACTATTATTCCAAAGAACAGAGAAACCGTTTGTGAAAATTCCACTCGGAATATGTTTTATTGTAAAAATTAATTGTTTTAATGGGGACCCTAAGTCTAAACTTAGGGAAATTAAATAATTAAAGGTTATTAATAAAACAGAGTGAGAATGATCTAGAAAAAGCAAAGATCAAGTCAAGTTATAATCTTAGTCGTTGATTAGAGATCTAATCTCGGTCGTTGATTTCTCAATGAGAAGACTATAAAGGAAGGCTTGAGGGTCATTTGGAAAGACACACTAAGTGAATCAAGTGATCGAATTCTTCTGACAGAGCAGTGCTCGGACGAAGATCATCAGCAGAGAGAATTTCTCAGTCGGAGAATCATCAACAGAGAGAGGCAGAGAGACATCCAACATAGCCAGACAGGGTGACGCAGAGCCAATGCAGAGCCACGCAGGGCTACGCAGAGGCTGCACAGTGGTTGAGAGGGTTTCCAAGATTTTATTGTCGGATCAGTTCCAGAAGCCGAGAGCCGGGGTGTGAGACTGGGAGGTTGAGGTCTGAGATTCCGAGAAGTCAGATCAATCCATAGCTGGAGTGACGCAGTGCCCAGAGAGGGTGACGTAGGGACTGTGTAGGGACTGCGCAGAGCCTACCAGGGGCATTTCATCCAGTGACCGGATCAACCATATTTTCCAGTGATTGAGTGAGGTAAAACTCACATTCTTTCAGCCAGTATTTCTCTCAGTAACTGAATAACCCTTCAGGTATTCAACGATGTATTTAAAAATTTCTACTGCTTAATAATACAAACCCTCAGATTTGCTGCATCGGTTTTCCCGCATTGGATTTTTCCGAGGACTTAGTCCAAAATAAAGGTGTCCTATGTGAGATTTGTTCTTTGCCCAGTTTCCTTGTTTCAGAATCATAAAGTATTAAGTGTAGGCTGATTCAGTAATTTACTGCAATAATTCATGAATAAATCTGAATTAATTATGTAATGTAATTTACAAAATAGGAGTAGTAAATTCAGCTGGTTGCAACAGGATTCCTGAGATTGTTAGATCTAGGAATTTTCACATGGTATCAAAGCATTTGATGTGAAACAAGAAGAGCAGATATGAGCATTGAAGTGAAGGCCAAATTGCTGCAGCAGCAACAGATCGAATCCCCAGAGGGATTGCGTAGTTCTAGCCAAAAAGGCTTAATCCTTGAGGTTGTCTCTCTCTGAGTAAGTCGACAGAGAGATAAGACTTCCAGATTGAGATCTTGCCGAGGCAGAGGGAGCAACGCAGAGCCAGAGGGACACAGTTTTTCTGCAAGCAGTTGTTGGGTAGAGAAGCATTAGAAGAAGAAGAAGAGCACATAACAAGGAATTCTTCCTCAATGAGTTCCTTTGCCGAGGAGCAGTAGACTTACCAGCTCCATCATTGAGTGTGTAAGCCAGCCTAGAAGCTACGCAGTAGGGAGAAAGAGGAAGCAGTTCGACAATTTTCGACTGATATGGCATCTCATGGTCTTAGAGATCAAGATCGGTTGGAGGGATCCTCCAACTACATAATTTGGAAGGAAAGGATCAAATTCCTTCTGGATAAATATGATCTCAAAACGTTCGTTGACAACATGGTTGTTGTGCCTACAGAACCGAATCAAAACAAAAAGTACAAGTCTAATATGGCAAAGGCTAAGAGACTTATCCTTGATGGTGTCAAGGATCATATAGTCTTGCATATAGCTTGCAAGAACACAGTCAGGGAGATATGGGAGGCCTTGGCCCTGCTATATGAAGGAACTTCCGAGCAGCGGAAGATGTACTTCGAGCAGAAGCTCCGAACGATCCAGATGCAGAAGGGGGAGCACATTAATCCATTCTTAACGAGACTTCAGGAGATTCGAGACCAGCTGGCAGCCGTGGGATCCACCCCAACCGCTGCAACTACAGTGAGGTTGGCCCTTAACGCAGTCACTGAGGAGTGGCAAGTTTTTGTCCAAAGTATCTTGGGTAGGGCAACGCTTCCTAGTTGGGAGCAAATGTGGGCAACACTTCAGGAGGAGCTGAGAAGAGATTTGGTCAAGTGCAATCTTGACGGTAGCAGCGGGAGCAGATTGAAGAATCTGGAGGAGGAGGAGAATGCAACCCTCGCATCAAAGGGACAGCAAGGGAAACATAAACAAAAGAGAGATGTTTCAAAGGTGAAATGCTTCAGATGTGGTGAGATGGGCCACTTTGCATCACAGTGTACTTTGAAGAAAAAGGACAAAGATGAGAAGCATGATCCGAAGGTTGCAACCGCGAAGATCGAGCAAAATGAGTTTTCCATGAGTGCCCATGCTTCTCCTAGAAAGAAATGGGGCGACATAGAACTGTAGTTCACCTTGAACTTCAGTTGGGCGGGATCCTTGAGGAGCCCACCTCTTGGATCACAACCCTGCTACGGGTGCCCATGAACAACAATAGTGGGATGGAGGAGTTTTCAGTGGGAGCTAAGGAGCGATGGAGCGACAGTTGCAGTAGGTAGCAGCACCTACTTCTGGAGCAACACAGAGTAGAGTAGCAGTAATGCGATGCAGAGCAGTAGTAGCGCAGTGCATCATAGGGACAACGCAGTAGCTATCAACAGTCAACGTCTTCAGCACTGAGGTGCATCCATTGAACGCTTGTTCAGTTTTGGGTGGTTTTCAGTTGCTTCTCTCTGCCGCTGAGTTGCAGTGCAAATGCAGTGTTAGCAGTGGCAGTGCTAGCAACATAACAAATGCAAAACTTGAGAGGGAGATGTATTACAAATGCAACAGTGGCAATGGCAATGTCATGGGTAGTAGTACAATTGCAGCAGCAGCGCAATGGTTGGCGGACAGCGTGTCAGACATCAACAACGCAAAGGATGCTTCAAGGTCAGAACAGTATGCAGCTGGCATGTTGTTAGAGCACTTTCCTCGGTAAGAGGGAGTGTTGATTTTGGTAGCATCGAAAGTTATCTAAGTCTAAAAATTTGTGGAGAGGCTTAAGCACTAGTATTCCAAAGAACCTAGAAACCGTTGTGAAAAGTCCACTCGGAATATGTTTTATTGAAAAAATTAATTATTTTAATGGGGACCCTAAGTCTAAACTTAGGGAAATTAAATAATTAAAAGGTACAGTGAGAATGATCTAGAAAAAGCGAAAATCAAGTCAAGTTATAATCTTAGCCATTGATTAGAGATCTAATCTTGACCGTTGATTTCTCAGTGAGAAGACTATAAAGGAAGGCTTGAGGGTCATTTGGAAAGACACACTGAGTGAATCAAGTGATCGAATTCTTCTGATGGAGGAGTGCTTGGACGAAGAGCAGATCTAAGTGATTCTAGTGCAGTGAGGGGCAGAAGTAGCTTCAGAAGAGAGAATTTTATCGGCCGGAGAATCATCAATAGAGAGAGGCTGAGAGACATCTAACATAGCCTACGCAGACCCAGACAGGCTGACATAGAGCCACACAGGGCTACGCAGAGGCTACACAGCGGCTAAGAGGGTTTCCGAGATTTTACTGTCGGATCAATTCCAGAAGCCGGGAGCCGAGGTGTGAGACCGGGATGCTGAGATCTGAGATTTTGGGAAGTCAGATCGATCCATAGCTGGGGTGATGCAGTGCCTAGAGAGGGTGTCGCAGGGACTACGTAGGGACTACACAGTGGTAGCACAAAGCCTGCCAAGGGCACCTCATCTAGTGACCGGATCAACCGGATTTTCCAGTGATTGAGTGAGGTAAAACTCACATTCTTTCTACTAGTATTTCTCTCTCTATAACTGAATAACCCTTGAGGTATTCAGAAATTGCTACTGCTTAATAATACAAACCCTCAGATATGCTACACCGGTTTTCTCACATTGGATTTTTCCGGGGACTTAGTCCAAAATAAAGGTGTCCTATGTGAGATTTGTTCTTTGCTTAGTTTCCTTGTTTCAGAATCATAAAGTATTTAGTGTAGGCTGCTTCAGTAATTTACTGCAATAATTCATGAAGAAATCTGAATTAATTCTGTAATGTAATTTACAAAATAGGAGTAGTAAATTCCGTTGGTTGCAGTAGGATTCCTGAAATTGTTAGATCTAGGAATTTTCACAAGGTCCTCATCCAGGAAAACCCTGTTGGGAAGAGAAAAATACTTCCGCTTAGCCCTGAGGGCGCGGAGTCAATCAGATAGCTCCTCTTAGAGATATGATATTCTGCATCATTCACTTTTATGCTTTGATAATATGTGAGGAAATTAGTCCTCGTTTCGTGATAGTTGGCAAATTGGACAGATAACACCTCCCTTCAGAACTTAGTTTTCCTTCCATTCAGATGAATTTAAACATGGAAACTCTTCAATATTTTTTAAGCAGAGAAACATACCCTTGACATTGGCGAAATGTTCAATAACATCATCAATAAGTTCTTCAAAGCTTGGAATATAACCATGTAAACCTTCTGAAAGGCCAAACCCTGGATAATCCATGGAGAATACGCCATATCCAGATGCTGCAAATTTTCTAGCAATCCCTGTAAGTTTGCAATATCTTAAAAGTTAAGAACTACTCTGAATGATTAGTGTTTAAGAATATATTTACAGAATTCAGTTGGAAATATTTCTCCTATAAACAACCCTAATGTTTTCTACATTTGTGAAATGATGGACCTTACCTTCAAAGAAAAAAGTACAGGTATCTCCATATCCATGACAGAAGCAAACAATACCCTTTAGAGGAAGAGCCTCTGGAAGCCAGTTTTTTGTGAATATCTCCAGCCCTCGTGAGTTCATTTCATAACTCTGCTCATTTAAGGAAATTGCTCTTAAAACTTAGGCATATAAAAATTTAACTACTTGCAAGCATTCAAACCCATTCAAAGTATTTTGTTAGATACTTTTCTCGACGGACTTTACTTCTAGTTTGCAGAGTGTTTTTGACAAGAAGTTAAAGATTATACTCAAAGTCAACAGAAAATGCAAATAAATCACTTCTAGCCAAAGTTACCTACACTGCACCTGCAAAAGTGGTAGTAAGGGCAGAAGATTTTGATATTTTTATGATGTAGGGATGCATCAAAATTAAGTTCTGACAAAATACATTAAGCATACATGTTAGAAAGTACGAATACTGTGATACCAGCATACATGACTTCTGATTTGCCTGTTCTCAAAACAAACAGGCTAAGCATATAGCATACAAACTTCAAGGATATGGACTGAACATCCATCATATGCTAAAGGTGAAACTCGATAATAGCACCAAGGTTGACATCAAAGTAAGCACCAATGGTATCCATCTTGCCTCTTCCTTGATAATGTGAACTCATGTGTATTAAGAATGCATACTTAAAAATATCAGATGTTTTTCTTTTATTCTTTAGGAATAGAGAATGCATTATATAAGTTTCTTAGAATTTTGTGCATTTTCTTAGTTTTTATTTTTTAAAATGATGTTGTCTTTGGCAATTGCTGTGGGAATAATGATTTTTTCAATAATCATCCCATACATGCACCCAAAGAAAACCTGACTTTTGATTCTTGACTCTCGAGTCTTGACTACTACAAAATACCTCTCAACTGGACGTGGCAGCATGTTTGGGAAACCTTAGAACTCTTATATTTGGATTTGGAGTTTGTGATACAAATCGTATTGACTTTCCTAAAACTACAACTTACCTTGGACAGCCTCAATGCTACAACCTTTAGCAATCTCTGACCAGCTTTGGATTGAGTTTGTGCATTGTATACTACGAGAGCAGAGGATATGGCAGCTATGGCACTTGCAGGAGTTGGAATACAAGGAACATTTTGTTTTCAGACACCCCTTGTAATAAAACCAGGTGCAGGTACCACTACCTTTTCCATGATTTGGGGAGTTTCCAATCCATCTTCATCTGATATCTTGACCAGAGGTGTCTAGCTCTTTACATGTGTGAACCAGTGACTCTCAGATGGCAGACCTTGCAGGTTTCTTTTAGACCCTGCCCTGTCAGATTGATCATCTCCTTTATTCAGCCACTTTTGGTGCTTAGTGGCACTAAGCAACAAAAAAAATTTCTAGTGATTAGCACAACAGGGCATCAGATGATGAGCCTCTAAAATAGGTAAATCATAAGGCCCATCAATCCACTCCTAGGCACATAAAAACTATATTAAACTCACATTTTGCACTTAATGACACACTTTCCAAGCTTAATGGGTTCTTAGGAGAGTCAATGAGGTTTTTCATATCGTATGTGCCTTAACATGTTTATTGTGCAGGGTTTGAAGATCTATTGCACATATTTCACGAAGATCCGGCACCAGAGATATTATTGGGACTTGTTCCCTCCTGTAGGAGAATCTCAACTCCGCTGGATGAGGCCATTTAATGCCCCTTCCTGCTGCTGTGAGGTGGACTGGGAGCAAGATCCCCTTTTCTGGAGATTTTTGGAGGGAAATTCAGTCCTCCTCTCAAGGAGGCTGCTCCCCCACTCATTGTATAAATAAGAGGCCCAAGTATCCCAATTGACATGTAGAGAAGAGTGGGAAGAGTAGGAGGAAAGACTAGATTTGTATTTCTAGGCAAGTTTTGTAACTTTGTAATGTGAAAACATTTTCTCCGTTAATGGAAGTGGTGTTCTATTTCAACTTCTAGTTTAGCTTTCCTCTAAAGGACTCTGAGCATCCTGAGGTTGGGCCCACCCCAAGAGCTCTAGAGCCCTCCTATAATTTTTGTTAGTGTTATGCTTTTATTTATTTTTGCAGCATTTCGAAAATTTACTTTTTCATAGCACTCATGCATGGTTAATTAGAAGGTTTTCATGAGCAACTCTTTCTTACAAGTTATCTGAGCATTTGGTTGTAGTAGTAGCATTGATTAAAGTCAATTCAAATCTCCATTTACTACATTTATTCTGTTGTTGCACATTTACTTTTTACTGTTTACAGTTGACTGTTTTCTTTTGTTGTGTAACCAGGTTTGCAGCTACAGGAAACACACAGTTTAGTTTTGCTAGGGTAGATTTGCAACAGGCTGTCTTAAAGTTTTGATCAGGTTGATTTTATTGGTGTCTAGTTTTTCCATAGTTTCCTTGCCCACATTTTTCTTGGTTACATGCTCGCTAAACTGTCTCATGTAGCAAAACAGAGACTCCTATAGCAACCTGTAAGCAACCCTCCATTCTCACTTGGATTCGCAATAACTTCACAATTTGACTTCTTTAGTATATTACAACACTCCTGGAACCTTGATAATGGAACTTGGAGGTTTAGAGACCTTGTAGATGCTTTTGTTGATTTGCTTCAGAAAAACTGTTTTTTCCAGCAAATCAGGGTTTTCAATTCACCCTTTGATGGTTCATGTGCCTAGAAGGAAATAGCATCACCACATGGGAAGAAATGCAGAAAGCCTTCAACAACAAATACCAAGCTTACTGCAAAGTAAGGGATACCAGAGATGAAATATTCAGAATGATCAAAGGAGAAAATGAATCTCTGGAAGACTTCGAGGAGAGATTCCAATTGAGTTACAGAAGGGAACATAATTTCACCTTGGATCCAGACTCCTTGAAGCTAGTTTTACTACAAGGAGTCAGGGAAGATCTAATGCAAATGCTTAACTTGCTAGCCAATGGCGACATATACCAGCTCACTTATGATGACATTAAACATGTATTAAAAAACCATTCAAGAGCTACTAGAAAAAGAGGTAGAGCAAACAAAAGCTCAATAACTCCTTTCTCCTTTTCCCTGGTTATTAAAAATGAAACAGTGTTGAAATTTGGTTACCGGAGAACAGGTGGTTCCCTAAGGCATTGATCTTTGGCCTAGGGAAAAGTGTCCAAAAGAATTTAATTTTTCTCCTAAAATGACTTTATAAAGTTATAAAGTCAAATCTAATTTAAAAATGACTTTAAGTGATAAAGTTACTAAAGTCTAATTTTAAAGTGACTTTAATAAAGTCAATGTAAAATTAGAAAGGAAAAGTGACTTTGGAAAGAAATGACTAAGTGGGTCTTTATTAAAGTGGGGTGAATTAAAAAATAGAAAGTGAGATTTAAATGAGCATTTAATCTCAGCCCTAGATCTAAATCTATTTCAGCCATTGGATTTAGGGATTCCCCAAAAGTCACTTAGGGTTAGGTTAAAGGAAGAAAATGAGGAAAAGGTCATTCATTCTTTCATGAGCAGATTGAGAGAGGAAGAGAAGGAGAGCTGGAGACATTTTATGAAGAGAGCTTGAGAAGGTGAAGGAGAGGGCACACTCAACAAATCAATACAGCAGCAAGGAGGGCACGATTTCCAAGGCAACAAGAGGCTGCACGGGTACCAAGGCAGCTTGGCCGTACAGCAGCACATAAACCAAGACAACCATCTGTACAGCGGCATTAAGGCATGGTTTTCAAGGGGAAAGGTAGCATGTTTTTCAAGGAAAAGTACAGCAACAAGGGGGCTTGATTTTCTAGGTGGTTGGGCACGTTTTTCAAGGCAGATAGCACTGTTTTCGAGAAAGGCAGCTTGCTGGAAAATTCCGTACAGTCCGTACGGTCCGTACGGCTGTTCAGCTAAGTTCTGGGCACGAATTTCTAAACTGTCATTCGCTGTAAAAATTTTATGTTTTGAGTTTATTGCTGTTACGGCACATTTTCCAAGGCGGTGGCAAGCACAGAAAACAAGATAAGTCTGTATTTAATTTGCTGGAAATTTTTCTGTATATTTCACCTCTCTGTAAAAAGCATTTTCAGAAATAAGAAGGAGTTTTCGAAATGGTTTTCCCCAAGAGTTGTGGGGGTTTTTCCAGGGTCACCTTGACCAAAAATCTCTGTGTTAAAATGTGTTGAATGGTTGTTTTGAGCTCGCTGATTTTTATTTCTGCATTTTCCAGCATTCTATAAATTTTCCGGAATTTGTGTTTTCAACAAAAATTATTTTTTCTGTTGTTGAATGTAAGGATATAGGAAAGGGCATTTAACTAAAAGGAGAAATAAGGTGAAACTGAAAACCGGGGTGGGAAAACAAAAAATTTCCACATGGTATCAGAGCTTGGGTGTTGAAAGTGCAGTTTGGGACAGCAAGAAGAAAAATACAGTCTGCTGATTTTTCACTCAGAAAATTCCAGCAAACTGATTTTTCACACACAAAATTTTTATCTTTACTACAGCAGTGCTATTTTTCAGTTTTTAGGATAGCAGGATGTCATTGGGATTGAGGGTGGAAGATAGGTTGGATGGGCATACCAATTATAGCGTTTGGAAGGAGAGAATGCAAAGTATCTTTGAGGAGGCAGAAGTCTGGGACATCATGGTGCATGCCACACAGAACCCTGTTGTTGTGCCCACTGATGTTGTTCAGTTGGCAACATATAATAAAAAGAACAACAAGGGTAAGAGACTGATTCTAGACGTAGTCAAAGACCATTGCATTCCTCATGTGAGAGGAAAGAGAAATGTTTATGATGTGGGACAACATTGTCCAATTCTACCGCAGTACCAATGAGAACTGGAAATGGTCCAAAGGGAGAAGCTGAAGACCATTAAGATGGGTAAGACTGACAGTGCTACTGGATATCTCACAAAGATCACTAATGTGAGAGATGCGTTGGCAGCAGTTGGAGAGGTCATTCCACCCACTGAGTTGGTGTGGATTGCAGTGAATGGCCTTCCCAGTTCATGGATGAACTTTGTTGATGGGGTTTGTGCACTGATGGGGTTTGTGCACATGAGACCCTTCCCACATGGGAGAGGTTTTGGGACGATTACATTCAAACAGAGATCAGGAAGAGTCAGCTTGGGGCAGCCAAGCCAGCTGAGCAGGATGAGGATGTAGCATTGTTGGCCAGAGGCAAGAGAGGCAAAGGCAAGAAGCTGGTGCTTCCACAAGCAATGGTGGGGGCAAAGGCAAAGGTAAAGGCAAACAAGGTAACACACAACACGAAGGACTATTCCAAGGTGAAGTGTTAAATTCTCAAGATGGGACATTGGTGCAGCTTGTGTGTCCGAAGAAGAAGGAAGGGGGAAGAACTGAGCATGGCAAGACACTGCCACAGGTTGAGGACTTTACAGATCGCTTTGACCGGGAGTTAGGGTTCATTGCATGTGAGTCCTCTAGTGCAAGATCACCTACCACAGAGGTTCAGAGGGAGCATGCATTTCTCTCGACTAGAGGAGCATCTTCAGGTATCTGGTATGTGGACAGTGGGGCTTCACGTCATATGACAAGAGTCCGTGAGTACTTCTCAGAGCTTTCGGAGAGTGGCACTGATATAGAGGTAGTACTCGGTGATGACAGAGTTGTTAGAGCAGTCGGTGTGGGAACACTGACATTTCATAGGGAACCCAAACCTCCCTTGAAGGTGTCAGATGTTCTTTATGTGCCAGGGATGAGGAAGAACCTCATATCCGTCTCAGCTTTGGAGGATAGAGGATATGAGACACTGTTCAGGGGAGGACAACATATATCCCGGGCGCTCCGGCTGATCTCGCCCAGAGTGGATAGGTGTACGCCATGCAAAGGTACAAGTTTGCACTTCAAATTTTTTGGCATTAAGCAAGAGGCACCGACAAAATAGCCAGCGCTGAGTCGTGTGACGGGCACCGCAGATGGGGCATATGTATCATGGAGCTCTGAGGACTTTGCGGGAGATCACCATGTGTGCCGTATTTCAAGACTGATCACTTGATACATGCAGAAGATGTGCTATGGGCAAGTTTTCCAAATCCCCTTTTCCCAACAATGACAGCAGATCGACTAGGATACTTGATTTGATTCATTCCGATGTGAGCGGTCGGATGTCTCATGTTTCCTTGAGTGGATACGAGTATTATGTTTTATTCATTGATGATCACTCTAGGAGGACTTGGATTTATTTCTTGAAGACCAAGAGTGAGGTCTTCGGCGTCGGAGTTCGCAGCTCCCCGTGGAGACACAAGGGTGCTCAAGATCAAGTCCCCGAGGCCGGACAGGCCTGACAATGGAGGAGAGTACACCCTTGGAGAGTTTGTTGACAATTGTGCGGAGGCAGCATTAGGAGGGGGAGTTCATCGTTCCTTGCTGAACCCCCGGAAGCAGAATCTGGGTCGTTGAGAGGAAGAAATTGCATCCAGCGGAGAGGAAGAATGATTCGTGGCCGGAGAGGAAGAACAGATCCATTGGAGGGGCCGCCAAAGCCACGTTACATGATCAGGGGTTGCCATTGTTTTTGTGGGCAGAGGCCTGCAACACAGCTGTTTATTTGCAGAACAGGAGTCCGCATCGTGCCTTGGGGCACATGACTCCGGAGGAGGCTTTTTCTGGGAAGAAGCCTGATATTGGTCATCTTCGTATCTTTGGGTGTATTACATACTCCTACATACCCAAGGAGAAGAGGACCAAACTAGAGCCCACTGCAGAGAAGGGTATCTTTGTGGGCTACAGTGAGACCTCAAAGGCCTTTCGGATTTATATTCCCGCACAGAGGAGATTTGTTGTTAGGCGGGATGTGAAGTTCGAGGAGGACAGGGCCTTCAGGAGGTCACGGGAGTTAGAGTATCTAGATCAGCCAGACCCTTAGCAGCAGCTGAGTCAGTCGCAGGGATCCAGTGGGCAGGGATCAGGAGGATCCAGAGGTACATCTATGACGATGTCTGGTCCGTCAGTGAGCAGTGGCTCGCAGAGTCAGAGGGGTGGTGCTTCGGGCAGCATGCAGAGCAGTCCACAGAGTAGTTCACTAGGGAGTCCACTGATGGACAGTTCACACGGTACCTCAGCTTCTACAGGTTCAGGTGCAGGCAGGAGGACAGCAGACAGACAGTCAGGAGTTCAGGCTCCTGATGATGATGAGGAGGAGGAGTTTCATTCTCTAGTGGGAGAAGTATGCTCAGGGAAGAGGAAGCCCAAGTGGCTTCAGGACACCTTGAGAGAGGCCACATCTGTTGCTGGGCCTAAGAGGCCGGTCAGAGAGAGCAGACCACCTGAGAGGTTTTGTAGTTATATGGCAATGGCTACCAACATCCTTGACTCTGAGCCTTCTAGCTATGAGGAGGTAGCTAGCCAGCAGGTCTGGAGAGAGGCCATGCAGGAGGAGTATTCTTCTATCATGAAGAATGATGTTTGGGAGGTGGTGCCGAGGCTTGAGGGAAAATCCGTGGTTACTTCCAGATGGCTTTACAAGGTAAAGCATGCTGCAGATGGCAGCATTGAGAAATTCAAAGCGAGGTTTGTGGCTAGAGGGTTCTCCCAGGTAGAGGGAGTTGATTATGAGGAGACTTTCGCTCCCGTGGCTCGATATACTTCGATCCGCTCCATTATATCGATAGCAGCAGAGATGGGTTGGAAGATCCACCAGATGGATGTGAAGACCGCATTTCTCAATGGCTTCATACAGGAGGAGGTGTACATTGAGCAGCCACAGGGCTTTGAGGTGCATGGAAAGGAGTCCCATGTGTGCAGACTGAAGAAGGCCCTTTATGGCCTGAAGCAAGCTCCCAGAGCTTGGTACTCCAGGATAGATACATACTTGCAGGAGATGGGTTTCACAAAGAGTGAGGCAGATCCGAACCTTTACTATATTTTGATAGGTGAGGAGCCTCTCATTCTGGTGTTGTATGTGGATGACTTGGTCATTACAGGTGCAGAGAGACTCATAGAGCACTGCAAGAGAGATCTTGCGTCGAAGTTTGAGATGAAGGACATTGGCTTGATGCATTACTTTTTGGGTTTGGAGGTGTGGCAGGAGGAGGGGCATTTCTTCCTGGGGCAGGGGAAGTATATTGTGGACATCCTTGGCAGATTCCACATGGAGGATTGTAAACCCATGTCGACATCGATGATCACCAACTGGAAGAAGCTTCATGCTTCGGATTCCAAGTTGGTGGATCCCACATTGTACAGACAGCTGATTGGTTCCTTGATGTATTTGGTCAACACTAGACCAGATATTTGTTTTGCAGTCAACACGATGAGTCAGTTTATGTGTGAGCCTAGGAAGGTTCATTGGGTGGCTGCAAAACACATTTTGCGGTACTTGCAGGGGACAATGGATTATGGTCTGGACTACAGGCAGGGGGATGGAGTGAGATTGGCAGGTTACACTGATTCTGATTGGGCAGGTTGTGCTTCTGATAGGAAGAGCACTTCAGGGTGCTGCTTTGGGTTGGGTTTGGCAGTGGTGTCATGGTTCAGCCGAAAGCAGCAGTCAGTAGCATTGAGTTCAGCGGAAGCAGAGTATATGGCGGCCAGTCTAGCTAGTTGTGAGGCCATCCGGCTTCGCAAGATGTTGTTTGGCTTATTTGGTCAGCCGTTGAGACCTTCAGTGATTTACTGTGATAATCAGAGTTGCATTAAACTCATGGAGAATCCAGTATTTCATGATAGGTCAAAGCATATCGGGATCAAATATCATTTCATCAGAGACTATGTTCAGAAGGGAGCTGTGAAGCTTGAGTATATTCCCACTAATGAGCAGGTTGCAGATATTCTTACCAAAGCCTTACCACGGGGCAAGCATGTCTACTTCAGAGACAAGATGGGTGTGGTGAGGAACACCTTCCTCGGTAAGAGGGAGTGTTGAAATTTGGTTACCGTAGGACAGGTGGTTCCCTAAGGCTTTGATCTTTGGCCTAGGGAAAAGTGTCCAAAAGAATTTAATTTTTCTCCTAAAGTGACTTTATAAAGTTATAAAGTCAAATCTAATTTAAAAGTGACTTTAAGTGATAAAGTTACTAAAGTCTAATTTTAAAGTGACTTTAATAAAGTCAATGTGAAATTAGAAAGGAAAGTGACTTTGAAAATAAATGACTAAGTGGGTCTTTATTAAAGTGGAGTGAATTAAAAAATAGAAAGTGAGATTTAAATGAGCATTTAATCTCAGCCCTAGATCTAAATCTATTTCAGCCATTGGATTTAGGGATTCCCCAAAAGTCACTTAGGGTTAGGTTAAAGGAGGAAAAGGAGGAAAAGGTCATTCATTCTTTCATGAGCAGATTGAGAGAGGAAGAGAAGGAGAGCTGGAGACAGTTTTTGAAGAGAGATTGAGAAGGTGAAGGAGAGGGCACACTTAGCAAATCCGTACAGCAGCAAGGAGGGCACGATTTCCAAGGCAGCAAGAGGCTGCATGGATACCGAGGCAGCTTGGCCGTATAGCAGCATAGAAACCAAGACAACCATTCGTATAGCAGTTCGTACAGCAGCATTGAGGCACGATTTTCGAGGGGAAAGGCAGAATATTTTTCGAGAAAAGTACCATGAAAGAAACTCCTCGATTGTGCGGCTAGGCACATTTTTTCGAGGCAGCCAAGATCGTTTTTGAGAGTATGGAATTCTGCGAGAAAATTATGTACAAATTCAGACGGCTGTTCAGCTAAGTTCGGGGCACGAATTTCTAAACCGTCATTTGCTGTAAAATTTTCTCGTTTTGAGTTTATTGGCCGTTCCGACACATTTTCCGAGGCGGTGGTTAAGCACGGAAAACAAGATAAGTTGTAAAAGTTTACTTGCTGATTTTTCTGAATATTTCTCTCACTGTAAAAAGCATTTTTCAGAAATAAGAAGGAGCTCTCAAACTGGTTTTCCCCAAGAGTTGTAGGGGGTTTTTCCAGGGTCACCTTGACCAAAAATCTCTGTGTTAAAATGTGTTGAATGGCTGTTTTGAGCTTGCTGATTTTTATTTCTGCATTTTCCAGCATTCTGTAAATTTTCCAGAATTTGTGTTTTCAGCAAAAATTATTTTTCTGTTGTTGAATGTAAGGATATGGGAAAGGGCATTTAACTAAAAAGAGAAATAAGGTGAAACTGAAAACCGGGGTGGGAAAACAAGAAATTTCTACAAATAGGAGGTATGTTAGAGGACATGAAGATCGATATATTACATACATTTTCCATACCGATAGACACCTTATAGATAAAAAGAAAATAGGAGGAAGCAGAAAAGACATTAGCCATATTTGCCCTCAATGCACTAAATGCAATCCTAGGAATGAATGTCCTTTAAATATCATAGAAGTATGCTCTGTGTGTGAGAAAAATAATTCCACTGATAAATGTCCATCATTTCCAGGTCTGAAGGTTGTGTAACGAGGAGTACAAGGGAGCATGGAGCAATTGCGCTTTGTCAACAAAAGAGGCCACTAGCTCCAAAGTAATTCCAACAAGGTATGAACTTCCTTTCTCCTTTCAATACTAATTATAATGCTCATTATCAACCTTGGTGCCCTCCTAACCCTTTATCCTGGCCTATGCCCACTCCTTGGCCATATCGCCCTCAAACTCTTGTTTCTCCTTTCCAACCATGTCCTAATCAACCTCCACAATGATGTCCATCACAAGGATGAGGCCTCAAGTGGTGCAACCACTTGCCTTGATGCCTCCTCCTCAGCAACAACAAGTACCCCAAAACGTTCCTCCAAAGCAACCCCAGATGCCTGCCCAACCAAATCCAAATCCCAATAATAAGTAGGCTCAACCAGTCTACAGTGGAGAAACTACTTACCAAACTTATGTTGTAGAAGTCTAGGAAATCAACCTTAGGTCAGGGAAGGTCCTTCCAGATGTCCATCCATTTTATTCAATAGAAAATCCTGAGGAAGAGGAGGATTTTGTACCTCAGGTCACCCAACAAAAATCTCCTTATCTTGAAAGATTGACAACCCAAAAACACACACCTCAGAAGAAGTTGAACTTCTGGGATAATTAAGGAATCTATGTCAAAATTTCTCTCCTCCAAGCCATCAAAGATGTTCCTATCTATAACAAGTTTATTAAAGAGTAATTCTCAGAAGGCCTGGAAGAAAGATTTTCCTATCATAACAAGTTTATTAAAGACGAACGTCTTAGAAGCGCTGGAATAAAGGAAACAAATGCCCCTACTCTTAATGTCACGGGGCAACTAGTTGATCTAATGCTTGGGAGAGTGATCATCCCCAAGTACCTAGATCATGGAAGCCCAGTAGTAGATGTGCACATAAATGATGTATTGTTCCAAACTCTCATTGACTTGGGAGTTGTAATTAATGTCATGACCAAGGAAACCATGTTCAAAGTTAAACTCCAAGGATCTCTAAGAAGACCATTATTGTGCTATAGCTTGCTGACAGATCCACATTAGCACCAGAAGGTATCATAGAGAATGTAATGGTCTCTATTGACTCCTAGGAATATCCCACAGATTTCCTTGTCCTCTAGCCCAAAACCAAGTTTAATGGCTATCCAGTATGGCTATCTTAGGGAGACTATGGTTAACTATTGTTGATGCATACATCCATTGTAGGGTTGGAAACATGACCATCGCTAATGGGAAATCTTGAGAACAACTTGTATTATACCCACCAGCTCAACCTCTTATTGAGAATGTGTTAATTTTGGACAACTAGGTCCAAACTCCATGTTGTGATGCTCAAATATAAATACCAATATTTTTATTGGGTTCCTCTTTCGGAGAGGTGCAAGATCGATCTAAAGATCATCTTGATCCAATGAGCACAACATTTATTTTGAATTTATTCAAGATATGTGCAGGTCGGCCTTAAGGTTTTGTGCCCCAGCAGTTGTGTCACACACCCTCATTGATGGATATAAATTGGTCAATGTTGGAGGACATTTTCACTCATCTCATCCTCACACATTTCTCTCTCCTCATCTGATAGGTTCGATGACCTTGGAGGCTCTTCCCTCCACACGTGGGAAAATTCCAGCAGCAACACATTTCTGATTTCGATCTAGGGTTTCTACAGCAAACTTTGACCAGCATTGACTTTGGTCAACGCAAGGTCAAAAAGACCCGAAACTCTCCCAAAAATTTGATTTTCCAAATCTGCATTTTTTGGCACTATTATCGAGGCTAGACGTTGACTTTGACTTTTCTGCGTTGACTTAGCTGATGCTATTTGCATTGACCGTTGACTGACAACATTGACATTTGCGTTGACTTTTGAGTTGACCATTTGGTTGTCCTAGAGGGTTGTGTGACAATGCTGGTTGGCTGACCATATTGAGACTTTGCTGGTTGACGCATCATGTTGACCGTCGTAATGCACCAACACACTTATATATTTCTGGCTTGTCTTCTGTCGATCTACTGGTATGTTCTATCAACATTTTACTTTATTATTTATGTGATTGTTGTCTAATTTTGGGAGAAAAAGTAAAGTTGCATCAAGCATAGAACATCTACATAAATTTACATGGTATCAGAGCTGAGGTGAAGACAAAGCCCTAGTTTGTAGCAATCACCGAAGAAGAGGATGGGTTCCTCAAACTACAATGGCTTTAAGGTTGATGAAAAATTGACTAGGAAGGATGACTTCCATGCTTGGAAGATGACATTGGATCTTAACTTGGAAGACCAAGAAGTCATGGACTATGTGCAAGGTAAAATCCAAGAGCCTCCATCCACTGCAACTGCGGCTGCCAAAACAAAGTATAAGAAGGGGGAGATCAAAGCAAAGTTGATGAACAGGGACTCAATTCACAAGAGTCTGGTTGCCTACATCTCTGAGCTAGGCACATCCAAGGAGATGTATGATAAGTTGGTCCACATGTTCAAAGCCAGTAATGTGAATCAAGTCCTATTCTTCAAGAATCAATTGAAGAATCTGAAGAAAGGCAGGGATGAGTCTGTTCAATCATATTTTCTGAAGCTGACCGAGATCAAGAACAATCTGTTGGCTATTGGGGAGACAATAGCTGATCGAGAGATGGTACTCACTGCACTTGGAGGTCTCTCATCTGAATGGCATGTGTTCAACACTACTATTCTCAATAACAATGTGATACCTGACTTTGATGAAGTACTATCAAGATGCATACAAGAAGAGACAAGGATGAAGGAGTATGAAAATGAAGGAAATGCTGCCTACGCTGCTCATTCTAGAAAGAAGAATTTTGGTGGTCCAAGGAACAAAGGAAGAGCAGGGGCCCAAGGAAAAAAGGGCAAGTGTTACACTTGTCACAAGCCAAGTCACTATGCTAGAGAATGCCCTTTCAAGAAGGATTCTCCCGATGATGATGACAACAACAACAATCGGAGGAATGGCAATCAAAGGAACAACATGTTCAAGGGGAAGAGGAAGGCTCCCTCCGGCGAAAATGGTCAACCTTTCAAAAGGTCGAGAAATTCCAGGTATGAGGAATCAAATGTTGTTGATAAAAGAAACGAATTCATTCTTGTATCTGCCCTCTCTGCTGCACCTCCACCTGACACTATGGATGTCTAGTTGATAGATAGTGGTGCCTCAAGGCACATCACTAGGTTCAAGGAAGCACTTTTTGATATGGTTGAGAAGGATACTAATCTGGAAATTATCCTTGGAGATAATGCCACATATCTCGTGAAAGGGACAGGGACTGTGACCCTCCACTTGCAGGATGTACTCTATGTACCTAATTTGAAGAACCTTGTGTCTATATCGGCCATGGAAGACAAAGGTATCAATGTGGCATTCAGTGATGGGAAGGTGCACATCTGGAAGAAGAGCTTCAAGGAAGCTATCACAATTGGGTTTAGAGTTGATACACTCTACCAGGTTGGAGGAAGTCCAATGGGAGCGATGACGTGTGATACTATTCGACAGACTGAACTATGGCACTGAAGGTTTGGACAACTTCACTACAAGGCCCTTCCCGAAGCAAGGAAGGTGGTGACAGGGATGCCTGAGTTCTCAAATAATCATTTATGTCAGGGTTGTGCCGAAGGAAAGCATACAAGGGGACCCTTCCCCTCAATTGTTACAAAGACATCTGATGTCTTGCAATTGATACATTCTAATCTGTCTGGGATGCTTCCCGTGACATCCTTGGGAGGATGTTCTTATTATATGACATTCATAGATGACTTCTCTCGCAAAACCTTGATATACTTCTTGAAGAAGAAGGATAAGGCTTTCATGTGGTTCAGTACCTTCAAAGCCTTGGTGGAAAATCTGACAAGGAAGAAGATCAAGATATTGAGGACCGATAATGGTACTGAATATGAGACGAACGAGTTCAAGAACTTTTGCAGACAAGCTGGCATCGAGAGGGAGACCACAACTGCCTATACTCCTGAGCAGAATGGCGTCGTTGAACAAAAGAACAGGACCATTTTGGAAGCTGCACGTGCCATGCTATGTGACCAGGGTCCAGGGTCTACCGAAGTTTCTGTGGGGAGAAGCTGCGAACACTGTTGTGTACATACAAAACCGATGCCCGCATTCCGCTCTGGACTCCAAAACTCCAGAAGAGGTTTTCTCTGGTAAGAAGCCTGACATCTCACATTTTAGAGTTTTTGGATGTATTATTTATTTTCATGTGCCGAAAGAGAAGAGGAGCAAACTGGATGCTTCTGGGAAGAAGGGAATGTTTGTGGGCTATAGCGAAACTTCGAAGGCCTATAGAGTCTATGTGCCTGATCAAAGGGAAGTGGAATGCCACGACGTTACCTTTAACGAAGATGCTTCCCTGAGGAAAGTAGTTAATCTTCTAAGATCTGAGGAAGATCATGAAGCAAGGCCTAAAAATCAAGAAGAACCGAAGGATGAGACGAGGCCCGATGCTGAAGTACTGATGGACTCGATTGATCCACATCCTTCAATGGGGAAGATACCATCATGGCTTAGGGACATTCTCGAGGATGTCAAGGGACATATGGCCCCCAAGAGGGACATTCCGTGAAAGCAAGACGCCGAATAGACACCAAGGGTATCTAGCAGCCATGAGTAATATTGTACAATTTGAGCCTAGATCTTTTGAGGAAGCCGTAAAGCATCGAGTCTGGAAGGATGCTATGCACGAAGAGTATGAGTCCATAATGAAGAATGATGTCTGGGATGTGGTTCCAAGATCGGAGGACAAAGCAGTTGTCACCTCGAAATGGCTCTACAAGATCAAGCATGGATCTAATGGAAGCGTTGAAAATTCAAGGCAAGATTCGTTGCCCGTGGCTTCTCTCAAAAGGAAGGCATAAACTATGATAATATATTTGCACTCGTGGCCCGATATACCACCATCCAATCTATCATAGCCCTTGCTGCTACGCAAGGATGGAGTCTTCATCAGATGGATGTGAAGACCGCATTTCTGCATGGTGCGATAAAGGAAGAGGTGTATGTGGAGCAACCTTTAGGGTTCGAAGTCCAGGATCGGGACACCCATGTCTGTAGGTTGAAGAAAGCCCTCTATGGGTTGAAGCAAGCACCCAGAGCTTGGTACGAGAGGATAGATAGCTACCTGATGAAGTTGGGCTTCACTCGTAGTAATGCTAACCAAAACTTTACTTCAAGGTTGATAGAGAAAAGCCTATCATTCTGGTGTTGTATGTGGACGATCTCTTCATAAGTGCTAACCCTCTCATTCATCACTGCAAGAGGGAGCTCGCTGCTAAGTTCGAGATGAAGGACATAGGACTGATGCATTACTTCCTAGGCCCGGAGGTCTAGCAGAGACCTGGCGAGATTTTCCTTTCTTAAGGAAAATACATTGTGAAGCTTCTGGAAAGATTTGGTATGGTGGACTGTAAGTCCATATCGACACCGATGGAGCTCAACTTCAAGAAGTTGAGTGGCAGCGCTGCTGGGCCCATGTTAGCAAATCCTACTAAGTATCGTCAACTTGTAGGGGCCCTGATGTTCTCAGTGAACACCCATCCGAACGAATGTTTTGCAGTGAACACCTTGAGTCAACATAAGGTTGAGCCTCATAACACTCATTGGGTTGGTGCCAAGAATCTGTTGAGATATCTTCGGGGCACGATAAACCATGGGTTGAGATACACTGTCGGGAGTGTGACACTCCTTCGATATACTAATGTCGATTGGGCTGGTAGTGTGGTGGATCGTAAGAGCACATCGGGATGCTGCTTCACACTTGGTTCTGCTTCGATATTATGGATGAGCAGGAAGCAGAAGTTGGTGGCTTTGAGCACCGCGGAGACCGAATACATTGCAACGAGTATGGCCTGTTGTGAAGCAGTTTGGTTGTGAAAGCTCTTCAGTGAGTTGTTCAAACATGTGCTAGATACCACTGTGATACTCTGTGATAACTAGAGTGGGATTCGGTTGTCCGAGAATCCCGTGTTCCACGATCGATCCAAGCATATTGATATCAGGTACCACTTTATCCGGGATATGGTACAGCGAGGCGTCGTACGGCTCGATCATATAGGAATTGATGAGCAGGTCACAGATATTCTCACAAAGCCCCTGGGGAAGGTCAAGTTCCTAACCTTCCGTGAGCATTTTGGTATCGTGGAACGACCCTATGCTGAGGATCTTGTTGGACGATAAGCTCTAGGAGCTCTGGGGGGCTTTGGGGATAACATCTCGGAGCTATAAGCAACCACAAGGCTAGGCTTGCCAAACCTTGTTGGTGTGCTTCTGCCCCACCGTTGTGATGATTGAGTTGGTTCACCTCTCATTATTTGTGCCCCGTATGCATCCTACCCATTGAGTTCAGGGCTCATGGGAAGTACCTCTCATTTGGCCAGTGAGGTGGGAAAAGCTAGAGACTAATAGCAAAGATCGATGGATGCATCAGAGATTGTCGTACTTATCCGGGGATGTATGGTTCAACCACTGTATCCGGGATCAAGTATGAAAGTGAGGTTTTGACCTCCAACCACTTTGTGCAGGTAACCAACTGCTGGTATGAGACTCTTTCTGAGTCCTATAGAGGTTTCGGACCTCTGGGCTGAATCTGTCAGCCGGGAATGATGTCTTTGTGACTGACCCACTTCTGTTCTGAAATAAAGAAGCCAACAAAGCAAGTTATGGTGGGATGACGCACTATGTTTGGATTGCACAGGTGGGATGGAGTTCTCCCTAGTTGAGAGGGAGTGTTAATTTTGGACAACTAGGTCCAAACTCCATGTTGCGATGCTCAGATGAAGATACCAATATTTTTATTGGATTCTTCTTTCAGAGAGGTGCAAGATCGATCTAAAGATCATCTTGATCCTATGAGCAGAACATTTATTTTGAATTTATTCAAGATATGTGCAGGTCGGCCTTAAGGTTTTGTGCCCCAGCAGTTGTGTCACACACCCTCACTGATGGATATAAATTGGTCAACGTTGGAGGACATTTTTACTCATCTCATCCTCACAGATTTCTCTCTCCTCATCTGATTGGTTCGATGACCTTGGAGGCTCTTCTCTCCACACGTGGGAAAATTCCAGCAGCAACACATTTCTGATTTCGGTCTAGGGTTTCTGCAGCAAACTTTGACCAGCGTTGACTTTGGTCAACGCAAGGTCAAAAAGCCCCAAAACTATCCCAAAAATTTGATTTTCCAAATCTGCATTTTTTGGCACTTTTCCCGAGGCTAGACGTTGACTATGAGTTTTCTGCGTTGACCTAGCTGTTGTTGCTATTTGCGTTGACCGTTGACTGACAACGTTGGCTTTTGGGTTGACTTTTGAGTGGACAGTTTTGCTGTCCTAGAGGGTTGTGTGACATTGCAGGTTGGCTGACCATATTGAGACTTTACTAGTTGAAGCATCCTGTTGACCGTCGTAACGCACCAACACACTTATATATTTTTGGCTTGTCTTTTGTCGATCTACTGGTATGTTCTATCAACATTTTACTTTATTATTTATGTGATTGTTGTCTGATATTGGGAGAAAAAGTAAAGTTGCATCAAGCATAGAACATCTACATAAATTTACAGAATGAATTTTCTACATGGGTAGAGGAAGAAGAAGAGGAGGATTCTTGAATCTTTTCTCTCACCATCCTACCCTGTGTGTACATTAGAAACCACCCTTAGCAGCAAGTAGGCTGATGAAGATGATTTAATTGATAATTTTTTACAGAAACAATCCCTTGTTTCCATGAATATTGATAGGCTAAAAGAAGAATCATCCCTATAGAAGCCTAGTTGTTCCTAAGATGGTCCATGGGTAGATTTGTTGACTACTAGTTTTGAGCAAAACAAAATAATAACAGTAGAAATAGCCCCTCTCAAACACTGAAAATTAGCTCCTTATTTTCAGTTGATCAAGAAGACCAACTGCTCACTGTCTTAAAATGCATTTGCCCAGTGTTATCACTCCACCGGACCTCTAAGGTTGAAGAAGAAATCCCAACAGAGGTAACCACAGACCAATATTTTAGCTTGGTAGCTAGCCCTACCAAGCCGGAGAGGGCTTTCTCCACAATGTCACAGCCAAGAGATCTGGAGAATTAGGGTTTTAGGCTAGGTATAAGTACAACGGTTTTGTTTTGTTTGAATTTGGGTTGTTGGATGGGTGAATTAGGTCAAAGAGGCTAGGTCAGGTCAAATGGGATTAGGGTTGCAGAGATTCAATGGGGCAATGTAGGTAGAAAACCTAACACTTTAGGGTTTCTTGATTGGGATGGATCATATAGGTGAAGAGCTAGAAAGAGCAAGGCTAAGCATGAATTATTTCTAAACTGAAGAAGATGAACAAACTATGAAGGTTTTCCCAAACACAGAGCATTAGAGATGAATTCTGCTTATCAACTTGAAAACCAGCGTATTATAAAAATGAAATGGATCATGGAACAAAACATTCATACATAATGAGACATAAGAAAAAACTATGCTAAATTTCCATACCGCAGGTATCCCAAAGAAATAGCTGCAACTCTTTCATTAATTTCCTGCCAAATATTGATTACACTAGAGTCTCTGATCAATGCAACAACATCCGACCAAATCCAACCTCTGAAATGAGTCAAAAAGTACAAGATATAGACCTCAAACAACTCCCATCCTCAGGGGTCGAATCCATGAGTGAAGGAGCAGTTCCACCAAAAACTGAGCTAAATACCTAGAGTGTAGGGAGGTCAAACTGATTCATTACATGTCATCAAAACTTTTCACCTAATATATTTACCCTAGGTAAGTGTAAAAACACCATAATTACATTTACTTCCATCAATTACATAGCTAAAAACATGATTTCTCAAGGTGAAAATCAAAATTGCAGAGAAAACTCAGAAAAATCAGACACTGGTCAAGTGCGCAGTGCCAGTGTTAGGTGCACCCTCCATCTTGGAGCTGAGTTTTAGATGGGTTGCAGGTTTCCAAACTGAGCTCAGCATAGGTCATTGGAAAGCTTATCCAGTCTACTTTCCAAATCTGTGCTTGGCTTGCAGAGTTGACTTGATTTGACCTCCCAAAAAGTGATTCTCCCAAGACTACTCAGGTGCGCAGCGTCAAGGTGAAAAAGGAGGCAGAAATGTGGTTTTTTGAATGTTTTTTTACTTTTTTACCTGCCAGTTTGACCAAACAAAGCTAGCAAAGTGGTTTTCCAACATGTTTTCTCTGTTTTGAATCCAAAGGTGGTCTCCTTTTGCCCAAAAGATGCCCCAAACAGAAGCGCATCACCTTTGGTCTATGCGCAATGCTTGTCCCAGGTGCGCAGTGCCTTGTTCCAGGTGCGCAACACCTCCCAAAAACTCGACCTTTCGCCTTTCAAATTCGATTTTTGAGCTGTGTGAGTGATGGCTCGATGGCATAAAGAGCAAATGAATGTCTTTTTTATCTTTGGATGAGATTTATGCTTGATGGATTGGATGTTTTGAGCTTTGGCACCCACTTTTCCTTCTCACTTTCACCTTAAATTTTTGAAACTATACCTTTCACTTTGACTTTATTCTTTGGAAATTGATCATTTGATGGACTAGGAACTCTTTGCGCTTTGATATTTGCTTTGTTGGCATGTGGCAGCTTGGGAACCTTGTACTTATTACATATTAAATGACATAAAATTACAAAAAATAAAAATAAAAGTTACATCTTTTGGGAATAAAAATTACATTTTGGGATGAAAATCACAACTTTGGAATCAGAATTACATCTTTGCAAATCATCTTTACCTGGTAAAGTGATGTTATTTTGTTCACTCTCTTACTTTGTTGGCTTTATGCAATGGAAATGGTGTGTTTATTGGACCTTGGAAAAAACCCTAAAAACCTAATGAGACCTTGAAGGATTGAATTTCAAGATGACATTGAATGATATTGACTTTATGAATGGTGTACAATCAGCAAGGTATGAAAATGAGCCAACAAATAATAGAATTTGAGGAAGAGTGATGCTTTTGGACTAGGGCTACCATCAGTGCCTATTTTTTGCATGACCTAATGGAATGATAAAAAAAAATTGAGTGGGACTCCTAAAATGATATGAAAAGAGGATTTTGATCATTGATGGCAGGATGCAAATACTGACACTAACACCTGGGACTACAAGGGGATGAAAGGAGTATATCCTTTTGTGTGCACTCACCACATATACATCAAGGAGGATCACAAACCTATTTTTCGGCCTAAAGGCGAATGAACACTGCATTAAAGATATTGTTAAGGAAGAATTGCAAAAATTATTAGATGCAAGATTCATCTATCTGATCTCGGATAGTCAATGGATGTCTCCCCTAGTTATTGTACCCAAGAAAAATGGCAAACAGAGTATCTGTGTTGACTACAGAGTATTTAAGAAGGCCCAAGGAAGGATCATATCACCTTGCCCTTCATTAACCAAGTCTTTGATGTGCTTGTAGGGAAAAAGTTATTTTCCTTTTTTAATGGGTTCAATGGGTACAACTAGATCCATATCAGTCCTAAAGATCAGGATAAGACCACCTTCACATGTCCTTGTGGGACTTTTGCTTATAAAGTCCTCCCATTTGGCCTGTGCAATGCCCCTGCCACCTTCCAAAGGGTTGTGCTTAGTATATTCTTTGATCTTGTGCATGATTTGGAAGAAATCTACATGGATGAATTCACACCCTATGGGGATGATTTCCAAGAGGCTCTCTCAAACTTGAGCAAGGTCACGCAAAGGTGTGAGGAGACGAACCTCTCCTTGAGCCATGAAAAGTGCCTACTCTTAATGAATGAGGGAATTGTTCTAGGACATTTCCTCTCCTCAAAAGGAATCCAAGTGGACCCTAATATAATAGCCATAATTAAAATTGTTCATGTTCCTCAAAAGCGAAAGGATGTTAGAAACTTCTTAGTTTTGAGATTTTGAGGTGTTGGGGTAACATTGGATGTGCTTTAGCTCCCAAACTTTGTGGAGGGATTGGAGTACATGAGATCTCCAAGACCCAAAAAGTGATTTAAGGAATTCCATCTTATTTAAGAGATAGTTAATTAATTGATATTTTTAACTAAGGACCCTAAGTCTAACTTAGGAAAATTAAAAAATTAAAGTTAATTAAATTAAACATGTGATGAAAATGACTTGAGTCACACGGATCAAGCATCTTCGAATCTTAGCCGTCGGTTCAAGATTAGATCACGGGCGTTGATGTTTCAACGAGAAAATTATAAGAAGAGGGCTTGGGGTCAATTGGAGAACACACACAGTGGCAAAGTACTGAAACTAAGCTGGAATTCTAGGGTGTGGTTTGCTAAGAATTTTAGAAGTGTTTCAGCTGCAGTGAGGGGCAGTATCAGCGAGAGAGATGGTTTGATCCCAGGCCAAGAGTAGAACTGAGGCAGAGAGGCAGCATACTAGAGCAGCGCAAAGGCAGCCAGGAGCTACGTAGTCCAACAGAGGCCACGCAAAGGCATCGCAGAGGCAGCATGGGCCACACAGGGCTGATGCAGGGCCAAACAAGGCAGCGCAGGGGCAACGTAACCCAGTTTGGGGTGACGCAAGCCCTTTCTGAGCAGCGCAGGGGCTGACGCAAAGGGCTTCAAAGCAGCGTTGGGGTTTCTGAAAACTGAAAAGGGCTGAGTTCTGTAAATCTCGTTTGAGGATGTCAATCAGTCAGTTTTTTTGTCTCCAGAACAAAGGTATAGCTGCAATTCTTTTATTTCTCTGTCGCGTTAACCAGTTTGGTGCCCAGATCTGTTGTACTTAGATTCTGCTTAATAATAAAAACCCTCCAGCAGCCAAAAGACTGGTTTTCCTGCATTGGGTTTTTCCGGGAACAGTTGTCCAGAAAATCCTTGTGTGTCACTTTGTCATTGTGCACGTATTCAGTTTAGTTCTGTATGTGTAGGTTGTTAATGTATTTACTTCGATGTTAATGTTGAACATTTCACATTAATAACTTAATGTAAGTAGGAGAAGTAAATCTGAAAATTAACAGTAGGGTTTTTGTTTGAGATATTCAGAAATTTTCACATGGTATCGGAGCAATTGCAGATCTAGCCTGGATCTTTAGCAAGAAGACTGAAGAATCTTTGCTGCAAAAAGCAGCAGAGAAAGCAACAACAGCAACAGTAAACCGAACCAGAGAAGGAAGCTCAACAGTAGAAGGAAGCAGAGCCAAGCAGAGGCAAGGGTGACGCAGTCTCCACGAAAACTCACGCAGGTCCACATACTTACTGTGCAGAGGCAGCGCATAAGCTGCGCTGAGACTGTTTGCTCACGTAGAGGCCAGTTAGGGTGACGCATTCCAGAAGCTGATTGTTGTTCAGAGTGCTGGAAGCTGAGCTGCAAACCTTCAGCAGTTGCTGGTGGGGTTAAAATTCTGTCGATGCAGAATTTGGCCAAAGCTAAGTTGACGAAGAGCGGGAGGAGAAAAAACTCTCAGAAGATTTCCTGCCAAAGAAGTTTGAAGATCGATAAGAGGATCGAAGAGAGCTGATTCGTTTTGTTTTGGCAAACTTCCAAGAGAGGGAGTAAGTTGTAAAAGGGAGCAAAGGGTTCCTGTCTCGCCATGGACCCTAGATCTAGCATAGAGAGGAGGATTTGTTCCAACACATTTTCTGAGCAGATGGCATCCCATGGACTATGTGATCAAGATAGGTTGGACGACTTGTCCAACTTTGCAATCTGGAAGGCCAGAATCCTGGTAGTCATGGAGACATACAGTTTGATAGAGCATGCAGAGAAAGTCCTAGCCACGCCGACCAATGTGAAACTCCTAGAGAAGCATGAAGAAGCAGCAATACACGCCAAGCGTTTCATTATGGATGGGGTCAAAGATCATGTGGTCCCACACATAGTCGAGAAGGAAATGATTCATGAGATGTGAGTAGCTCTAACCACACTATACGAAGGAAGATCCGTCCAAAGGAAGATGCTTCTAGAGAACCAACCGAGGTTATTTATGATGGACAGGGGAGAGGAGATCGATCATTTTCTGTTCAGACTACAGTCAATATGGGATCAGCTAACTGGCATGGGAGTCAAGGTAGATGACGACGTCATGGTGAGGACTGCTCTCAATGCAGTCACAGAGGACTGGGAAACTTTTGTCCAAAGTCTCTTGGGCAGAGCGAACCTTCCCAACTAGGACAACATGTGGGCTATCCTCCGACAAGAGGAAATCTGTTGGATGACGAAAAGACAGTACAACACTGGTTCGAGAAGAGTGAAGAAGGAAGAAGAGAAAGATGCAGCCTTGGCATCAAAGAGGCAGCAAGGGAGAAAGAAGTGTGATCTGTCGTAGATCAAGTGTTTCCAATGCGGCAAATTAGGACATTTCGCTAGCAGTTGTCCTCAAAAGAAAAAGGACAAGGAAGCTTCTAGCTCCAAGGCTGTTGTGGTGGACAATGGCTCCGGAGATGACGTAGCCATGAGCGCTCATGAACCATGAAAGTGGGGCGACCTTGATCTGTAGAGCAGCTACAGAGTGCGGGCAGGATCCTTGAGTAGCCCAATACTTGGATCACATACAAGTTACGGGAGCCTTAAGACGGTAGCGGGACAAGTGGAGCAGTGGGTGCAAAGAATCACAGATGGAGCAGAGGCAATGTTGGATGCTGAGAAGGAGCAGCAGTGCAGATGTAGCAACAACGCAGAGGGGCTAATGTGACTTCAGCAGCGCAAAGCAGGCTTGCTTACGTTGTGTAGAGCTACAGCAGCGCAAAGGCTTCAGGAGGACAGCGCAGTGCAACAACAACGTAGGAGACTTTAGCGCAGAGGAGGTTTGCTTACGCAGTGCAGAGCTACAGCAACGCAACAAGAACGTAGGGGACTTCAGCGTAGAGGAGGTTTGCTTACGCAGTGCAACAACCTCTAGATGACAGCACGAAGCGACAGTCTATGGAGCTTCAATGATGAGATGCAGCCCAACTGACTTGTTTGTCAAATATTGGGCAAGAGAACTTCAGTTGCTTCCTCTCAGCAACTAAGTTGCAGTGCAACAGTTGGCAACACGATGCAGCAGATTGAGAGGGAGCTGTAGTACAGATGTGGCAACGTCATGGGCAGCAGTATGGGAGAGCAGCAGCAGTGCAATGATGAATGGAAACAGGCCAAGCATCAGCGCAGAGACCCACACCAGAGATCAGTGCAAAACTTCGACATGAAGTATTGTTGCTAGAGCACATTCCTCGCTAAGAGGGAGTGTTGAGATTTTGAGGTGTTGGGGTAGCATCTGATGTGCTCTAGCTCCCAAACTTGGTGGAGGGACTAGAGTACATGAGATCTCCAAGGCCTAGAAAGCGATTTCAGAAATTCCAACATGTTTAAGAGATATTTAATTAATTAATATTTTTAATTAAGGACCCTAAGTCTAACTTAGGAAAATTAAAAGATTAAAGTTAATTAAATTAAACATGTGATGGAAATGACTTAAGTCACACGTATCAAGCATCTTCTAATCTTAGCCATCGATTCAAGATTAGATCACGACCGTTGATGTTTCAACGAGAAAAGTATAAGAAGAGGGCTTGGGGTCAGTTGGAGAACACACACACAGTGGCAAAGCACTGAAACTAAGCTAGAATTCTAGGGCGTGGTTTGCTAAGAATTGCAGAAGTGTTTCAGCTACAGCGAGGGCAATATTGGTGAGAGGGATGGTTTGATCCCAGGCCAAGAGTACAACCAAGGCAAAGAGGCAGCATACCAAAGCAGTGCAAAGGCAGCCAGGAGCTACGCAGTCCAGCAGAGGCCATGCAGAGGCAGCAGGGGCCACGCGGGGCCAACCAGAGTAGCGCAAGGCCAGCGTAACCCAGTCTGGGGTGACGCAGGCCCTTCTTGAGCAGCGTAGGGGCTGATGCAGAGGGCTTCAAAGCAGCATTGGGGTTTCTGAAGATTGAAAAGGGTTGAGTGTGAATCCCGTTTGAGGGTGTGAATCAGTTACAGAACAGAGGTATAGTTGTAGTTCTTTTATATCTCTGTCAGGTTAACCAATTTGGTGCCTAGATCTGTTGTACTTAGATTCTGCTTAATAATAAAAACCCCCTAACAACCATAAAACTCGTTTTCCCGCATTGGGTTTTTCCAGGGACAGTTGTCCAGAATTTCCTTGTGTGTTACTTTGTCATTGTGCATGTATTCAATTTAGATCCGTATGTGTAGGCTATTAATGTATTTACTTCGAAGTTAACGCTGAATATTTCACATTAATAAATTAATGTAAGTGGAGAAGTAAATCTGAAAATTAACAGTAGGGTTTATGTTTGAGATATTCAGAAATTTTCACACTTGGGCCTTACAGGATATTATCGGAGATTCATAAAAGATTTCAGTAAAATTGCTTCTCCATTATTTTCATTGCTAACCAAAGATGTTGAGTTTTGTTGGACAAATCCATGTCAAGAAGCATTCAAGAGTATAAAAGAAAACTAATGACAACACTTGTCCTTAGAGGTCCAAATTAGACCTTGCCCTTTCACATTCATAGAAATGTATCAAACAGGGCAATTGGAGCAGCTCTAGGAGAAAAGTTGAAGGTAAAATCCCCCATGCAATTTATTTCATTAGCAAAAATTTGTCCAAGGATGAATTAAACTATATAGTAACTAAAAAAGAGTTCTTCGTCATTGTACATTCTTTAAATAAATTTAGACATTATTGGTTACCAAGTCTTTGTGCACACTGAGTTGGCCATGCCACAATCAAGTATTTAATGACTAAACCATATGTGAATGCTCACATAATTAGGTGGTTATTGTTGTTGCAACAATTTGACTTGAATATTGTTGACAAACCAGGACAAGAGAATGTTGTTGTAGATTTCTTGTCAACACTAACCTTGTCTGTAGATGACAAAGTGATATATAACCAGCTCCCAGATGAGCATCTTTTTTCCATATCACTTCTGTCTCCATGGTTTTCCGACATTGCCAACTATCTAGCTACTTGCAAATTCCCTCCTCACATATCTTCAAAGGATTAATGTAATATTGTCAGAAAAAGTACCTCCTATTTGAAATTTAAGATTATTTTAAGATGATAAACCATGCAACAAAAGGTCAGTGCCTTGACCTTGGGAAATGGAGTCTAGAGGACGGTTAAGATTACTAAATCTTGGCAAAATAGTGGAATAAGAAACCCTAGGTTTCAAACCCTGATTATCACTTTTGTAAGGGAACAAAGTCAATGGGGAGAGCTCGCTTGAAGGTTCACCCATGGGATTTCCATTCACATTCTATAAGTGGGTGATGCATGCAATACTATCAAGGGTCCATCGAATAATTTCTAGAATCCAACCATAAATTTGCAGATAGAAATCCTACATAACCAACCATTCAATACAATAGCCACAAAATAACAAAGATTTATCAAATACAAGGTGCACTTGCAAAATAAAATGCATGTAAGAGTCTTTTATTGCAACAAAATGACATCTCCAAAGCCAAGTAATAGCTCCATTAGCAAAAATCCACCATAGATCACGTCTCCACAAGATTCAATTCACAAATCAGCTAGGTCGAGTTTCTCTAAGAGGGCTGAAAATGTTACAAGTGATGAAGAACAAATGAGAAGCGCCTATCCTCTATTTATATGAGGATTACAACAAGTAATTATGTCTATAAAGCACCTAAAAAAAATTTAAATCACTAAATGACCTTGGGTTACAAGTCAACCCATTAGTTAACATCAAAATAAGGCTAATTTGCCCACACGTGTGAATCGTAGCCTCTATAATGTTAACGTCATCCATCATAAATGCTCCAAATGCCATGTCCAAGGGTGATGAGGTGTCTAAGGTGTAGAAGCTTGGTAGATCCAAAATTTGAGGATTGCCCTCAAATTTACCTCAAAATCTTCTTTGGGGTCCCAAGATCCAGTTGGGCTGCCATTAAGTGGTCTCCATGGGTCTCCAACTGCTAATTGAGGCCTCCTTATCTCATGTGTTAGGGCTTCCTCTGGTGCAACAATCACCTCATCTCTGAGCTCTGAATCAACTCTTTCCCATCAAGTTGTGTCAAGGCCAACCTACGGGCACACTGGATCCAATGGTGTCAACACAACAGATCCTCAAATTTGCGTCAAAGTTGACCAACATCTTGGGTCCTAAAGGTATTTTGGAACATGTCATCTACTAGAGTTGCTCGAAGGCTCCAATCTCTTAACATTGCACTTGTTTTGGCTAATGTACTTCTTTGAAGAGCTTGGGTACCTATGGAGTGTTGAGAAATCTAGGGCAACTAGATTAGGTGTGATTTCTCTAAACTTCATAACTGCTTGTGATGTTCTTTTACTTTAACTTGATGTACTTCTAATTTGCTTCTTCTTATCTTAATTATTATGGTGTTCTTGTCATCAAACAACTACCAAAACATGAAGATCAATAGAACAAATGGGCACAAGATGTAGGCTGCTAGCTAGGGCCAAAACCTCTCCTAGAGAGGAAAACCCACAAGAAATTATTCTCTTCTTATAGAATCATCAAATGGCGAATTCCAAGACCCTTAAACCCAAGACAAAGACCCCACCAAGACCAAGTCAACCTTTCCTTCTTGATGAGCTTATCTTCTCAAAGTCAACACTAGTCAAACAACTCAAAATTTCAGATTTCGGCTTTTGCTTCAGGGCTGCAACTTTTTGGCCTCTACTGCAGTTCTGGTTTTCGTACGTGTGAGTGGCTATAGTGCAGAATTAAGTCCTTTTGGTCCCTCACTTGGATTGCTTCTTTCTCCTTATGTATTTTGCCTTCAAACTTGATCTTCTAGCTCTAAAAATTTCAGTGTCTCTTGAGAGGATTGCAATTCTGATCTGTGGCAATGGATTGTGCTCCAGAAGCTTCGCATGTGTGAGAGAATAGAGACAAAACTAGAAATTCATCCTTGAAATCTTCTTCCTTAGATCCTCCTCTTCGCTTTACTTTTTTTGGTCTTCTAGATGTGCTTCAACGAACTTGCTTGATTCTTCTTCCAAATGAGGTTGAGTGTCTTGTATATATACACTTCCTTGGAGTGCGAATAGCCCGAGACAGGGCTGACTTGTCTTTTGTAGGTCGACTTGGTCTTGGAGAGATATTTTGTAAAAATTCAGACCCCACTTCGATTAACAGATTTCCCTTATAACTCCATTCTTTTAATGTGAATTCCAAGCATGATTAAAACACTAAAATCTGGAAATGAAATTTATTTCTGAAAATACAAATTAGGAGATTTTACTACTGCTGGAAATAAATGCACAGAAAAATTATAACAGCCATACACAGAAAATAACACGGAGATTTTTTGTCAATGCGACCCTAAAAAAACCCCCTACAACTCTTGGGGGAAACCAGTTTGAGAGCTCTTCTTATTTATGAAAACTCTTACAGGGAAATGAAATACACTTGAAAATATTCTAGCATTGACAAAACAGACTTATCTCGATTTTTGTGCAAGACTCTACCTCGAAAACCATGCCAAAAGAAAACCCAGTTCAGAAGTAAAACACAGCAATAAATGTTGTACGACCAACCTCGAGAGATGCACCCAAGTCACAGTGTATGACCTATAAGGAAAAATACAACAAGCTCTCTTCTCGAAAATCATTCCCAAATGCTTGGATTTTCGTGCCTTCAACCTGCAACATGTTTTCCTTGAAATCTTTGTCGTCACCCTCCTTGGAATGTGTGCCAAACTCTATTGTACAGTTCTGTTGTAAATGCCAAGATCCTCTTTGGTTAGCATGCCCAAAATGCTCCTTGGGAAGTGTGCCAAAGATCCTGTTGTTCTTCTTCAGTTCCTCCCTACTCAGAAATTTCTTCTTTGCTCTCTCTTGCTTTCTCTCAAATGCTCATGAAAGAATAAAATGATCTTTTCCTCTTCTTCTCTCCTCTTAACCTAACCTAAGTGACTTTTGAGTGATCCCTAGATCCAATGGCTAAGAAAGCTTTAGATCAAGGGCTGAAAATAAATGTGCATTATTTTCACCTTTTTCTATTTAATCACTGACCCACTTAAAAAAAAACCCACTTAGCCTTTTATGTCCATAGTCACTTTTCACTTTCTAATTCTTTATTGACTTTAATAAAGTCACTTTCAAATTAGAACGTAACTTTATCACTTATTAAGTCACTTTTAAATTAGACTGACTTTACCACTTATAAAGTCACTTTTAGAAGAAGAGGTACAATAGAGTGGACACTTTTTCCTAGGCAAAAGATCAAAGCCATGGGGAACCACTTGTCCTTGGTACCCAAAATTTAATACTCCCTCTTACCGAGGAAAGTGTTCCTCACCACTCCCATCTTGTCTCTTAAATAGACATGTTTGCCCCGTGGTAAGGGTTTGGTGAAGATGTCTGCTACCTGCTCATTTGTGGAGATGTACTCAAGCTTGGCTACTCCCTTTTGGACATAGTCTCGAATGAAGTGATACTTGATCCCAATATGTTTTGACCTGTCATGAAAAAATGGATTCTCCATGAGTCTTATACAACTCTGATTATCGCAGTGAATCACAGAAGGTCTCAGTGTCTGACCAAATAAACCAAACAACATCTTGCGAAGCCATATGGCCTCACAGCTAGCCAAACTAGCATCCATATACTCTGCCTCAGCTGAGCTCAATGCAACTAACGTTTGTTTCCGGCTGAACCACGACACAACTGCCGAACCCAACCCAAAACAACACCCTGAAGTGCTCTTCCTGTCTAAAGCACATCCTGCCAAATCTGAATCTGTGTATCCTGCCAGTCTCACTCCATCACCCTATCTGTAGTCCAGACCATAATCCACAGTACCCTGCAAGTAACGAAGAATGTGTTTTGCAGCCACCCAGTGCACTCTCCTAGGCTCACACATGAACTGACTCATAGTGTTAACTGCAAAACATATATCTGGTCGAGTGTTGACCAAATACATCATTGATCCAATCAGCTTCCTGTATAGTGTAGGATCCACCAACTCGGAATCGAAAGCATGAAGCTTCTTCCAGTTAGTGATAATAGGTGTAGACATGGATTTGCAGTCCTCCATGTGAAATTTGCTAAGAATATCCACTGTGTACTTCCCCTGTCCAGGAAGATATGCCCCTCCTCCTGCCACACCTCCAATCCCAGAAAATAATGCATCCAGCCGATATCTTTCATCTCAAACTCTGAAGCAAGATCTCTCTTGCAACCCGCAATGAGTCTCTCTGCTCCAATGATGAACAAGTCATCAACATACAACACCAAAATGAGAGGCTCCTCGCCTACCACAATGAAGTATAGGTTCAGATCAACCTCACTCTTAGTGAAACCCAACTGCTGCAAGTATGCATCAATACGAGAGTACCAAGCTCTAGGAGCTTGCTTCAGGTCATAGAGTGCCTTTTTCAACCTGCATACATGGGTCTCCCACCCATGCACCTCGAAGCCCTGTGGCTGCTCAATATAAACTTCCTCCTGAATGAAGCCATTGAGAAAGGTGGTCTTCGCATCCATCTGGTGGATCTTCCAACCATCTCTGTTGCAATCGATATAATGGAGCGAATAGATGTATACCGAGCTATGGGAGTGAAGGTCTCCTCATAGTCAACTCCCTCTACCTGTGAGAACCCTCTCGCCACAAACCGAGCCTTGAACTTCTTTATGTTGCCATCTGCAGCATGCTTTATCTTGTAGAGCCATCTAGAGGTATCAACCGATTTACCTTCAGGCCTAGGCACTACCTCCCAAACATTGTTCTTCATAATAGAAGAATACTCCTCTATCACGTACTCTCTCCAAACCTACTGGCTGGCTGCCCCCTCATAACTAGAAGGCTCAGTGTCAACAATGCTTGTTACCAATGCCATGTAACTACAGAACCACTCAGGTGGTCTACTCTCTCTAACCTGTCTCTTTGGACCAGCAACTGATGTGGCCTCATGCAGGGTGCCTCGAAGCCACTTAGGCTTCCTCTTCCCTGAAACTACTTCTTCCATCGAAGTGAAAGAATCCTCATCATCATCAGAAGCCTGAACTCCTGAAGGTCTGCCAACTAACCCTATACCTGTACCTGTGCCTGTAGAACCTGATGTACCATGCGAGTTGTCCATCAGTGGACTATCCTGTGACCTATTCTGTGGATTGCCCTGTAAGCTGCCCAAAGATCCACTCACCTGACTCTGAGAGCCATTGCTCACTGATGGACCTGTAATTGTAGTAGATGTACTTCCTGATACCTGACCTCTTGCACCCTGTGCACTAGATCCCTATGACTGACTCGGCTGCTGTTGAGTGTCTGGTGACTCTACACACTGTAACTCTCGTGACCTCCTAAAAGCTCTCTCCTCCTCGAACTTTACATCTCTCTTGACAACCACTTTCCTCTTTGCAGGAATGTAAATCCGGTAGGCTTTCGAGGTCTCGCTATAACCCACAAAGATTCCCTTGTCTGTAGTATGTTCTAGCTTGGTCCTGCTCTCCTTGGGGACATAAGAATATGTAAGGCACCCAAAGATACAAAAGTGCCCAACATCAGGCTTCTTCGAAAGCCTCCTCAGGAGTCACATTCCCCAAGTCACGATGTGGACACCTGTTCTGTAAGTAAACAATAGTGTTGCAGGCCTCTGCCCATAAAAATAAAGGTAACCCTTGATCGTGAATCATGACTTTGACAACCCCTACAATGGATCTGTTCTTCCTTTCTGACACCCCGATCTGTTGATGTGTGTGAGGAACAGTGAACTCCCTCTTAATGCCTGCCTTGGCACAAAATTCCACAAACTCAACAAGAGTATACTCACCTCCATTGTCTGACCTTAGTACCTTGATCTTCCTGCTTGTTTGGGTTTCCACGAGTGCTTTGAACTCTTGAAACCACTTGAAGACCTCGCCCTTAGTCTTCAAGAAATAGATCCAGGTCTTCCTGGAGTGGTCATCAATGAATATGACATAATAATCAAAGCCACTCAAGGACACATGAGACATCCGACCACTCACGTCGAAATGAATCAGGTCAAGGATCCCTGTCATCTTGTTGTCACTGTTGGGAAAAGGAGCTTTTGCAAACTTCTCCATTGCACATCCTCTACATACATCAAGGTGATCAAAACTGAAATCTTGCACACCAATGTTGATCTCTCGCAATATCCTCAAGGCCCCATGATACATGTGACCCATCCTGCGATGCTAGATCTCACACAACTCTGAACTGCTAGAATTGTTGTTGATCCTGTCCCTGGCACTGCTACTCAATGCCATCAGTGGCTGGAATGAGAACCTGTAAACCTTAGCATGGCGCACTCCAATCACTCTAACTGAAGCAGCTGGAGTTCCCTTAGGATATATGAGGACCTATCCATTCCTGAACAACACCTCATACCTTTTGTCCTCAAGTGCTAAGACGGATATCAAGTTCTTCTTCATTCCAGGCACATATAGAACATCTGACACTTGCAAGGGAGGTTTGGGTTCCCTATCAAATGTTAATGTTCCAACACCGACTGCTCTAACAATGTTGTCATCACCGAGTACTACCTCAATATCAGTATCACTCTCTGATAGCTCTGAGAAGTACTCCCTGACTCCTGTCATATCGCGAGAAGCGCCACTATCAACATACCAAACACTAGAAGATGCTCTGCTAGTAGAGGCGAGTGCATACTCCCTCTGAACCTGTATGGCAGGTGATACTGCACTAGAGGACTCACAAGCTATGAATCCAAACTCTTGATCAAAACTCTCTTAGAAGTCCTTTATCTCTGCAGAAGCTGCCATGGTTGCCTCTTTCCCTTTCTTATTTTTCTTCTCTGGACACACAACAACATAGTGTCCCATCTTTTGACAATTCCAACATTTGACTTTGGAATAGTCCTTTTCTTTGCTCTACTGTTTGCCTTTACCTTTTCCTTTGCCTCCACTAGTGGAAGCTCCCTTATTTGATTTGCCTTTCTTGCCTCTTGCCAACAATGCCACATTGTCATCCTCATCCCCCTATTTGGCTGTCCCTAGATGGTTCTTCCTGATCTCATTCTGAATGCAATCGTCCCACAACCTTTCCCATCTGGGAAGGTTCTCTCGTGTGACAATACAATCTACAAAACTCTCCCAAGTCTTGGGAAGACCATGCAAAGTTGTCCTCACCAAATCAGTGGGTGCAATGGTCTCTCCTACGGCTGCCAACTCATCTCTCACCGAAGTGATCTTGGTGAGGTATGTTGTAACACTCTCAGTCTTAGCCATTTTTATGGCCTTCAGTTTCTCCTTTAGGACCATCTTACAATTCTCATTTGAGCTCTGGTAAAGCCCGGTCAAGGCAGACCACATTTCATGTGCATAAGTCTTTCCTCTCACATGAGGAATGACATGATCTTTGACTCCGTCCAAAATTTGTCTTTTGGCCTTAGCATTCTTTTTAGTGAACTCTGCTAATTGTGTTGCATCAACAAGACTTGTCACTGGGTGTTGGGTGGTATGTACCATAATGCCCCAGACCTCTGCTTCGTCAAAGATACATTGGATTCTCTCTCTCCATGCACTATAGTTACTCTATCCATCTAACCTGTCTTCAACCCTCAATCCCAAAGTCATGATTCACTGTCCTATAAAACTGAAATTTCAAATCTGGGAAAAGCAACCCGTCACAATCTATAATAAAAATATTCTGTGTAAAAATCAGACTGCTGTAATTTACACACTGTTGTCCCAAAAATACAATTTCCAGCCAATTGTGCTCTGATACCATGTAAAAATTCAGAACCCACTTCGATTAACAAATTTCCCTTATCACTCCATTTTTTAATGTGAATTCCAAGCATGATTAAAACACTAAAATCTGGAAATGAAATTTATTTCTGAAAATAAAAATTAGGAGATTTTACTACTGCTGGAAATAAATGCACAAAAAAATTATAACAGCCATACACAGAAAATAACACTGAGATTTTTGGTCAATGCGACCCTGGAAAAAACCCCTACAACTCTTCGGGAAAACCAGTTTGAGAGCTCTTCTTATTTCTGAAAACTGTTACAAGGAAAATGAAAGACACAGGAAAATATTCCAACATTGACAAAACAGACTTATCTCGATTTTCGTGCAAGAATCCACCTCAAAAATCATGCCAAAAGAAAGCCCAGTTCAGACAAAAAACACAACAATAAATGATGTACGGCCAACCTCGAGAAATGTGCTCAGATCACAGCGTACGACCTGTATGGACTGTACAAAAAAATACAACAGATTCTCTTCTCGAAAATCGTGCCCAGATGCCTCGATTTTCGTGCCTTCAACTTCCAGCCTATTTTCTTTGAAATCTATGATGTCACCCTCCTTGGAATGTGTGCCAAACTCTGTTGTGAAGTTCTCTTGTAAATGCCAAGATCCTCCTTGGTTAGCGTGCCCAAAATGCTCCCTGGGATGCGTGCCAAAGATCCTGTTGTTCTTCTTCACTTCCTCCCTGCTTAGAAATTTCTCTTTTGCTCTCTCTTGCTTTCTCTCAAATGCTCATGAAAGAATAGAATGATATTTTCCTCTTCTTCTCTCCTCTTAACCTAACCTAAGTGACTTTTGAGTGATCCCTAGATCCAATGGCTAAGAAAGCTTTAGATCAAGGGCTGAAAATAAATGTGCATTATTTTCACTTTTTTCTATTTAATCACTCGCCCACTTAAATAAAGACCCACTTAGCCTTTTATTTCCATAGTCACTTTTCACTTTCTAATTCTTTATTGACTTTAATAAAGTCACTTTCAAATTAGAACGTAACTTTATCACTTATAAAGTCACTTTTAGATTAGACTGACTTTACCACTTATAAAGTCACTTTTAGAAGAAGAGGTACAATAGAGTGGACACTTTTTTCCTAGGCGAAAGATCAAAGCCATGGGGAACCACTCGTCCTTGGTACCCAAAATTTAACATATTTTGACCCATATAACTCAAAAATAATTTCTTTGACTTGTTCCAAGATGCCCAATGGAGTCTTTCACATATGACAACAACTCTTTTGACTTCTTGGCTCTATGACAAAACCTAGAAGCACACAATGGGTGCTTTGACCTAAAACAAATTGACCTAGAGCATGAAACCTATGCTATAAAATAACAGTAATAATTTTCTTTCTCTTTTACATCAAATATATAAAATCAATAGTACATAGAATATTATAAAGACCGAAACTAGATACACATTTCAACACTCCCTCTTAACTAGGGAGGTATTCATAATACATGGGATGGTACATGGACATTCTCATATTGAGGAATTCTCATAAGAAGAGTTGGATTGGTAAGCCATCTCATAAGCTATCTTTTCAACTTATATCAGTGCATCTCATTATATCAACCAACATTGTCATATAACAAGGCCTTGACTAACAACTCTATCTCTCCACTAGATTAGAGCACAATGTTGGGGAGACGATGATTTATATACACCTTCATCATTGTCTCTTTAGTCACATACCCCATCTGGATGTTCACAAGGTATGTACTTTTAGGACCATTCCCTTCTTGGATTTACACATCCTCGACGAATCTCCTGTTTGAATACTCTTGTCTATTGGATGCCCTACCTCATCCTCAAAGAGTATCGGTTCCCGAGACTACTTCTATCCTCAAGAAGTATCAGTCTTAGATGTTTACCCAATCCTTCATTCTTTCTTTATGATGTGAAAACAAGAATGATGTGCCTATCTATCCCTCTCAACTGGGGAGAATCTATTCATTCTTTTACACAAAAGGAATATAACCAAGCTTCCTCTTAACTAGGGACTTGTTTTTCAATATCAACTGTCTATTCTTCTGTGGAGATCATGGCACTGTTAGCTGCTTGTAGGGCTCCTCTTTTTGCATCATGTCATAAATAAACTTCAACTTCTACATCACGGAGCCATCTTCTTCCATAACTTCTTTGTAAGGCTTCGACCATCTTTCTCATCACTTTCCTTCAACAAAACATAGTGTTGAACCAATTAATGCTAGTCTTGCCATCCTTCTTTTTCATTAGAAAGTGACCTTTTTCATCATCAAACTATCCTTCATACTGCTACCTCTTCCAAGCCATGTTCCTTTCAAAATCATCCATCCAAATTTATGTATACTAGTTGTTGGTGAATTTCTACAACCTTCTGTCGGTAGCCCTATTCTAATCCAACCAAATGCTTTCTTTCAAAAATCAAAAGTGAACTTCAAAACAAAATTACCTTTTTATGATTGCCATTTGTCAAATCATTTGCTTCTGCAACATGAACATATTTTTGTATACTATATGAATCCATCTCCAAGACTTTTATTACCAAGGTTCTCATATTAGAGTCTTCATAACTTCTTCATAAAGATGTTATAGCTAATCCTTCTAATTGTTATTAGATGTTGATTAATCATCTTATCTAAGTAGTTGTAGACACATCTTCACGAACTCTCCTTTCAACTTCTTCACATATTGTTTCCTCGAGATCTCTATACATAGCTCCTCTTGCATAGGAACAATTGTTGCTCACCACCTCATATTCTTTATGAGGTCATACGATGTTGATTCTATCATGTCATAATGTAGAAGAGTTCAAGGCATATTGTATTTATGCCTTCATGTATCATTCATAAGGAAAATTTCCTTCTTCTTTAATCATGCTCTTGATATAAAGCATTTCAATCATTCTTTCTGCAACAAAGTGAAGACATGACTTTGTCTTTCTATCAAAAAGGTTATCAAATGTATACATACCTCTTCCTTCATGTGGTCATCTTAGACTTCCTTTAGCAACTTCCTTTTTCCTTGCATGAAGATGGAAAAATACTTCAATTAAATTATCATGTTGCACGTTTGTCATCATACCATTATCTTTCTAAACTATGGATCCCACATTAAGTGGAATGTAGACTATCTATGTAACATTTGCTTCTTCAAGTAGTGATGAACCTTTCCAACAAAGATTCTAATGGAGAATCTTGATGATCCTTTTCTGCAAATGTTTCTTCCTAATGATGATGTGATGAGCTTCTTCCAATCCTGCTAGATGACTTACTTCAACCATACAAACTGCTACTTCAGTTGTCCAGTTATGCTTCTAATAATGATGCCATCTATGTAACATTTGCTTCTTCAAGTAGTGATGAACCTTTCCAACAAAGATTCTAATGGAGGATCTCGATGATCCTTTTCTGCAAATGTCTCTTCCTAATGATGATGTGATGAGCTTCTTCCAATCTTGCTAGATGACTTACTTCAACCATACAGACTGCTACTTCAGTTGTCCTTTTATGCTTCTAATAATGATGCTACAATGCATCCTATCATAATTGTAATGCTTATCATGGATGTTGTCTTGAAAATGAACTTGATAAATGAGAGACCTTTAATAGTAAAGGTCTTTCACTTCTTCCTTCTCTTCTACTTCTTCAGTCACACGAGCTTCACTTCTTTCTTTCCTTTTCTTGTTGCCCTTCTTGAGTTTAGGACAATTCCTCTCGTAGTGTCCATATTCATTACGTTCATAACAATGAATTTTAGACACGTCAACTTTCTTTTGAAATATCTTTCGAGGCTCAAACTTCCCAAATTTTCCTTTCTTCCTTGAAATAACTGCAAATGCTTGAGACTGTTCATTAGATTCAACGTCATTCTTTGCTTTTAATCTTGTTTCTTCAATATTACATAATGCCTATAGATCACTGAATTGTGTAGCTTCCTTCTTTGGATAGATGCTTGATACAAAGTTGCCCCATTCATTTGGTAGTGCATTGAGTACACAAGTGATAATTTCTGGATCTGACATTGTTTCTCCTAGCTCTTGTAGTTGATCTTTAATTTGAGATATCTTCATGAGATATGAAGGTACCCCTTCTTCCTTTGATACTTCATTTTGTATAATTAGGTTCTTAAGGATATTATTTCCCCAGCTGTACTTAAATAGTATAGTTCTACCAATTTGTCATAGATCTCTTTTGATGTCTTCAACTTGGCTACAAAGGGAATGAGAGTATCCTATAGATTCAATGAGGATTCTTTGAGCCCTTTCTCCTTCATATATTTTGATAATGCTTGAGATTGTTCTTGAGGAGGCTTTGTGATGGAATATAATCAAAAACTTCATTTTCTGTGAGAATCAAATCTATTCTTTTCTTCCATGCAAAGTAGTTGGATTTCCCAACAATTTTATTGTTCTCTTTGCAAAAAGTAGTCATTTGGTTTGTAGATTGAGACAATGAATATAAACTTAAAGTACTTACTTGACAAATGAAGATGATGTCTTCCACTAGAGTGTGAGATTTAGAATGAGGAAGGGATGATCTTCCTTCTTCAAAATGACAATGCTTCTTCTTCAAGAGGAGGAGAAATGTTTTTCTCCCTTCAAAATGCTTGAGGTCTGCTCTTTTTCTTCAATATGAGGAAGATCACTTTGATTCCTTTGATGATGATGTGCAATGAGGGAGTCTTCCCAAGATGCTTCAAATGTGAAAAGTCCTTCTTTCTTTGAGATGGGGTTAGGGTCCTTGAGGTCTTCTTTTATTCTTTCAAGAGTTCTTCCTTCAAGTTTGATAGTGTCTTTGTGATGTGATGACTAGATCTTCTTGATGCTCTTCCTTTTATATTCAAGCCTTAGGTTTCCTTTTTTAAATGAGTGATCTTCAAGCTGCCTTTTTGTCACCTTAGCTCTAATACCATATTGAGAAATCTAAGGCAGCTAGATTAGGTGTGATTTCTCTAAACTTGATAACTGCTTGTGATGTTCTTTTACTTTAACTTGATGTACTTATAATTTGTTTCTTCTTATCTTGATTATTATGGTGTTCTTATCGTCAAACAACTACCAAAACATGAAAATCAATAGAACAAATGGACACAAGATGAAGGTTGCTAGCCAGGGCCAAAAACTCTTCTTGAGAGGAAAACCCACAAGAAATTCTTCTCTTCTTATAAAATATTCAAATGACGAATTCCAAGACCCTTAGACCCAGGACAAAGACCCCTACAAGACCAAGACAACCTTTCCTTCTTGATGAGCATATCTTCTCAAAGTCAACACTAGTCAAACAACTCCAAATTTTAGATTTCGACCTCTATTTCATAATTCCAGCTTTTGCTTCAGGTATGCAACTTTTTAGCCTCTACTGCAATTCTGGTTTTCGCACGTGTGACTGGATTTAGGGCAGAATTAAGTCCTTTTGGTCCCTCCCTTGGATTGCTTCTTTCTCCTTAAGTATTTTGCCTTCAAACTTGATCTTCTAGCTCCAAAAATTTTGGCTTTTTTTGAGAGGATTGCAATTCGGATCTGTGGCAATGGATTGTGCTCCAACAACTTCGCATGTGTGAGAGAATAAAGACAAAAGTAGAACTTAGTCTTTGATTTCTTCTTCCTTAGATCCGCCTTCTCTTCGCTTGCCTTTTTTTGGTCTTCTAGATGTGTTTCAATGAACTTGCTTTGTTCTTCTTCCAAATGAGGTCGAGTGTCTAGTATAACTTCCTTGGAGTGCGAATAGCCCTAGACAGGGCCGACATGGTCTTGGAGGGATATTGTGACACATACTCAAAAATAATTTCTTTGACTTGTTACAAGATGCCCAATGGGGTATTTCACATATGACAATGATTGTTTTGACTTCTTGACTCTATGACAAAACCTAGAAGCACACAATGGGTGATTTGACCTAAAATAAATTGACCTAGAGCATGAAACTCATGCTATAAATTAAATTAATAATCTTTTTTCTCTTTTACATCAAATATTTAAAATCAATAGTACATAGAATATTATGAAGACTGAATCTAGTTACACATTTCAACATAGAGTGGATGCCCAAAGCCTGGGTTGCTAAACCACCTGGCAAGAATAACATGGATTCTAGTGAAAGCAACTTGAGAGGAAAACCCACAGGAAATTCTTCTCTTCTTATAGAAACTTCAAATGACGAATTCCAAGACCCTTAGACCCAAGACAAAGACCCCTACAAGACCAAGACAACCTAGTCAAACAACTCCAAATTTTAGATTTCGACCTCTATTTCAGAATTTCGGCTTTTGCTTCAGGTATGCAACTTTTTAGCCTCTATTGCAATTCTAGTTTTCGCACGTGTGAGTGGATTTAGGGCACAATTAAGTCCTTTTAGTCCCTCGCTTGGATTGCTTCTTTCTCCTTAGGTATTTTGCCTTCAAACTTGATCTTCTAGCTCCAAAATTTTTGGCTTTTTTGAGAGTATTGCAATTCAGATCTGTGGCAATGGATTGTGCTTCAACAACTTCGCATGTGTGAGAGAATAGAGACAAAAGTAGAACCCAGTCTTCAATTTCTACTTCCTTAGATCCTCCTTCTCTTCGCTTGCCTTTTTTTGGTCTTCTAGATGTGTTTCAATGAACTTGCTTTGTTCTTCTTCCAAATGAGGTCGAGTGTCTTATATATATATACACTTCCTTGGAGTGCGAATAGCCCTAGACAGGGCCGACATGGTCTTGGAGGGATATCGTGACACATATAACTCAAACAAAAAAAAAATATTTGACTTGTTACAAGATTCCCAATGGGGTATTTCACATATGACAATGACTCTTTTGACTTCTTGACTCTATGACAAAACCTAGAAGCACAAAATGGATGAATTGACCTCAAAAAAATTGACCTGGAGCATGACACCCATGCGATAAAATAAATTAATAATTTTTTTCTCCTTACATCAAATATATAAAATCAATACTACATAGAATATTATGAAGACCTAACCTAGTTACACATTTCAACATAGAGTGGGTGCCCAAAGCCTGGGTTGCTAAACCACCTGGCAAGAATAACATGGATTCTAGTGAAAGCAACCAGTAATTAGGGACTAAGATCAATAATGCATCTAAGTGAACTAAACTTAAATGTTAAGGGCAATATAATACTTCAAACAAAGATCCCTTTCCAAAATCAAGGCCAAGATCTCACAAAGTTGTTTTCTCCCTAGGTAGGGGTGGCTAAAGGTCAACCCTATTATAGGTGCTTCTAGCCCCTAGGTGGAAGTAAGAGTTCCCTAGTCCACCCTTCAATTGATAAGTGTTAATGAACAATAATGTGGTAATGGAGGGGAGGATGCTTCATGGACAAATTCCATGGTCAAAGGAACTAGTTGATGGGGGTGTCCACATCCTGAGTGCGTAGATGTGAGGAGGGAGCATTCATGGATGCTTGAGTTACCAACTCATCCTTGTTTTTTCCACCCCTCTTGTGCGCCTTTTACTTCGTCTTGATCATTTCTTGTATTACCGCTTGTAGCTCAAGGGTTAGAGCTTGCTTTATATGATGCAACAATTTTATTACCCATTTAAGATGAATCAATTTATCTCTCATCGGGGTTGGGACATGCAAGGGTTCCTTTTTTTTATGTAATGGAACATCATATGCTCAGAAATTGAGCAATGGCCATATGAGGTAGGTAGAGTTCACACTAGACTTTTGCCCATGTGCTAATTCTTGTGTCCCAACCATCTTTTGCATTTTGATTTTTCTCTCTTTATTTTGTTGTGGCCATGATATGCTCTTTCCTTTTATTTTAGCCATTAACCTCCCAAGGAAAAGTTCTGTTGTAGTGAATACAACCACCCTCCAAAATTTTGAATATGCTTCGATTTTGGATCATAACCTTCTATTCATAGGAGCTTATCTTGCACTGTTATCAAGTATTCATGCTTTGATTGAGACTTATCCTTTTCATCTGTTCTTGTCTTCACTTGTTTTCACACACAACAAATCTTTCTAAGTCACAAGCTAACCTCCTAACTTGGTCTTGCAGCAGTTTTGGAATTGCCTCCATAAATTGTGCAATCCATGAGGGCAAGTCCAGCCTTGATAATTGGAATTGCGCAATCTTGATTGACAGCTCTACCTTGAGCTCAGAAACTGCGCAGTCATGGATGGAAGCCCAACACTGAACCCAGAAATTGTGCAATGCATCCCTTGAGCTCAGAAACTACACAATGCACTAAGTTGGAAAGTTGCCTAGTTCCTCAGAGTTGCGCAATTTTTCCCAACAGTTTGTATAGCAAGATTCTCGAAAAAGCAAAAAAGCCAACAAATAAAAAAGCATCCCTAAAAAATAGGGATCTATATTTAGTTTCCTGAAAGAGGCACACATACTATTTTTAGAAACTTCCGCCAAGTGTCGCTTTTTCCTTGATTTTAGGCATGCGAGTCATAAACCCTAATTTTCTCAAATCTATTCAATTGATGCCCCTAGAGCTCATTTGCACATTCGATCTTGGAGATCTAGCATTCCCGAGGAGATTAAGGAACCTTCGGTGCAGTTGTTATCGCTTTTTCAGGTGAGTTTCGCTTTTATCGCCTTTTCTCGACTTTTTTGTCGCTTTTTGTCGTTTCGCTTGTGCAAGTGCTATTTTGCTTATTTATCTTCATGGTTGTTGGCGTTTCAACTTATTTTAGCTTGTAGAAGTGTTTTTTCAAGTTATCGTTTGCCTTTCACAAGTGTCGCATCAGTTTCTTTGTTTTTGCACTCATGGTCGTCGTTGTGGTGAATCTCCTCACCGATTTGATTTTCTTCCCATTCCTTCAGTTTTTGCTCTTGATCTACATTGATTCATTCATACTTAGTAAGATCTGCACTCAAGCTCACACCATCACTTAGATCTGCTTATTTTCCACGCTTCCATCAGGCATACCTGCACTTTCCTTGGTTGGTTTTCACTTTGCCCAACTGGGCATTGCGCAATCCTAAGGCTCAAGCCGAGACCTTGGCCTCTGGAACTGCACAGTGCGCAATATAGGTTGGCCCAATTGCGGAGTCCCAGGGCTCAACCTGCTTCCTTGGCCAATGAGACTGCGCAATGCGCAGTCTCTCCCAGTGCACTGCTTAGGTTGAACTGCGCATTGCGCAGTCTCAAGCCTCAGGCTTCACCCTTGGCTGATGGGATTGTGCAGTTCCCACAATCATCCAATCTCCCTTGTTGTTGAAAAATGTGTAATCTGTCTCAATTAGTTGTTCCATTTGCTGCTTTATCATGCCTTAAAAGTAGATTTGCTAAACACTGATGTTTGCTTGCTATGAGTGTATTTTCTGTCCCACGGGTACCACAATTGTTGAGCACTTCTCTCCAACAATCACTATTACCATGGAAACAAAGGGAGTTGCTTCAAAAGAGAATACTGAAAGCAGTATTGCGGAATTAATTGAACAAACACCAGTGGACTTGCCAGTATATGCGGACACTCAATTGTTTATAGAAAATGAGTCAACACTAACATGGCAACAGAAGGCAACAACCCGGTAAAAGATAAGGGAAAGAAAAAGGTTGCAAACAAAACAGAGGGAGAACAAAGCTACAAGATGAAAGCGAACCCAATCCTCATGCAAGCAGCTTTGGCAGCAGAAGCCAAAAGGAAGCAGAGGTTATAGAGAGCAGAACGAAGGAAGAGAGAAAAGCAGAGCTTGCAGGAAGCAAAAATGAGGGCGCAGAAAGGAAAACAAGAACTGAGGGAAGAACGAGAATAAAGGAGGGGAGAACAGGAGGATAAGCAGAAGCAGGAAGAAGAAGAAGAAAGCCAAGGCACGATTGCAAGAGAAACAACGTTGATTTAGGTTGAAGAGCAAGAACATAACCGACCAGCAGAAGAGGGAGAGATTGAACAAATGCAGGATCAAGAGCTTACTCAGAAGATTGAAGACTTGATTGAAGTTGCGAACATGGAGATGGAACCGGAGCCACAAGATGAAGATGTTGACCTGATTCCCAACACACCACAGGTCACCGTTCAGTGTCCACCACCTCCAGCTGCAGAGTTAGCCTCGAGCAAGGAAGGGGACATAGTTCCTCTTGATGATGATCCGGTAATGGATGTGTAAAATCTGTCATATGACAAACTTCAGAAGAGGATTGTACAAGCACGTAGAAAGAATTTTCCAGATGATCATGCATCACTTGCATTCATTAGAGAGAGGGTGATAGTGACGGACACCAACATGAATCCAAATGCCATTACCGAAGCCAACTTGGCCTTCACAGGTGCACCAAGATCAAACACTTAGTATTTGATGACCGATAGTAAGCAATTGGTATAGAACCTACAGGCTTCCCGCAAGAGATAGAACAACTCCGTGCAGCAACGCAAAATGCAACTTTCGCACAAGTCTACTTGGAGGAAATGGGAGCAACAATACTTGGTAAAGTATCAACACTTGGAGAGACCATGCGGGACCTCCATGAGGAGATCATGACCGTGCATAAGGCAGTTGTCCGCTTGCACGGCTTGCAACAGCAAAGCAAAGAATCTGTCAAAACTCTTAAGAATGTGCAAGCTACCATCATTGTCATGCAAGAATGGGCAATGCGATCCAAAGGGGCACCGCTTAGCTTGGTAAAGAAAATGAAGCCGCATGTAGAGCTAGAGAAAGCGAGAATTCGAATGTTGATTCAGAACAACAAGCAGCTCGCCTCGTTCATTGGAAGTATTCAGGCCTCATATGTACAAATATATAACAGTTTGGATTTCATGGTGAGAACCCACAAGATCTCGTCAGTTGAATCGCTCACCAAAGTTAAACGCAAACACCAGGTCAGGCAGGAGATCGAAGAGTACTTGGAGCAGCTGAGACAGAATGTTACCAAGGAGGATTTGGAGCTAAATAAATAGAACATGCAGAACTACATCGGTGGTCCTGTCCATATCAGGACCATGTTGCACCTACTTGAGAAAGAAGTCAAGGCTGGTTCCAAATCGTTGTGCCTGAATGCTATGGAGGCTAGAGTCTGCTTCCAGCCAGACACCTGTTGATTTTTGGGTAGCATCGGATGTGCTCTAGCTCCGAAATTTTGTGAAGGGGCTAGAATACATGAGATCTTAAAGACCCAGAAATTGTTTGGAGAAATTCCACCCGGAGTGCATTATATTAAAAAAATTAATTATTTTTAAATTTTTAACGATTCCTAAGTTAAAACTTAGGGAATTAAAATAATTAAATGGAATTAATATAAATATGGGTGAGAAGCTTCTAAGAGACGACGATCAAGTGTGTTTTAATCTTAGCTGTTGATTAGAGATTTGATCACGGTCGTTGATATCTCAACAGGAAAAGTATAAATGAAGACTTGAGGGTCATTTGGAGACACACCGGGCAAATGCATAGTAACCTGAGGGAAATCGATTCTCCAGAAGCAAGAGTTCGATTTCAGAGGGAGAGTTGGAGGGTGAAGGAAGAGGAGGGTACAATTCATTATGAATATTGAACCTAGTTACACTTTCCAACAATATATAATGACTCTAGACACAAGGACTCACCCAAGGCCTCGCCTTCAAATCGTATTTCGACTTTGGGGTTATTCTTGGAGGAAAAAACTCAATTAATTATTAAGTCCGCATAAAGATATAATAATTAACCAAGTGAAAAAAAACTCCCAGAGTAAACTCACTTGATGACAAGGTTCCAAGTTACCTAGGCCTGTTACATGACTCAAACCCATCATACTAGCATCATTTTACATCATCCCAGCAGGAATTGTGGAATCTGGGTATAATAGAAGAAGATGAGAAGAAAAAATAGAGTTGAAAAACTCTGATGATATGTAAACTCTGATGGTACATGAAGCCTTTGATACATCCTTGGTCATGGAATCTTCCAAAAATTTCAGGTGCCACTCCAGTGGTCAACATTTGGCTCCACATGGGGATGCGTGCTAGATATGAAGTGATAACATGCAAGGACCTAGAACCTGCATCCACAGACAAAAGACATATATCAATAGCGTTTGTACAAAATATCATCATATAAAATCACATACAAAAATGAAGAAATACATAAATGGAAATTTACTCTAAGAGCATAAATGACAATTTATTCAAGAATGAAACTACTTAACAAAAATGACAAAGCATAAAGTTAGAAATACAATACGATTATGCCCCATGGCATTAGATGTCCTCAATGAAGTTCATGCTGAGACCCTGCTTACTTTCAGGCAGATCCATGAGCTGTTTTTTTGATGTACCCTGTCCAATTCTGAATATCTTAGGACTTTGATCCATCCCACCACTGTGTTGTATATGGCCATCGGATTTACCAATTTTTTTCAGCTTTTTTCTTTTCCTCTTAATAGACCGTGATGCCGATGTTGATGCGATCAAAGTAGACCTTTCTGCCCGATCTTGAAAATGCTTGGATGGAAAATTTAAAGTATCCAAGACTTCTGTGACCTGCCTTTCTCCATTTTGCATCTGCTTTGACATGGGTGATGGGTCAATCTCATAAGTATAAACTTGATTCCCCTCAGTTTCCTTTCTATCCAGGTCACCTTCAATTAGCCATTTTTCAATGGAATAAATGACCTCCTATAATAAGATGAAGCTTGCTTCAATGGATTGGGAGGCTTATGATTTGTTTCTTGGTTCTTTTCCCATTTGTCATCTGACTCAAGTTGGAATTTTTGTACCTAAAATCTTTCTATTTCCTCCAACCTATTTTGAAAAGTGACTTGATTAGCCTTCATAACACTTATCTCCCTAGCATGATTTGTTTCCATGGTGTTGATTAACTGTAATTGTTTTTCTTCCATGGTGTTGATTAACTGTAATTTTTTTTCTTCCATGGCGGCAATCTGTTTTTCATTTCCTTTGCATGATCTGCTATTAATCTCGTTTAGTTGAGTTCCATGTTCTTAATTACTTGAGCGTGATTTGCTTCAATTGTAATCACATGATTTTGAATAGACGTCATATGATTAGAATGATTGACTTCCATGGCCTTTATTGCTTGTGCATGATTTAACTCCATGGGCATAATGAGTTGAGTTTGGTTGGGTTGCATATCCTTAATCATTTGAGTCAACTCCCTGATGAGATCCTTATCATTCTCATTTGCTTTCTCTTTCACTTTGATCTTTCTTTTTATCTCCATATTTTTTTTCAAAGGCATTGATTGAATCTAGAGAATCGAAATTGTTAGCAGGTAAGTCTCTGAACCAATCCATAGCATCGCCATCTAATGAAACGTTGAAAAGTTTCATTTTAACATCCTCATGGTTAATATCATGGCACCATTTGCTCACACAAAGGTGGAAATTCTTAAGGTGAATTTCAGTACTAATGGCTTTGCTACCTAGAAAACTAGGCAACTCTTCAATAACCTCCATGGATTCATCCGGAATAAAATTCAGATAGCTTGGAATGTTAGTAAAATCACAAGGGGCGAACAAATCATTCATGACATCATGCTCACTTGAACCTGAAAGAGAAAATGGATACCAGAGAGAGGCTCTTTTCCAAGATTAGCAAGAAGTATACGAGAAGAAGACTTCAAGCAAAAATCCTTGCAGAAAATAAAATGAGTGTAGTCGCCATTTGAACAAGAATCTAACTCTAAAATCCAACATGCAAAAACCAAAAGTTAGTCTTATTCCAGGTACAAGAGGACTTGTCCCCGACAACGACGTCAAGAATGATGTTTTCGCCTAGCACACACACCTAAGTTAGTGAGAAAAGCCCTTAACCCCACAAGTTGTGGTTTGGTGTCAAAACTAAGAGATGGGGTTGTCACCTATTTCCAACTCTCTCCATTAAATCTCTCTCCTAGGTAAGCTAAGGGGGGTGGTCCCTAATGAAAAGTTATATGATCTAAGTTTCTAGAAGATTAAGTTAAGCGGAGTGTTTGTCAAAAATAACTTGTTTTCAAGATTTAAGCAAGCATATGAATAAATGAGCAAATCTCAAAGATATATTCAAAGTATAGACTAGTGCCAAAAATAAATAATAATAGCTTGCCCAAAAATGAACTCAAGAAAACCCTGCAAGGTGAAATGTTAGACCAAGATGAGCAGATAAACACCAATTGCAATTGTTGTACCTCCATAGATAATTCTAGGTTAAGGAATTATTCCAAAGCATCTAAAATGTTTTGTTTATTTTCAAATATTTGGATGACCAATGTTTTAAGGCAATTTAAGCAGTTATTGAATCCTAATTAATCATGATATAATACAATGTTCCACCAAGTCCCTTGGAGGTGGGAGCGAGGGGGCAAGGGAGCGACCTATGCAAAAGCTCCCTACCAATTTTCAGGAAACGTGGGGGGACATCAGGGTCATAAAAGTTATAAAATTTAATATTTATAATATAACTGTATTTTTGCAAGGAATGTATATACAGTCATCATACACTTACATCATGAAAGATAAATCATAAATGATAAAATTATTAATCGATGAATGATGATCATATAACTGAAACAAACTTAAAACTTAAAACATACATCATACAATCATACATGTAAGTTTGTAAGTTTGTAACTATATAATCATTAATGTAACTATTAACAATGTACAATGAAAATAAAGTTTAAGATATCATATGACATATTATATCAAGATTCAAAATAAAGTTTAAATTGAAGTTTACAACTCAAGTCTGAAACATAAAACTTAAAAGCAAATAAGTTATGTCTGAAACATAAAACATAAAACATAACATATGAATATCAAATGATATCATCATAATGATAAATGAGCATAAATGCTCAAGGTAATGCCCCACTAGTCTCTGCATCCAGTTGCTACACAAATATATCAAGATCAACCATGTCACCATGCGATTTAGAATCACTTGGATTCTCAAACATGCTAAGTGGCATGAGGAGGCGTGAAGGGGGTGTGCGGGGGCGTGAGGGAAATGCCCCCTAGAAGTCCCCAAGACCCCGGAGCGCGAGGGGGCGAGGAATCTAGACCCCTAGGTGGGGGGCGAGACCCTATGTAACACTGATATAATATCAGGGATGTTACTTTGCCTCTTAACATAAATTTGATTTAAAATAGGAGTGTAAGGAAGAAATCAAAGAGTCTATGGCCTATCAAATATTCAAACAGAGTATGAGATTAACCATAAGGAAAAGATGCATGTAAAATATGTTTACAACCCAACAAAAATATATTTAAATTGATGAAGTGACAATTAAATGATGTAGAGGAGTTATCTTAGACAAATAGTTCAATATACTAATCTCTTTAATATATAATAACTTCATAGGGGATTTCGGACTGGTTGACACTCAACCTTGTCTTACCCAAATTTCTTCAACCAAAATTAAATATATACAAAAATTTACAAAATGAAATGAAATAACAGTGAAGAACTCACAAGAACACAAGTTGTTTTGAGGCAAATCCAAAATCCTTTACTTATATCAGAAAAACTTTAGATGAATACAAGTCCGCTCAATAGCTTATCCCAAGGGTTCAACCCTTTGTACTTTGGTTTAGGAAGTATTTATACAATTTTCCTAAAAAATATCTTGATTCAAATATCAAAATTTCTATGCAAAAATATCTCAAAACTAATTACAATAATAGTTCAAAAATATAGGAAAATTGAACTGCTCAAAACATCTGGCACTGACTTCAAGGATTCTGGTGATGACTCAAGCTGAAGAGGTTGTTGCGATGTTGCTGAAAATCCTGAACTATAGTTACACTTTACTCGACCATGTCTAGCAATAGGTCCCACCTCTCTTCACTTAGGATGGAAAATCCGATCATATTTCTAAATCTTTCATCCACCTCGGTGTAAGTGTCAAAATTAGGTCTATTTACAAAAAAAGTGGTGAACTTCATCCTGGATACTCAAATCAGATTGTATTCCCTGTATGAACACTTCACCATTGATAATTCCTCTAACCTTTGCAAACTTAAAAGCATCAACACCTATGTTCAACAATTTTTCTTGATTATTTTCTATTTGGACCAACTTACCATCAGAATTTCTGAGAGTGGGTAATCCCTTTTCCTGCAGCATTGTGAATTTTCTGTTGAATCTCTTGACCTGCAATTCAAGCTCTTTACATTTGTTTTCCAACTATATCAAAAGATTCTTTTTTGTTAAGACCCTCTTGACCTCCATAACTGTTGTTGTTTTGTCTAGGATATTGATGTCGTCAAGTTGCTCTTTGGTTCTGGAATTTAGAAACTTAATGATATTTTGTGCCTCTTCTGGCTTGTGTTCCAAATCTACCTTTGAATTCTCTATTGCTGCTTTAACCCTGTGCACAAGTTCTTCTTGTTCAAAACAATCTGCATGGAAGGCCACATTTCTGTTATATTAGCATTTATATTCTGCCAGATACTATTCTTAGCCTCTGCTAATATTTGAATTACAAAAGATTGATCTTCGTATTTCTGTATTTGCTGCATGAGTTTGTAATTTTTTTTGTAATTATGACAAATATGCATTGTTAGTTTTGAGTTTACTTTCTTCCATTTTAGCCAATGTTGTTGTTAATTTCTCTTTCTCTGATTGAGCTATTGTTAAATCATCTAGAGCTTTGATAAGCTCTTTGGTAGATTCTGAAACTGTAGTCTTTGTTGAAGTTTCTGCCACTACAACTGCGCATGATGTAGATGCTCCTGCTGGTTCCCACTATTATTTTTCTTTCAATAGTGCTTCCATGGCCTGCTTCATTTTTGTATTTGTGCATTTTGTTCAACTACTACAGTAAAAATTTTCTCCTTTTCTAGCTCTATATCGACAACCTCTTTAGCTTGAGGATGCTCTATAGAAGGTAGCTTCAGTTGCTTCCGCAGTGCTTGAATATCTGCTTCTTTCTTCTTGATGACTTCTTTTGTTGCCTTAACATCTTTAGGATCATGTCCTAATTTTATGACCAAATCCTCCAAAGATTTGATTCTATTATCCTTAGCAAATGATGACATTTTTTCAATTTTTAATTGAGATTTCATATTATTCAAAGATGATTGTAACTTAGAAATAGTCATGGTTGAACTGGTGAGTGATGAAAAGATCAATTCCCCTGTCCGCTTATGTAAATCGATCTGATCGAATTCATGTATTTTCTTGGTGTCAATTGAAAAAATGGAGGCTTTATAGCCTTCAACACTCCTAGGAGCTGGCACTAGTGGTTCCATGAAGGCCATCTGGAATTGTCCCTTCTCTGCATCAAATGCAGAAAGTAGTCTATGCTGAGTCTTAGTTGCTTGTTTCCAAAATTCAGAGTAAGTAGAAGCCTTTAATGCTTCGTTCTTCAACTTCATTTCTCTGTATCTTGAAAAGATACTTTGCTGCTGAGTAGTAACCTGTGAACTTGATGACACTGGAGTTTGTATTTGCTTTTCAACAATAGTTGATTGTACTGTTCCTCCTTCTTGGGTAGAAGAAGGGGTAGAAGTCCCTAATAAGATCACTGTGGTTGGTTGTTTTGTGTCTCGTCCCTCTGAATTTTCATAATGAATAGTGATTATTTGTGGATTTCCTTGAGAATCTGTCTTCTGAGAATTACCTTGGTCTTTGGTCCTTTTCCTTTTGAAAACAAGGTATTGCGCAGCTTCAGAGTTAGTTGGAGACATGTCTTCTGTCTCCCTTTTAAAAAATTTCTCTTTTGAAGCAGGTGTCTGCATAGATGACTGGCTGACTAGTCTTTCTTCGGCTTCCTACAAGGTACCTTCTGTCCATTCTTCTTGATTGGCATATTGCTCAATCTCAGGCCTTGGTGTATGTGCATAAGAAGTACTTTTTTTTTCCAATCTAAGTTTAGAGATGATACCTTGAGGATCATATGACCAAGAGAAACTGAGTTGAAACTTCATCTGACTTAATTGTTTCTATCTCTTTTGTTGCAGCTCTAGTATTGATGATATATCGTCCTTTATGTGCTTTACTTCATCCATATTTAACATTTGCTTAGAATATTCTAATGCAAAGATTCTAACAAGTACAAAAGCTGGCAACCTGTAGGGAGGCAATTCTGATCCATAAACTCTAATTTCAATGTAGTTCTGGTAAAGATACCAATCTCCTACTTTGGCTTGTTCTGACAAATGTAAAAACTTCTTTACCTTTGGAGAGATCCTGGGGATGACATCAGTGCTTAACAAACATAGTGAAGTATGCAAAGAATTTATCAACATAATCTTTGTAGGAATACTCCTCTGAGTTATTTCTAACTAGAGAAGTCCAATGACTAACTGACTGACCAAGGTTTACCTTCATTATCAGTTTTTTGTAGAAGAAAAATGAATTTACCTGCCTGATAATACAACATGGTAAACTAGTATTGACTGGTATTTGAAGACACCTTCTGCTTTAAAATTAACTAACTACTCATGGATTTCATTGGACAAGAATTGATTGTAGTTGAAAATAAGAGAGGGATTTTTATCAATAGAAAAAGTAGACAGGAATCCTAATATTTTCTCATCTATCCACTGATCAGTATAGTATCCAAGCAGTCGGGTTACCATGGTAATTACCTACTTGGACATTTTGGGAAAAATGGAAACTGAATATGGAGGACTAGTCTTGGGCAACTCTGCATTCTGAGGAAGAAAATATTCAAATATTTGTGCTCTTTGAGGGAATGTCAATTTGTTATATAACTCCATTAAACATTCAACAGAAAACAGGTGATGGGAAGGCTAATATTGAATTTGCAAGGCCTGAAAAATGCTTTTAGGAGAGACAGAGAAAATAACTTCATTACAATGGGAGATGACAACCTTTTGACTTGATAAATACCTAAGGTGACACCAGACAGTGAATTCGGGAAAAAAGTGAGTCTGGGGGAAAACAAATTATGGGAGAAGGGATTCCCGAATACTCAATTCGTCACTTTTATCTAAACACCTTTGCCTAGCCCAATTATCCAGCTCGTAAAGGTCGAACTCTGATAGAGTCTCTGCAAATTTGTGTTGGGTGTCTACTAAGGGGGGTTTGTCGAAGTCAGGAACTGAAGGAATGAGGGGATTCAATTCAGATGCCTTTCCCTTTCCCTTGCGGTTTGACATGGTGTTAAATAAGACCAGGTGCAAATTAAAAAATGCCTAAAAGAATTTGAGGGAAGAGAGCTTAGAAGAATTAGGTCTGGGCATTGGTTTACCTGCAATAATTTGACTATGTGCAGGAGGATTTCGTTGAACCCTGACAGTGGGCAGTAGTTTGTTTCACAACCAGCAGGATCAAATGGCGAGCAAAAGAAGTGAGTTCTAGATGTCGCAGGTCTTTTATAACAGCTGATATGGTTTTTCTAACGACCAGGTAAACGTTCATGGAGCGGGGGCTGTAATTAGTTGAACGGATAAGCGGCGGTAGTTAATGGTGTAACTTCCATAAAGTTCACAGGAGATTTGAACATTTTAACGAATAGGTGACGTGGAGGGTTGTTGAGGTGGCAGGATAGGTGGCAAGAGGCGAATGGCAGAAGGTAATGGCTAAGTGTGTAGAAATTATACAAACATATGTATATCAATGGATTCAATCCGATCAAGCAATGAACTAAAGCTAGATACTGAATCCTTCTACAAATCAAGTGCGGAAAATAAACATGATTGCCAATCACAAGAAGTAAAGAAAGAAGCAAATCAAACCATAACACAAATATTTTCCTGGGGAAAGCTTGTTCCTCAAAACCCCTCTATCTTCTATTGTATAGTCACCAAGGAATCATGAAACAATTACAATGCACTTTTCTCACAAGAGTCTCCTGCACTCTACTAATCGTCTCACACTGATTCAGAGAAAATCGGGCCAACACTTAGCCAATTCTCAGCCTGCCTTGCTCACGCAATTCATGAGGAATGTTATCCTTGTTCCTTAGGAATTTTAGCCTTTCTCAACTGCGCAAGTATCATGGGAAATCCTATGGTGTTTTAACTGCATCCGGGCAATTTGCTAATTATACAATTGATAGTCAACTTCCCTTTAACCTTTGTCTCAACTGGGTCTCCAATGGAACTAACATGCATGCAACTATTAATAGTAAATCATCAATTGCACGGCAGATCACTGATTGTGAATTAAATATGATTTAATTCACTTGATCTCTCACTAGTGCAACAAACAGTTACAACTAGTCCAACTGACTTTAACTCACCTAACTGAGTTGATTGATTACTCATGCATTAAACTAATGCACTAACTACAACTTGAACTCTAAAACACATAGAATCGCTCTGCATGCCTCACCAACCACCCTCAACTCGAAATTCATGAGCTAACTGAGTTTATCACACTCAGTTAACTATTACAAGTGATTATGAGATAAGATTACATTTTATTGTCCAATTTAATTAAGGGATAATTAAATTTGACACATTTCCAATTTATTAAATAAATTGAATTGCACACTAATGTATCGCTAGGACCCATCATTACATGACCTGTTGTCCCACACTAGTGTAGGTGCTATCATGTTGCTTCCAGATGCCAATTTCACTGTTTCTTGTTGCAAACTTCAACAAAGTGGCGGGAGTTAATTGGCAGAGGATGTGACACTTGGTGGGAGATGGTGGGCATAGGAGGCAACCATTGGCGTAAGAGCGATGGTATTTTGGGGGGGTGTTGGTGGTTTGTGATATTGGGAGGTGACCCCCTGAGAGGGTGCCATGTTACGCTCAGCAATTTCGACGGAAACTGCTTTTCGCCCGTCCCCCGCCCCACTCCCTCCCCCCCCCTCCTTGTGTTAACCGTTGAGAGTGCAGGGGGGGGACTAAAAAGGCTTGCATGTAGTAGATCTTGGTGGGTTCAATCGGGGTCGTCAATTGCAACACGGTGTTTATCGGAAAACGACAAAAGGTCGTGTCAATAAACTTTATTACAAATTGGATTATCGCAAACAAAACGCGATTAAAACTAATTAATCCCAATTATTCTATAATCTAATGCGACATTTGAATGTGCTCGCATGTTTTGTTTTTTCTAAGGGTTCTTTTTATCAACCAAAAAAAAAATCTTCGTGAATGTATATATATATATATATATACCCTTTCCTATATTTTATTTATTTATTTATTTTCTTTTTTTATACATTCATTTGTTTTTCGACAATTGCATATAAAAATAAAATGATGTTACAACAACAACCATAAAGGAGATCGTACTTGAAAGTAAATGCTCAAATGACAAGATAATGACATCAACTACTCATGAGCAAAATGATCATCAAAACAATAAATATATGAAACAACTTGAAATAGAGTTGCACCAATGAAGGATATTCCAAGTACAAGAAAGCTAATTGTTGCAAAAGTAAAATATCCTAATACTTCCACTATAAAGCTAATGCTTCTTGAGAAAATGAGGATATTTGCAAATATGACTCAAATAAATTCAAGATAGCATATATAGGAGAGTTGTATTGCAAGTAAAGTGAAATTGTGATGTAGAGATGCTCTTGGTTTATTTTATTAGTTGTATTCTAAAACAAAGTTTCAATTAAACTCTGGTCCCGAGACCTCATCTTCTCCTAGAAATCCGGAACTCACAATGAGGAGGGTCCTAAAGTCTATACAACAAACTTAAGTTGGAGGTTAATTTTAGAAATGTCAATTAGCAATAAATTGTGCCCAAGTGAGATGCATGTAAGTTACTTTCTCTTGAAATCTTGATAGCAATGCTTCCGTAAATGAGGAAATACCCAAAGTAAAATTGCACCAATGACTCCAAAGTTAAAAAGAAGAAGAAGAAGATGGCAGCTTAATGAGAGCAAGTGATGCAAGTAAGTTGCTTGATAACTAAATTGTTTCAAGTAGACAATAACAATATAATGCTCCAAGGAAATATCAACAATACTTAAAATAATAATATGGCAAAAGTTGACAAAAATGAAGCATGTACTCAAATAGTCATGAAATGCTTTATCAAGCTTAATGGAAATGAATTAATAAACTAAATCAAAGCTTGCCAGGAGTGTAAAGTGCTTAACATGTAAAGAAATATTTGCTCAAAGTAAAGCGTTAACTTGTTGCTCAAAGCAACAATGAAATGAAGGATGCAAAGCCCAAGTAAAAATGTAGCAAACTTAATTTAGTAAATGAAATGGAGTTTTGAGGTTGTGTTAATTCCCAAAATTTACCATGTGTGAATGAGTATTAGCAAATGGAAAGTGCATGCAAGAGAAACTAAATTGTGAAAGTTAAGAATGCAAATCAATCCACCCACAAGAGTCCTCCTCAATGAGGAGGTAGGATACCATGGGATGAATCCCAAGCTCCCTCAAGCCCAATAAGACTATTTTATTAGAGGTATTACAATGAGGAGAAGGCCGTAAAAGGTTCTCCAAAAGATGAAGGAAAAACTTTTACACAATTGGAACTATAGGAGCTTGATTCTCCTTCTTGTACAATGTGAAAATTTGGCAACCAAATAGCTAATGAGACCTCCTCGAAATCTGAAAATTACAAGGGGAAAATCAACCTTAAGAGGCCCTTGACCTAGCTTTATGTGCAACTCTCAAATGAACTCGATCTTGTAGAAAATGAAGGATTCCAATTGTTCAGGGCCTTCTTGGGAAATGAATCAATCACGCGCCAATGGATCCTACAAACACTTGTTATGAGTTTGTAGGAAATGTCCCTTAAAAATATGCTCCAAATGAGTTCTCAAATCCTCCAAATATGGGCTGCAAAACAAGGAAAATATTAGTGTGGAGAGAGAACATATAAAGCAAACAAATATGATACAAATTAGTGTACAAGAAACCAAATCAAGTGATGGGAGTGAACCCCATCACTGGGCTAGTTTGGAAAATGCTCTTACTTAGCAAATGTAACTTTGAAAAGCTCTAAATCACATATAAATAGAATGAAATTATGATTCAAGTAGATATTGGAAAATGAACTCCCCTCTTGCTTCTTCTATTGATGAAAGACTTGAAGAAAGAATTTGTGAGTCTTGAGCAACCTCGAATCCGAGAGTGAGTTGATCTATGGGAGACTTCTCCTACACCTAAATGGATTCTTGCACACAAAAAACCAATAGATCTTCCCTACACACTTGAAACCTAAGTTGTAGGAATCGTTGGGTAGAGGGTTGTTTCCCTCTGGAAACAAAATGGAAACGCGTTTCCGCGTACCGCACGGCCAGGAAATGTTTTTTTTTTCACTCCCTGCCAATTCAGAAGTGATAGAGGGAGCTATTGAAGATTGGAAACACAACTTTTTGAGTAGGGCAGCCTAATGTTCAAGCCTATGGCCCTACTGTTGATATGCAGTTCATGGTAATGTTAAATTCTTAAAGTAAAAGTGACATTCTCCTTTATCTTTCATTTTCATCCTTTTAAATTTTTAACATTACCATGAAATGACTCAAGATGTTTGAGAGTGGTTTTGCCCTCATTGGATTTCGTATGGAGAAAGTAGAATTTTAGATCTCACTCAAAATCCAACAGACTTATCAGTTTTTTAGGATTTCAAGGTTGGGGAGATTGCAATGTTTCCATTGCATTTTGTCATGCACTAGGGTATGGAACTTTTAGTTAATCAAGAGAACCAAGCCCTCTATTCAGGGGAGACTCCCAATAATCAAGAGCGCCTAGGGTACTAGGGTATGGAACTTGTATTTAATCAAAAGCACTAAGATCGTTTGACTATGCAGGAGGAGACTCCCAATCAAGCACAGGACACGAAATTAGAAATTTCTTGTGGCTGCTTTTGGATATTGCTATTTTTCATTATGTGATCATTCATGAGTAAATGTCATTTAAATTTAGACACTTATAGTTTATGCATTGACATTGGACAATTTAATCATAATGTAATAAATTAAAATGTATCATGTATGCTTTATGATTGCACATATTTCTTAAATGTCCTAATATATATATATATATATATCACGTTTCCCCGTTTCCAAAATTTGGTGAGGTCACGTTTCTGTAATATTCCAAATTAGCAGTCAGCTAACTGGATATTAATTTTGTCAATTTTGTCTTTTCTAATGTTACCAGAAAAATAAAGTGGGTAAAGGTGGCCCACAAATAAATTTGAAGATTAAATCACTTTCCTAAAGTCACCAAGGCAAGTATTAGCGCTGGAGTGGGACCCGTGGGGCCAGCGACACACGCAGTAGACATCAGCCTAGTGGCAACGCAAGAAAGGCAGCAGCATAGGCAGCGAGAGGCAGCATGGGGATAGCAGGGGGACATCAACTGCACAGTGGTTGGCTGGCAAAGGTGGCAGCACAGTGTAGTGGGACCCAAGGGAACATTGGGGGCTCAACTAGGTAAAAGAGGATGAGGGCAATTCATTCCTCATTCATTCAGTCATCAACTAACATTCTGTCTGGTAAACCAGAAGCACGCTTGAGCTGTTTAGCCGAGTCGGCAATTGTTGTTTAGCACAGATATTTTCGAGCAGAGATCTCAACCTCATCCTCGAGGGACTTCGAGTGCCTGCTCAGGAGAGGAGTTCAGTTAAGTTTTGGAGGAGAGTTCCACAAGTTTAGTCCAGAAATATGCAGTCCCTTCCAAGACAACGTAGTTAGCCAGGGAGATACGCAGTCCAGCAATGGAGCAACTCCGGGAGAGGAGAAAGACCGAGATATTTCAGCTAGGAGTGTTGTGAGGGGATCAACCCTTCCTTATTAGAGTTTTTAGGCAATTTCTAGCAGCTATTTCCAGCAGATCAGTTCAGAGCCTAGTCTGCCCAGCAGAATTGTGTACCCAGCTCAAGAGGGTGAATTTTCGGGGTCAGCATTTTGGAAAACCCTTCGCGGGTTTTTCTGGGTTTGTTGAGGAGAGTCTGGTGTCCAAATCCCGAAATTTTCTGAGCAGTAGAACAACCCCAATACGCAATCCATTTCCGGCTAGCAGCAGCATTTTCCAGATTAGGCAGCGTAAAGGAGGAGCCATGCAAAGCAGCCAACAACAAAGATTTTTAAGCAAGATTTGAGAAGTATTTCAACCTTCCTTGTGCAGGCCAAGGTGCCATCTTCCTAAGCACCATTTGTATCTCTTCCCTTCAAAAAATATTAATAAAATGGCTCAACAATTTTGGCTCTATTCATGGCGTTTTTTATGTACATTTTTGTTTGTTGTAGATTTAGTCTTTGTATGCTTTGTGTTATTGTTTGTTCCCAATTTGGGATATTACAGTGGTATCAGAGCTCATAGACTTGGCTTTGCCTGTGGAGAAATTGGTCTATGACATACTAGAAGCAGTATAGAAGCAAGGAGCGTAGGCTCGAAATCACACATGATCAAGAAGACAGTGTTCTGGTGGAGGAAAGCACCAATGGTAGAAGAGGGAGATGAAGGGAAGGAGTCTGGTAACCTCCTCCTAAAATCAGTGGAGGGGCTTTCCAAGAAGATAAAAGAGATGGGACAAAAGTTTGTTGGAGAGAACAGGCAGAGGGAAATTCCAAGGGAATTCTAGAATAGAGAAGGATTCGACACCTCTCAACATTTACTCGACCATAATGTTGCGCAACAAGTAGTGCCACGCACCCCACCACGCTCTACCATGCCCACATTCTTGACTGCAGGGGCAGAAGCAGGAAGACCACAGGAGCCGGAGGTGGCTCACTATGGTGAGTACTTTGCAGAATACCAATTTTATGGGCCAGATTTTGGAGATGCCCTCACTTTTAATGAATTATGCCAGCTGAAGAACAACAGCAAACCACGCAGCCAAACCGAGGGGGAGGGTACACGTAGGGTAATGACCTGCAACATACCGTGGGCATATATTTCTTGCCTACCTTCGATGGGTCATCGAAGTGTTCGACAAAAGCTTGGGTGGAGAAGCTGGACATTTACTTTCAGCTGAACCAAATGGTAGAGGTTGAGGCCATCAAGGTGGAAGTGTTGCACCTTGAGGGAGAAGCACACGATTGGTGGTTCCATGGGATGATCACGCTGGGTCACGCAAGAGTGACAGTGTATGTTGAGTTCACCTAGAGGTTGGTAGAGAGATTTGATCGGAAGGACCCGAAGGAACATTTTGTCAAGTTGACCAAGCTCAAACAAACGGGGAACCCAAAAACTTACATTTCTAAGTTCTTGAAGCTCTCAGTGATGGTTCCAGAATTGTCCGTGCCCAGGAGATTGTACATGTTTATTGACGGACTGGTTGAACCTTTGCGTGGGCTAGTCAGATCTACTAGGCCTACTATGTTGCAGGATGCAGCAGGGAGGACTAAGGACTTGTAGGATGTCATGCCGAGGACGAGAGCTCCTTTTCCCCACAGATCAGCGTTCCAGCAAAAGGGGAAGGACGTGAGAGCTCCAACCTCGAGAGGGAACCAAGGCCGAGGACCTTTGGATGATGACACTCAGAGAGACTTGAGACTAAGGAAGCTTTGCTTCACTTGCCAGGAGCCATGGGCACTGGGTCATCGATGTGCCGGAGGGAAGGCACATTACATTGAGGTCTTCTCCGACAGTGAAGGGGAAGAGGAGGCATATGAGGAGTTGGAGGGAGATGCTAGAACCAGTGCACCGAGAGGAGATCATCCACCACCACCTCCCCCAGCAGCCGAAGGAGCAGTGTTTGCACCCACAGGAGGAGTCCTTGCGTCTTTGCAAGGAGTTCCCAAGTACTTAACGCTAAGAGTCTGAGGGACAGTTCAAGGGCAGCGTGTCTCAGTATTGGTGGACAGCGGGGCCACACACAACTTTATTGATGCCCAACTAGTGCAGAGGAGGGGCATACGGACAGAGAGCTTTGATGGGTTCTTTGTGTTGGTTCCAGCTACCAGGACTATGTAGTTCATGCAGTATGTTCCAGCATTAGCAGTGACCATGGGAACGTACACGGTGACAAATCATTTTTTTGTGGTCGATATTCTAGATACCAACGTAGTGTTGGCAGTACAGTGGCTCATCACACTTGGGAAGGTCACTACAGATTGGGAGACTCTGGAGATGGAGTGGACGGACAAGAAGAGTGGAAAGCATGTGATGATCAGAGGCATGCACACATATCCTCCACAGATAGTCTCTGCACATCGGATGGAGGCAGATTTACGGAAGGGAGACATAGAGTGGGCAATGGAGCTGTGGATTTCAAAGGCAGGTGTCTCAATTCAACCTATGCACCCAGATGTGCAGACTATCCTAGACCGTTACTCTACATTTTTTGGGTACATTCCACCAGGACAGCCACCGGACTGGGGGTTTGAGCACACCATTGAGCTGGAGCAGGGCATCCAGGCAATGATCACCACTCCCTATAGGCACCCCAAAGCCTATAGGGATGAGATTGAGAGAGCCATACATGAACTCTTGGCATTAGGGCACATCAGGCAAGATATGCTGCAAGCCCCATCGATGTACTCCCAGAGAGTGTTGCTCCCTGAAAGTACTGCAGCCCTGCTAACTATATGTGCATCTACCAGCACCTCATCAGTGAGTCGGCCCAAAGATGGATGCACCACCATCTCCAACAACTCCTCCCTCTCCTGATCAGGAATGTCATACTCTTGTTGTCTACTAGCCCCCCGCAGAACTACCCCATCAACCTCCAACATCTCCTGAGGATAAGTATCTGCAACTACCGTACTAGATGTTTGTGCATCTGTCTGCTCCTCCTCAATGCCCAACCCTAAGGTTAGCTGCATATCCATCACAGACTCGATGTGAGCCTCCATCTAGCTCTTGCCCAAAAGACTATCATGCATGATGTGCATAGCCTCCTCCTCAGTTGACTCATGCTCCACCATATGTTGCTCCAGCTGAATCATCACAAGTGACTCATGATCCTGAATATCTCCCATAGAGTCCCCTAACTGCTCACCTTGCACACCGGAATACAAATCTAGCCTACTGTCATCAACTCCACATGACTGCTCATGCTCCCCAGAAGCATCCTCGTATGACCCCATGGACTCATCTGAAGAAGACTCCTCATCCTGACATACAGAAGGAATGTCCTCCTGCTCTACCTCTGCCACCTCATCTGCATCTCTCAAGCATGAGTGGTCAAGTCCCCAAGGTTATTTGCAGATAAAGCAAAGTCCCTTTCTCCTCAGCTCATTTTGCTACCTGATCCACCAAACTGGAGCAACTCCTCCCTGGTCAATTGTCTCCTAAATAGCCCAACGTTCTACTCGACTAGCCCTTGGGCTAGCTCATAAGCAGCAGGTGAGACCAACTGCTTTCTCCTCCAAATGCTCAACAACCTACTCTGCAACTCTCGGCAAATGGCATCACGGTCTCTCATACATGACGACAGGATGGACTACATGTGTGCTATGACTATGTCGGGATGATGTCTCTTAATGCTGAAGAAGCATTGGAACATCTGCAGAATCAAGTCATCACACTTAAGATCAAACATGACCTCATAAGTTTGGGTCATGGCCATGACTCCTAAAACCTTAAGCTTCTTCCCAAATGTAGAGCCTGCACAGTTGTCCAAGTCCTGAAAAGTCTCTACCATCAATCTAAAAAATTTCTTCATAACATCATCATTGTAGGGAGGAAAGGGTGCTATTATCCTCAAAATATCACTGAAACAAGAGGCAATTATAAGCTTGACTCTTTCACTTGGATGTTCCAAGAATCTGGCTTGTACCAATGCAACCATATGTGGCTCCAAAGCCCAATTTAAACTCCAATCAGAATTCTCTACCTTTGAAAGACAAGATTCCAGTTTCTCCAACATGGGAAATTCATTTTCTGATCTTCCACTCTTTAAGTCCATCCCAAGTGCATAAAGCCAATTTACCACTTGTCTCTCCTTCTGTGAATTCCTCAAGTGCCTTTGTTAGAGCAAATTATGTACCTCCTTGGAGAAGAGCTTGTTGTTTTGTTTCAAGGAACTACCTTCTGCATTGTTTAATCTTTTTGGTCTTTGGTTTAGATCGCAACCCACTGAAGCACTGCTATGTTGATTTAGGAGTTGTTTTAAAAACTTCATTGTTTCAGCGACATATATGGAAGTAACAGTGATTTAGCTAAAATCAGTCAGCCATGAACATGACAATAGGAAGCTACCACATCAGCATGTGAAAACACAGGTGTACTCTAGAAGCTAATTCTACTCACCCCTCATGACATTCATTGACCACTACAACAACAATTTTTTTTAACTCATTACACACAATATAAGCAGAGGGTAAATACTGACAGCAAGATAGACAAACTCAGCTCACTACACTATGGATTTCCTACCACAATGATAAAAATAGCTTTTGACATCAACTCCACAAACTGGCCAAATTTTGTTATATGATAATGTTGTGGTACAAAATAGTTGGAGAAAATACACATGGACTTGCACAAGGCAAGCTACAAGCACCAGGTGATGAGTGAAAGAAAATCCAACTGCTCCAATAACAAGCTCCTCCTGAAACTATGTTGCTGCCCGACTTTTGCCTTTAATTTACCCACTGAAAATTGCTCAGAAAAATCTAGGAATTTGGGAAGGTGATCCTTGCCAAAAACCCATAAAGGGTTTCCTCTTATTCCAACCTTCAAAATCTGACCCTTTGTATTTTGGCCCTCTTCCAATTTCGTTTTCTGGCACTGCAGCTGCTACTCTCAATCATTGCTCTCCAAAATCCCAGCCACCCTCCTCAAATGGCTCTCCTATCAATCTCCCAACACCCCAGCTCTAAAATCCCACCAATGCAGCTCCCACAAATGAGCCTCCTCCAATGACTGCGTAGGCCCTTCTAACCAAAATAGCTAAGATAAAAGTTGGCCTCCAAGATAATCTGTTGCATTGCTATGTTGGCCCTCAACTCTAGAATTTTGGTCAAATTTGTCGTTTTTCGAATCCATCTATGGTTCTCATAATAAAACTCGTATAGAATGGCCAACACAAATTTTTCTGGGAATAATACCGAACCATAATAGCTGCAATTGAAAACTGGAAACCCGCAGGCTGATCCAAGATTGAAGCTATGATACCATTGTAATATCCCTTTCGGGATATTTTATAAATTTTGCCGGAAAATTAACTCAACCAAAATTTCTCCATTAAAATTATCATGCATTTAATAGAAGATTTCCATGTAAAATAAAACATACAAGTACATGCAAATCCATAACACCATAATGCATGAAATAACTCAGCATTTTATAATATAACTAGGGTTACATACTAAAATGAGAAATAGCTGAGATAACTGAAATAGGATTGGCCTCAAGGATCTGCTACAATACTGCGCTAGCCTCCCAAAACTGAACTGTCGCACTCTCCCTCTGGCAACAGTTGGCACTGAATCAACTGGAAATCAATGAAGCACCAATTGAGGATCTGAATGATCCTCACTCCAATATCCCTGAAGCTTCGTGAAAACCCTGAATGAAGTCTCCTCAAAAAGAGTTGGGTTTCCATCCAACACTCGACAACATACCCAAGGGTTTCCGTCCTAGGGCTACCAATGGAGAAGAGAATCGGGTTCTCAACCTCACATACAAGAAAAGATATCAAATCCAAGATATTCCTCAATAGCCACCTCCTTTTCTTTTATAGATCTCATGGATCCTTCTAGAGCCTTATTTTATTATTATTTTAATCATGGAGCACTTTTCCCTCTTAATTTCCAATTAAAATATTCCTTTTTAATGTCGGAAAAAGTAAATCGGCTACCATGTCTCCTAAGGTCACTGAAACTCATGTCCAACCACCCCGTCATCTAGGTCTTCTCAACCCGGTTCCAACGAGCTATTACACTAAGGTGTTCTATCACATATTCCTCCTGGAATGCCACCTTGAGCGTAATTAATTGAGTTAAGCACAAAAATAACTTAGTTTTCCGAAAGTTGTCGAAATGCACTGGAACGAAAGGAAAACGGTGCAAATGATGGAATATATCAAGCGAATGACACCGGTCCTCATAGAAACTCCTCAGAACTCCTCCAAAAAGCCCCTGGGCCCGTTGATGACACCAACCTGTACCTGTGACCTGTCTGCTCCCAAATTTGGAAGTCCATCCTAACCCTTTCATAGGTGACACCAAAAAAAAGAATATTACATAGAAGCACGCTTACGCTGTTTAGCCGAGTCTGCAACTGCTGTTTAGCACAGAGATTTCTGAGCGGAGATCTCAACATCATCCTCGGGGGACTTAGAGTACCTGCTCAGGAGAGGAGTTCAGTTCAGTTTTGGAGGAGAGTTCCACAGGTTCAATCTAGAAATATGCAGTCCCTTCCAGGACAACGCAATCAACCAGGGAGATATACAGTCCAGCAGTGGAGCAGCTCCGGTAGAGGAGAAAGACAGAGATATTTCAGCCAGGAGTGTTGTGAGGGGATAAACCCTTCCTTATCAGTGTTTTTGGACAGTTTCCATCAACTATTTCCAACAGATCAGTTCAGAGCCTAGTGTGCCCAGCATAATTGTGTACCCAGCTCAAGAGGGTGAATTTTTGGGGTCGACATTCTTTAAAACCCTTAGTAGGTTTTTCTGGGTTTGTTGAGGAGAGTCCGGTGTCCAAATCCCATAATTTTCTGAGTAGTAGAACAACCCCAATACGCAGTCTATTTCCGGCGAGCAGCAACATTTTCCAGACTAGGCAGCGTAGAGGAGGAGCCACGCAGAGCAGCCAGCAGCAAGGATTTCTAAGCAGGATTTGAGGAGTATTTCAGCCTGCCTTGTGCAAGCCAAGGTGCCATCTTCCTAAGCACCATTTTTACCTCTTCCCTTCATAAAATATTAATAAAATGGCTTAGCAGTTTTGGCTCTATTCATGGTGTTTTTAATGTACATTTCTATTTGTTGTTGATTTAGTCTTTGTATGCTTTGTATTACTATTTGTTCAAAATTTGGGATATTACAGTTTCGTATCCGTACCCGTTTCGGAAACTTGTTTTCATTTCCCTGTTTCGTGCAACTTAGCTTGAAACAAATATTATTTTTCCTAATGGACTATAACAATGCAATGAATTGAGATAAACCAAATATTTCTCCAAAAATAACTTGCCAAGATCACACCTAGAATGTTACTTCTAAATCAATAACATGTGCAAGATAGCTCTACACACATCAATCCAATCAATGGCATTAGAAGCTAATAGAGTTCAAAAGCATAAGAAATACAATAATAACAATAACAATATGCAAAGACATCACCTCAAAGTGCCAAGAGAACACCACCAAAATTGCCCCAAAGTATTTGATTATATTAGCAAATTTGCAAGTACAAAATGACAAAGCTTCCTCAAGCCCCAATAGCTCATAACATGAATACATAGTGAGAACCCATGGCTCTATTATATAGAAGTTTGGGAGAAAATCCCAGGGCAAATGGTGACAATCCCAAGACTAATGGGCGACAATCCCAATTCCTCTACATGCAAATTCGAATTTCCCAACTGACCATTTGATTTCCTCTAGAGAGGCCCACGCAATCCTTAAGGAGGAGAACTTGTTGAGGTGGAGAGGACATGTGTATGTGAAAGTGGAGTGGTAGGAGACCACTCTCTACTCAGCTCTTGTGAAACTCCAAGTCAAAGCCCACCAATGGGTGAGGCACCCCCTTAACTCGGCTTGTCTTCCTAAAAAAAAGTGATTTTCTTTTGTGAAACTCCTGGTCCCCTCAAGGAAATTCGATTTCCCTTTTTTGTCACATGTTTCTCCTTGATTCTTGGTCCAAATCACTTTATAACTTGGCTCCAACTCCTTGATGATTTTCCACCTCATTTCCACATCATTTAGCATGTGTGGATATTTATTTTCTCCAATTTATTTAATTGTTGGGCTAATTTATTGCCACATTTTCCACAAAACTTAGGAAAAGTGGGTTTTGAGGATCTAGAACTTATTTTTTACCCCTCAAAGTGTGTCATAGTAGAAAGTTGAGGGTGAGAAGTGTAATGTTGAGCACACACATCCCATACAACTTCTCTAAACATCACTTATTACATATTACATTCAGATTTTATTCAAATTTCCACCCTGCTGGAAATTTATTGAAAAAAAAAAAAAAAAAACTGAGACCTATCCAAATTCCATGAAATTTTACGAGTGATCTAGAATGGTAACAAATAATGACTCTAGACATTAGGACTCACCCAAGGCCTCACCTTCAAGCCGTACTCCGGATTTAGGGTTATACTTGGAGGAAAAAACTCTATTAATTATTAAGTCCCCATAAGGATATAATAATTAACCAAGTGAAAAAAACCTTCTAGAATAAACTCACTTAATGACAAAGTCCCAAGTTACCTAGGCCTGTTACATGACTCAAACTCATCATACTAGCATCAGTTTACACCATCCTCACAAAGCTTGTCGAATCTGGGTACAATAGAAGAAGATGAGAAGAAGTAGAGTTGAAAAGCTCTAATGATATGTGAACTCTGATGGTACATGAAGACTCTAATACATTCTTAGGCATGGAGTCTTCAAATATTTTCAAGTGCCACTCCAGTGGTTAACAGAGTCTTCAAAAAAATTTCAGGTGTCACTCCAATGGTCAACACAGTGTATTGAATCTACATTAGGATAATGCAAGCCTTAGTTGAAGAGATCATCCCTAGAGAGAAAATGTTGCTGCAAAAAGTACAAGAAAAATAACAATGGGTTTGAAAGAGAGTTTTAAAACCAAAAGAAGGGATGATCCAAATATCCTGATTCCATAGCACTTAGGCCAATGCCACTAGCGAAACATCTCTAGATCAAATGCCAAAAAATCAAGTCTAGAAACCCTATTTTGTAACACTTCAGATAATGCCACTAGCCAAAAACATATGGATCAACTACATATTAAAAAAATATAAATCTAGAAACCCTAGTTTTGCAACCATTACAGCGAATTTTTTTTGGATCAACTACTGAGAAAAGGATGCCAGATATGGGAAGCCTTCTATAGTGCTTATGGCAATGCCACTAAAATGTGTTTAGATCGACTGTAAAAAACACCAAAATACTGGAGTACAAGATTATAGGCTAATATGCTACAAGGGCACAATTTTGAGGGTGTAATTTGATGAACAACACGCTAAATCAGCACAAGGTAAACCCTAAAATAATGGATAGTTTGAAAAAACTAGTGTAGTAGTATGTAGTTGATGCAACTTGTCAAGAAACTTTTAGATCTATCCACGAATATCCCTGAAAGAAAACAACAATATAGCCCTAATGTTGGGAACTTAAATCCTATGCAAAAGGTCTCCTAAAAATGCTTAAATAAGAAAACAACCCTATATCGGACACCTTTCTCAAACAAAGAAAAACTCCAATCATTAGTTAAATTAGTAGAAGATTCATGCACACTCTAATACCATGTTGAAATCACAAGTGAAAGAAAGGATTGAATGGAACAACAAAACAAACCCTAAAACCTGCAATGAAAAAGGAGAAAACAACACTCAATAAAGAGTGGGAAAATGCACTAGAGTTGAACCAAAAGTGTGTTATAGTTAGCAACCATAAGAGTTCTATAAATATTTAAGAGATAATCAAGAACAAGGATCACACCAAGATAATGCCCATAGGCTTAAGCACTTTTAGAGATAACAAAAGCTCATGATGATGATTGAAAAATAATACTTGTTTGTAGTTACACACATCTCGAGAAGTAGAGCACCCTCCCCTGGAGAGGTTATGTGTCCACATTAGATTGACTAGATCATCTTTAACAATAACCTGGTATTACAATATATGAACATAAGTTAGTAGTGAGCACATATACATTAATGAAATGATATGGATTCATCGTAGCCATGTGAAGATTACACTGTTCTCAATAGATGCCAATTCTTCCACTCTAACTAAAGCTTCTACACTTCCAACAAAGTGCTTCGTTGTTTCTTGTCCTTCTTCTCAAGATAATGAGATGTGTAGTGGCCCATCTTGTGGCACTTGAAACATTTCATATGACTCAAGTCTTTATTCCCATGGTTTGAAGAACATGAATCTTCCTCCTTACCCCTCTCGGGTCCTCATTTCTTTCCTCCTCTCCTCACCTTTCGATGAGAGCTAGGTTTTGGATCTCCTCCACTCTAGCTAAAACTATCTCTAGCCTTGTCTCCTCTTGGGTGAAATCATCCCAAAGTTTCTCAAAGGAGGGAAACTTCTCATGAGAAGAAACATCCTAGACAAAAGACCTCCCAGATCAAGAGAACCATACTATTATGGGCACTGTTACCACACAATCTAGCAAGGGCGCAAGAAGGGGTTCCTAAGGGACAACTACTAACCAAATGGCAATAATGGGACAAGGACCCACTGTCATCTTAGTCAATATCCCCTGCTCTGTACGGACTTGCACCAATGGGAGGAGTCCCGATATTAAGGAAATAACTAGAATGATGAGGTCAACAACAATGTACAATGTGATTTCCAAAGCCCATTTAGAGGAGAGGCTCAAATAATGGCTTGCTTGCTTTAAAAGCAAGGGAAGGGCTCTCCAAGAAAGGCTTATTGATAGGCTAGATGTGGGATTAGAGGTACTTCTCGGCAAAAAATTGTCTTAGACCTACGACTCTTTTAGGAATAGAAGGCTTTCTCTCAAGGTCTTGTGAGATAACGAACATATACAAGTTTGGGACCACAAGGAAGACCTAGGGGGTCCAAGCTACACCTTGGGTTTTGGGATGATCATCAACAATAAGACTAGGCGAAGCAAGGATGAGGAAAGGGGCAAGAGACTAACTTCCTTTGAGTTTTCAAGCACAATAAACCCCTTATAATGCTACTAACCTAGAAAGACCTAAACCCAAACAATTAAGCTAGGGCTTGGTGTCTCTCACAAACCAACTATGGGATTGGCTTCAAACTTGGAGGGCCAGTGGGAGACACCCCAACACAATTCCTTGCCAAATCACTCTGCAAATTGATGGCCCAATTAGAATTCGTTGGATGCCCTAGCTAGGTCATCTAGGGTTAGTGCAGGAAAATTTGTGAAAAAGGAAAAGAATTTAGGGTGATCTCCAAGGATTCAAACTAGTGTATAGCCAATTGTGGAGAATGGAGTCAAAGTGAATTTGATCTTAGGATTTTCACTCTTCCAGGGAGTCCTATTGCAACTTTTCTAGCCCTAGAGAGGCAACTACAAGGTCACAACAAGGAATTTATAATTCACTTTGCAAAATTTATGGAGTTTCAATGTGAAAGGGTGTCAACCCACCCCTAGGAATAATTCGATATTCTTGCCAATATGAGTAACATATGCAATGAGCCAAGATTACAAGTGTTCACGAATTTCGCATTAATAATTAGAATTTAGGGCACAAACATAATCAAAGCATAATGTTCCATACATTAGGCAATAAACATTGAAAAAATTCGCATAAAAGAGCACTTACATGACAAAAATATTATATCCATCCATTAGATTTGCAACAATGAAGCTCCAAGACAAGATAGCAATTATCCAAACATCAAAATACATCAAAATTTATGGAGTTTCAATGTGAAAAGGTGTCAACCCACCCCTAGGAATAATTCAATATTCTTGCCAATATGAGTAACATATGCAATGAGCCAAGATTACATGTGTTCATGAATTTGGCATTAATAATTAGGGCACAAACATAATCAAACCATAATGTTCCATACATTAGGCAATAAACATTGAAAAATTTCGCATAAGAGAGCACTTACATGACAAAAATATTATATCCATCCATTAGATTTGCAACAATGAAGCTCCAAGACAAGATAGCAATTATCCAAACATCAAAATACATCAAAATTTATGGAGTTTCAATGTGAAAAGGTGTCAACCCACCCCTAGAAATAATTCGATATTCTTGCCAATATGAGTAACATATGCAATGAGCCAAGATTACAAGTGTTCATGAATTTGGCATTAATAATTAGGGCACAAACATAATCAAAGCATAATGTTCCATACATTAGGCAATAAACATTGAAAAATTTCGCATAAGAGAGCACTTACATGACAAAAATATTATATCCATCCATTAGATTTGCAACAATGAAGCTCCAAGACAAGATAGCAATTATCCAAACATCAAAATACATCAATAAATCTCCAATTCGTCCATCAATAGCAAGTCTGAGTTATTTTCTCCAAAGAGATACAAATCCAGGTGATGATGAATGACAGAGAACACCTCTCTTATATTTATACAATCCTCTAAGGGATTCGAATAGCCTAATTTAGCCTAATGATGCCCCTATAATAGAATAATGTGCAAAATAATAATACTTTTGCTAACAAGCCCACCAAATAGCTCCATAACATGAATAATTAGCCTCTCAAGAGGGCCAGAATGGTAGAAAAGTAGCTAGAAGGGTTGTTGGAATGCTCAATGAAGTCCCTCAAGTGCCATAATGAATAGGAGGGCTCCAATAACAATGATGAAGGGGGTGGCCCCTTAATCTCCAAGCAAATGACCGGTGGTGCTCCCAAGTGGTTGTGGGGGCATAAAGAATATCCTCATGGGTCTCCAACTGAATCAAACAAGCTTGTGCTCCAATTGTAAGGGCTGGAAAAATGATGCAAGCCCTCCTTGGTCTCCCTAGGTTAGACAAAACCCCATATGGGCCCTAGATCAACTGCCAAGTGTGTGGTGCAAGTGTGTAGTCAGTTGTGCAAAGTGGTCCAGTTGCATCATAATCATTGAACAAGTGGGACACGATAAAGCAATGAGTGATGCTAAGGATCCCATGACATGGCTATCTGCTCTCTGTTATAGTGGAGGCCCATGGCACTCCCGCGCACCCTATAAATGCCATTAAGACACTAGGAGGGCTTGGATCCTGTATAGGGAGATCAAATCCCATGATGAAGACCCATCTTCAATCCTGTATAAGATCCAATGTGTCTCCTCGCCTTCCAGTACAACAATTCATTAGTGTAATTGAGCAAGTGATCTTACAAATCACGAAACCAAGTGGGCACTTCATACTAGCATGCCCTTCCATAATGGGCTTTAGAATGTACAGGTGTCCCTAGGTTCAAGAAGGAGGATAATCGAGGACCCTATTAGGGTGGTTTCAACCTTTAAGGGAGTGCCAAGTAGATGGTGCATCCGTCAAATGGCAGGTGTCACGTGAAATAATGGTGGAACGAAGCGGGGTAGCAGGGGAATGCTCCAAGCCACATGCCATGGTACAAGGGTAGCTATAAAGAGGGAATCCCACACATGGGTGTATAAATGTAGGAGGGAGAAATCGTGGTACATGAGTTACCCCGGCCTTTGTTTTTCCACCCTTCTTCATATGCCTTTTGCCATTTATTAATTTTTCTTTTTATAACTGCTTGAGGCTCCAGGGAATGAGAGCATGATGTGAATGATATAACATTGAATACCCCCTTAAGGTTGGGCAACTCACTGCCCACCAGGGGTTGGGACAATCATGGGTTCCTTAATGATGCAGAGGTATCATATAGGGGCCCTAGGAACCAGGGTGATGGCCATGATGATGAAGCGTAGAGCTCATGTTTGGCTTTTGCCCACGTGCTAAATTTTTATGTCCCGACCATCTTTTTCATTTTATAGTACATTTCTTGTTGTAAGTGGCCAAATTATGCTTTTAACTTTCTTTTTAGTTTCATCAACCTCCGATCCATTGTTCCAAGCTCGACCCAGAGTGTGGACAAGGGGAGGGGGAGGATAACCCCTTGTGGACCCAATGGACAAATGTGGACTCGGATGGGAAATATGTGAAAAGGGGTTATAATGAGCGGGGGGGTGATGTATATGATGTCAGGAAGTGGGACCATGCAACCAAAATCAGGGTTTCCCATGTAGTGCCACTCCTAAAGCTAGTATCCAGTAGAGGAGATCCCATGGGACTAGGATACAAGGTTAACCACCAAGATGGACAAGGGGACAAGAGTACAGACCAAGCCCATTCTTTCCTCCAAATGCCCCCACTAATCCATGCCCAAAAGTGTCCATGATAAATAAAAAATACCTAACTACATCATTAAAGCCATACCTTCGAGATTGGAAGGCCCACCTTCAAACATACGATCATAACAAATGGGCGAGGGTGCATAATGGCTTGACTCAAGTGGCGAAGATGATGACACATCGAGCTATCTTGTGGCTGCAAGGGGTTGTCGGCTGCTGGCTGAAGACAATCTAGGAGAAAAATTACTCCTATGGGTGTCACCCACAGGTGGTGGGTAACAAGGACTGACTCTTCATCCTCGGCCTTCATCTCGAAAGAATCAAGTTGATTTCTCAACTCATTGATCTTCATCAAGTAGCTAGCCATCATGTTTGTGTTACTTATGTGTGTACTGAGCTTGTTCCTCGGAAGCATCTTGCACGAAATATTCATTCACCAATATAAAGTGATTAAAGCACCATAAATATCAAATATCCTTGGCTGAGTTCTTCTCTACGATGTGAAGGATCACGAGGTCCTTAACAAAAGCAAGAATGATTCTCTTCACTTTAGTCTATTGATTTTTTTAGCATTAGAAAGTGCTCTAAGTCTCAAATTTTGTGGAGAGGCTTAGACATTGGTATTCCGAAGAACCCAGAAAGCGTTAGTGGAAATTCCACTCGGATCTTGTTTTATTTGAAAATTTAATTATTTTAATGAGGACCCTAAGTCTAAACTTAGGGAAATTAAATAATTAATGGGTATTAATAAAACAGAGTGTAAATCTTCTAGAGAACATGGATCAAGTGAAATTATGATCTCAGTCGTTGATTAGAGATCTAATTTGGGCCGTTGATTTCTCAACGAGAAGACTATAAAGGAAGGCTTGAGGGTCATTTGGAAAACACACCAGTGCAGATACTCAGTTGCCCGAGTAAATCGATTTTCTCAGTGGTCGAAGTTCGGCAAGAGAAAATCGACTCAGAGGGAGAGTTGCAAGTGGAGGAGAAGAAGAGGGTTCAACAGCAATCCGGGGTGTAGGAGCAGGTGAGGTAGTGCCAAGAAGAGACAGCGCAGAGGCTCAGAGTGCGCAGCGCAAAAGGGTGACGCAATTCTGCACAGTCCCCACTGTTGGGTCTGTTTACTGGGTAAACTAACACAAGTATTTTATTATCAATCCGGGCTTGTAGAACTTAGAAGCATCTCCAAAATATATGGATTTCAATTTCAGTGAAGTTTAGAAGATGAATTATTGATTTTAAAGGAAATGCATATTACAAATATAAAACTTAACTAAATAATTTTTAATTCAATTATCTAATAAGCAGAAAAAGAAGCTCCTAACTTAGGAGAACTTGTTTGACCTTCTCTACAACACTACTTCATGAACAGAAATCAAAACCACTAATAAACAATAGCTCAAGATGCATAAAAGAATAATAGAAGAGGCTCCTAACTAAGGAGGTCCTTGTTGTCCTTCATTACAAATTCATTCATCATTAATGCCATTGTTATAAAACTGGAAATTCAGAAAATCACTTAAAAGCAAGAAAGATGAATTCTAGTTTCTAGTCCCTGATCAGATAGAAGGAGAGTTTAACTTAAACACTGCGTTGACCCTTCAAATGCAGATTAGAAATTAGATTAAGATTCATCAGCAATCATAACATATCATCATACCTCTAATTCATTGATTAAACATGAACCAAGGTAGTTCAGGAAATTGCAACTAAATTAACCAGAAAGTGCACTTAGCTCGGTGTGGGGGCCCTCCACCCTTGCCTCGCACACTGACAGTACTTTCAGCTACTGAAACTCAATCAAGGATTCACCATATAGAACAGCAGAAAAGGAGATAGAACTGGTTCTTCAATTAGCTCTCAAAGTTTCAGAAATATCAAAGTGAAATTATACAAAGTCTACATATCATGCCTTCAATGCCTTAGGCTTAAATAGAGAAATATGAAACAAACTTAACTAAAATGTCACTAACAGCCATGTCTATCCTTATCCTATATATTCTGGTCGAGCTCATCCATCTAATCTCTCAAAATCTAGATCCCATAAAATGCTAAATTTGGCCTATTTCCTAGAGATTTCCATAATAACAGGTCTTGTTTGATCGGCTTTGACCAGGCCTGTTTAAGCTCGGTTTGACCGAACCAATAGGTGCATGTCCATTCCTAGTTCCCAAGCTTTCTAGAAATGTGCTCAGTTAGAGCCCAGGTGTCCTGCAAGTATGACATCAATGAAGCCATTACGAGAATTTCTAGTCCAGTCCAAAAATGCACTTAAAATTCGATTTTTGTAAAAACTTCTCAAAATTGCAGAACTTAATTTATATACCTGGATATGCATAAATTGGTCAAAATAGAGTGAATATGGATGGTATATGGATGGATAGCATGGAAATAAAGTGTATTTAATTAAACAAAATTGGATAAAAAACGAGGGCCAACACCCACGCAGAGCCAGCGCAGTTGTGATGCAGGGGGCTCAGGAGGGTCCTTCCGGGATCATTTCTCATCCGACTATTTTGTGAGGAATTTCTCCAATGTTATCATAATTTATTTTCGTCACTACTGATTGTAAATTATACAAGAAGATTCAATTGAATAATAGAAACCCTCATCTGCTGCGCCGACTTTCCCGCATTGGGTTTTTCCGGGAACAATTGTCCAAAATATCTGTCATTTATGTGCTAGTATTTTCCTTATTGTTCTGCGCAGTGATTATATGGTGAAGTCAGCATTTGAATTTATTTCAGTATTTACTGAAGAGATTTCTGCAAATAACTTATTTCTGAATAATAAGTAGAAGAAATAACATCAGATAATGCAGTAGGATTTCAAGTTGAAATTTTCACATGGTATAAAAGCAAGGCTAGGCAAGGAAGCAAGAGGGTCTACGCCAAAGGGGATTCGTGGTGTTGCGTTGGCAGAAAATCGTACACCTAAGGGCTTACGCATTCCTTCTGCAGAATTTTTCTGAGAAAGGAAAAGCACGGAGAAGATGGAAGATCGAGTTTTGTCAGAGCTAGCCCCTAGGCTAGAAAAGGAATGTGGATGCTTATCAAGATGCATCATTAAAAGATGGGTATATTGATAGTGGGGCTTCAGCTCATATGACTGGAGAAAGAGATCATTTCTCCAACTATCAAGAAGAACGAATGGACTTCCTGATTACTATGGGAAACAAGACAAAGTGTACCCCTGTAGGAAAAGGGACCATAGCATTTCAAATAGAAGCGGGAGACAGTCTCTGAGCCATAAATGTGTTGCATGTGTCAGGTATGGGAATGAATTTACTTTCAGTGTCTCAATTACAGGACAAGGGATATGATGTATAGTTTATCGAAAGAAAGGTATATGTCAAGCATCCAAGCTGGAAGAAGAAGGCTCAGATTGGGGCTCGAAGCAACAGGCTATATATGTTGTAGCTTGAGTCTCCAATGGCATTGGTAGGCAACAATCTAAGTGGAGAATCAATCTGAATGAGCTATGGCATAGACGAATGGGGCATCTACACCATGGAGCTCTGAGAATGCTCAGAGAAACTGTTACGGGAGTTCCAATTCTTAGCACCAAACATGATGACGTGTGCAAAGGGTGCGTACTAGGCAAGTACGCTAAAGCAACATATTCCAGAAGCAACAATAGGGCGAAAAGTGTATTGGGACTAATACACTCAGATATCTGCGGATCGATGTCCACTAGAGCTCTTGGTGGGAGTAAATATTTTGTCACTTTCATAGATGACCATTCCAAGAAGACTTGGATTTACTTCTTAAAGACCAAGGATGAGGTCTTTAATCGGTTCAGAGAATTCAAAGCTCTAGTAGAAAACCTGACTAGGAAGAAAATCAAAGTGTTGCGCTCAGATAACGAAGGTGAATACACTGATAAGGAATTCATAGACTTTTGAGCAAGGGAAGGCATCAGAAGAGAATGGACAGCTCCTTACAATCTGGAGCAGAATGGAGTAGCATAACGAAAGAACGGGACTATTGTTGGGGCAGCAAAGGCTATGTTGTATGACTAGGATCTGCCTAGATTTCTGTGGGCAGAAGCATGCAGCACAGTTGTATATCTCCAGAACAGGACTCCTCACAGAACATTGAGCAAGACAACGCCTAAGAGTGTATACATAGGGGTGAAGCTGGAGGTAAGTCACCTCAGGATTTTTGGGAGCGTGGCATATTGTCATGTTCCAGGTGAGAAGCAGGGCAAACTAGATCAGACTACTAAGAAAGGGTATCTCGTAGGATATAGCGAGACATCCAAGGCATATAGAATCTACATTCCAGGGAACAGGAAAGTGGTAGTAAGGAGGGATGTGAAATTCATGGAGGATCGAGCCTTCAAAATATCCTGCGAAATGCCTACAGAAGAACAGTCTGAGGATATGCCTCTTGTCCAGCAGTAGCTAGGAGAGGATCTAGCAGATGGACAACCATTAGGATCTAGCACTGTGACTAGTACTAGTATTTCCTCAAGAGAAGAAAATCCAGATAGCTCGCAACAGATGGGACAACAGGAAGAGGAGATGATTGAGCCTCCTACCACCAGTGGCAAGATCAACAGAGAGGTACGACAGATGCTAAGGGACGCAGAGAAGTTTGTTGGTGCTCCTGGAACTAGAAAACGACAGCGTAGACAGCCAGATAGGTACCAAGCATTGGTAGCTCAGGTTGAGGAACCAGCTAGTTTTCAAGAGGTTGTACAACATCAGGCTTAGGTGGATACCATGGTGGAGGAATACATCTCTATAATGATTAGTGATGTTTGGGAAGTTGTACCTAGACCTCAGGACAGATCAGTTGTAGGTTCGAGGTCGATCTACAAGATTAAGTATGTGGCATATGGCAGCGTAGAAAAGTACAGGGCTAGGTTCGTGGCTAAGGGGTACGCTTAGAAGGAAGGAATCGACTATGAAGAGAACTTCGCCCTTGTAGCCAAGTATACTTCTATCAGATCCGTGATATCCCTTGCAGCGCAGATGAGATGGGAGATTCACCAGATGGACAACAAGGCTGCATTCTTGAATGGGTTGATATAAGAAGAAGTATACATTGAACAACCAGAGGGCTTTGAGACACATGAGAAGAAAACTCATGTATGCAAGCTAAAGAAAGCCTCGTATGGGCTTAAGCAAGCACCTAGAGCTTGGTATGGTCGGGTTGATGGTTACTTGCAGAAGATGGGATTTGTCAAGAGTGGCACAGATCCCAATCTCTATTATCTGACAATAGAGAGTGAGCCTCTAATACTGGTATTATATGTAGATGACTAATACTTGACAGGTTCATCTAGGCTCATCAAGGACTATAAGGAGAACCTGGCAACAGAATTCAACATGAAGGATTTGGGGTTGATGCATTATTTCCTGGGGTTGGAAGTTTGGCAGCAAAAGGGTGAAATTTTCCTTGGACAAGGGAGATATGCTACAAAAATTCTGAAAAGTGATTCAAGATGCAAGATTGTAGACCCATGGCTACTCCAATGATTACCAACTAGAAAATTATTGATGCATCTGGCGACAAAGAAGTAGACCCCACCTTGTACAGACAACTCATAGGATCTCTTATGTATCTGGTCAACACCAAGCCACACCTTGTACAGAAAACTCATAGGATCTCTTATGTATTTGGTTAACACCAGGCCAGACATTTGCTATGCGGTCAACACCCTCAGTCAGTTCATGGTAGAACCAAAGAGGGCACACTAGGCAGCAGCCAAGCACGTTCTCAAATATATATGGGGAACAGTCAAGCATGGATTAAAGTACATCCGAGGCAATGAAATCAGATTGGATTCACTAACGCAGATTGAGCAGGAAGTTTAGTAGATCGGAAAAGTACCACAGGGTACTATTTCAGTATTGGATCAGGAATGACCTCCTGGTGCAGCAGGAAACAGAAGTCTGTAGCACTAAGCTCAGGTGAAGCCGAATATATGGCAACAAACACGACATCGTGTGAAGCCATATGGCTTAGAAAGCTGCTTGTGACTCTATTCAGGAGAAATATGGAAGCGACCAGTATTCTATGTGATAATCAGAGTTGTATCAAGCTCTCTGAGAATCTAGTTTTTCATGATCAGTCGAAGCACATTGACATCAGGTTTCACTTTATCAGACACTGTGTCCAGCGGGGACCAGTGCAGTTACAGTACACTCCTACAGGAGAACAGGTGGCAGACAATCTCACCTAGGCCCTAGGGAGAACAAAATTTGTTTATTTCAGGGAGAATATGGGGATGGTTGAGAATCCATTTCAGTAGAAGCAGATAATGCAACACTTGACAGGTTTAGCTGTAAGTCTAACTAGTTTTCTTTTTTCCACTAAAAAAATTATGCAAGATTTTAATAAAATTTGGTAGAGATTTTTGAAAATCTAGGTTGCAGCTGTCAAACTTCAAGATTTTGGGTGCCTAGACATTTTTTATTGTGCCGAATCCATTTCTACCATCAAAAACATGATTCAAACACTGCTACCACAAGATTTCTTGAATTTTTTTTGCCAACATTCCAACTACTTTGGACCGTCCTGGAAATTCCTCCACCTCCTTAGACGTCTCTATATATATCAGACGAGGGCAAGACAGCACCAACCTTTATTCATTAACAACGTTTGCAAAACGTTTATAATGACGTTACTGATGACAGCAATGCACCAACCTTATCCAATCGACAAGTTTTACAAAGTTTTAGTCAATACGGTAGTGAGTGTTTAGTTTAGTTCTTTAATCCTATAGAAAATTAATTTAATATAGTAGTTGGTAAACTTGATATTTGGGTTTATCGTATAAATTATATACAAATTTTATGATATTTTATAAAATTGCTTATTTATTTGAAAGTAAAAATTGTTTGAACAAGGTCATTGACGGCGGCCTGCTTTGTGATGATTAATTTCATTGTACGTGCTTTACACTAATAATTTCATAGTAAAATTTGCTAGTGTTTTGGCTAGTTGGGCATTGAATATCTAGCTTAGATCTACTTGTTTGCTTGCTGGAATATCTCTGCATAATCATATAGATCAGATATGATATAATCTGAAAAAAACACATTAAGAGGCATAAAATTGATTGATGTGATATCTAGCATATTGTCTTAATATCTAAGTGTCTTAGCCCTTGGGCATTAATTTATTTGGCATAAATTTCCGATTTATGGTGGTTGATATCTTTGCATAAAAGGCATGATCAGATCTGATATTTTCTTAATATAACATCTTAAGAGGGCTAAAGGTTCATTAATTTACATTGGCAAAGTTGTTTTATCAATTGGCAAGTCACTAGGCAACTTATTGGTCATATTCTGTTTTACATGCTTGATAATTTCTTGGTTTGAAGTGATATATTTATTGTGATATACAACTTGAGTGGGCTTAAGAGCATGTGTTTCCTCCTAAGAGGTCACAGGTTCAAAACCAAAGGGGGGTAGAGTATGTATGTCTTCATAGATTTAGCAGTCAAATCGCTGCGCGGAAATGGGTCCCTTGTCCCACAAACGATGGGGTCTCATACACTAATTTGGTGTTTGGCTTGGCCGTGACCTTAAAATTGGCTAATAATAATGATAATATCTCTCACATAAGTGGATTTTTTCATAATCAAATTGGCTCATTGTGGTTTATGCTATTAAAGACTAAAATTCACTTGTCTTGTGTTAGATCTAAGAATTGTTAAATTGACACTAAAACCACTCAAACGCCTAAGCTCTTAATCTCCAAATCTTGTTGATGGTCTAAGTTCTCTGGGCATATTGATATCTTGCGTTCTAAGTCATATTATCTAATTTTGTTTACAAGTGATCAATTGGCATTTAAGTATTTTGTTCTAATTTTGATCTAAGGCATTCAGAAATATATTTGTTTGCCTTGACATCTAAATCACGCAAGCGACATTGTCTAAAGGGTATAATCTTGGCATAAGATTGTTGATAATCATCATTGGAATATCTTGTAGCTTGTGTTGATGAACTTTGGCAATTTTTGAGTTTGATTATCATCCTTACTTGAACATCCTGTGGATTGGTATAAATTGGCACTAAGTTAATTGGCACTTTCTTGGTTGTAAGATTGCATACAATTTATTGATGAGTACTCTTGTCATTAAAGATTCATCCTAACTTAAAGTACTTAAGCATTGAGCAAATCTTAAACTAACTCACCCACATTCTTTACATAAGCATTCTAGGCCTAGTTGAGTCTCTGTCTCCCAGCATCAAGAAGCAGCCACCTAAGTACACAATGTACATGGCACTTATGACTAAAGTGGTAGACCCGCAGAGCATGGTGGAAAGAACAGGTCTTCAAAGCAGGTTCCGCAGAAGAAAGCAGGGATGTCTTCTAGTGCAGAGGGAGCAGCTGCAGCAACAGTGAACTTGGTAGTGTTGGAGACAGATCTAGATGGACGAAGTTCTTCCAGGAACACCTTCCTTGCTAAGAGGGAGTGTTGAAAATAATAGCGAGAAAGGGTTCCTTGATTTGTGCCTTAATCAAAGGAACCACAACGAGTTTGTCCTTGAGCATGCACAAGTTCATATGAGTTAGGAGTCAATTCCTAAAAAGTAGGACGAGTTCCTAAAATTTAGGGTGAATTCCTAAAAGTTAGGAGTGCAAGAAGCAATTGACTAATATATTAAAATAGAAGGTCCAGTTATTTGTCTTCCAGTGTGAGATATATTGGGAACAAGATGAAGAGTTTGAGATAGCCTCCTAAATTTTAGGAAGGACGAGTTAACACTAGCAGTGAGCCTTTGTTAACTTGTGAACCACCAGTTCGACTTACATAATATAGAACTCACTAATTTTAGCCATTCGAATTGCTTTAGAAGGAGGAACAAAGGCACAAGTTTATTCATTGTTTTGGTGAGCACATGTTGGTGAGACCAAGCAATAGGAAGCACAAGTATGTGTGTGGAGCTTGTGAGAGAAGGAGAACGAACCTAGTAAAGGCTTGTGGAGCTTGAAGAAGGACGAATTCCTTGGGTTAGGAGGCAGGGATCAAGATGCAAGCAAGGGTGTTTCAGCTTAGTGTAAGCAGAGAGGGTGTTTCTCTAATGAAACTTTATTGTATTGTATGAGATCCAATGCTCAATCTTCTTCAGTAACTCTCAATAACAACGAGAGCGTTTTCCCAGATGGGTTCCCTAGACAATTCAATGTTGTTGAATTATGTGACTGTGCTTTTATTTTTGTTCCTATTCCACTGCATCTAGTAGAGAAATTTCGTGTCTATGTGAGAAATTTTTTTATTTCAGATTACTCATATTAGCAGATCAGAATTTCTTGGATTTTCTACACCAGGTTTGATTCCACAAGTGACATGATGAGCTTTGCTGTTATTTGCTTTGAGCTTTGTTGTTATTTGCTTCAAGCCTTGTTTTTGAGTCTAAGAAGTCCCTCAAGGAACAAGACATGTATATTCTTCATATGAAATTTAAAGATATTTCTTATATATATATAAAACAAACCATTCTCAAACTTGTAGAATACATAATGAATAAAAGGATATGAGGTATTGGCCTTGGCATTTAAATGGGATGTAATGAAGGGGGGACAAAATGCCCAGTTCTATGTTGTAGGCTTGTAGCACAAGACATACAATACATTAAGGTGATGTATACTTGAAATCACTGGAATAAAAGGATGACCAGAAAACACTGAAACAGGGATGTCTATGACAATACTGAAGAAAAGAAAATTGAGCAAGATGACTATTGTTAAAGATGCAAAAGGACATCGATAGCATACAAATATAGAGCAGCAACTGATAAAGTCCGTGAAGTCCCATTGATCTATAAGACCTTGGATTGTTAGAATATAAAAACCCTTATCTCATAACTCCTTTAATCTACTCCAAAAATGATGGCAGTTTATATGTAGTATACCTCTTTAGTCTTTACTCCTAGTGGCGCCATCTGCAAACAAAGGGAAAATATTTCTATTAAAATCACATAAATAGGGAAAATATTTGTATTAAGATCACATAATTCACTTTGCCAACAAATCTATTGCATTGAGGTAGCAAATCCCAGCTTTTGACATAAATTGCCTCAAAGTTGTTGTCAATACACCATTATTTAAAATTAAGATGTCATGAGCTTAATAACCCATTTAATTGATACCCTCGAGATAAGTTGTGTAATGATCAATAAATCATGCATTCATTCTATTACTTTCGCAGGGTAAATGTAAAGACAAAACGGTTTGGTCTAGGACTCTAGGGTGATTTTCACCAAATGAAGATTGTTGGTTCCGACTCTCACATCCATTCCGAACAGAATACTGCACTGGGGGCAATGCCAAGGATGAGAGATGTTGCCAAGTCAATGAAAAAATGGGATTCACGTGTTGATTCAATATATGGTTCAGCTTTTGTAGGTGACATTTATACCCCTAACTACTTGTGGTGAAAAGATAGAACATTGCACAGGCACCAATTTCATGGATAGAGAACACAGTAGGGCGCAAAATAGGTTCTCGTTGGTTTCATCTGTCCATTGATAACTAGCCAACAGGTGAACAATCTCATCAATTTGCTTACAACAGCACATCCCTCACAGCTTTCCTTTTCTTTCTTTGAATCAAATGTTGCTTTGCTTGTTTTGTGACTATGGGGGAGCGGTGTAATAATACACCCCGTGAGCAAATGCAAGCCTGAATCCCGTAAGGGAACTTCGACTGTGATGGATTCATTTAATACTACAAGTGAAAACAAGTGTGATTGGTCATGTGGATATGATCACTCTTGTCAATTGTACATCAGTTTTCACTTATTTAGCCTGCTTTTTCATCTTTTCAGTTATGAATCTCTGGGCTCAAACAATATTACCATGATCATTAGGCACCCAGGTTCTCGCCATGGCCTGGGAAGCCTACACTGGCTGGTTAGACCTAACATGCTAGATCATATGAAGTGAGTTTACCTACAGAGTATTGGCAGCATTGAATAAGAATTGATCACAAGTACAAATACATCTGGCCAGTTGCCAACAACAATGCAAACTTATACCGTTGATCATGGATGTCAAAGCCAAAGCGTAATGGGCTGGGTAGCTAGGCTCTGTCGGGTAGCTAGGCTCTGTCACTCTTTTCAATTTCGCTATTATAAAGACAGTGAAAAGTGATCTCACCTTGAACAGACAGTGATCCAGATTCTGCTGAACTTGCGTGAAGGCTTCGCGTACTTGCCTCCTAGCAGGTGCAAAATCCATGTTCTCCTGAGCAATTTTGTTCAGCTCCTCGCTCACACCTTCTATGAGCCTGGGCCCGTGGATCCTATGCACTGCTGAAATCATAGGCTTTCTATTAACCCCGCCCATTGGGATCCTAGCACTTGTGCATTTTATCTGTAATGGGTTTTCTCTAATGCCACCCAAACTTGCCAGAGATCCATGAATGCTTCTCCCTGATGACAACAATGCCTCCATAGAGACAGTCTGTGCAGATTGATAGCTTGTGGGATGGATCTAAAATAGGCTGGATGAGAAGGATGAAACAACCCAAATCGGAAAACTGAAACACATAGAAGTGTATGTGAAAGAAATAGCAGTTTACAAGATGAGATGTGTGGAAAGTTATATTATAATGGCATAAATTCATATTGGCCCTATTCAGAAATATGGGCATGTGAAAAATGAGGAGGATTGAAAAGCCCACCAGCATATCGGATTGGAGAAGAGCTCCCACATTGACCATGAGTTGGACTTGGATTTAACAATTTAGCTCAACATATTGTGGGACTTCCCCAGTTCCTTTGCAGGAACGGTAGTTGAATTGCAATTGGTCTACTATGATCTCTCATGGCCTCACTTTGTGAAAGAATCTTATGTCAAGTATCTCTTCTAAATCCATTTCTCTTATAAACTCTGGCATCCCCCATATAGAATCTGCCTTTTGCTTCGCCCTTCCCCCGAGCTGTGGTGTCACGTGACAATCCGGACGGCATAAAAGGAATATCTGGCGCCTTCCGCACGTGAGAGTGACGGGGTGCAAGGTTGTTTCTATAAAGTGCATGATCTCTGTTTTTTTAACCGTTCGTAAGTTGTAGCGCTTATAAAATATAAAAGTATTATGTTTTTCACATTCGAGGAATATTTACAATAGAATAAGGGAAATTTGTACCTTTATTAAATAAAAAATAATATTAATTATAATTAAAAATTAAAATATATATATTATTATTATACTATTTTGAGGTGAGGTTTTATTTCTGTTCAGCAATTTGACTACTAAGTTTACAAGGAGGAAACACATGCTCTTAAACCATTAGGCCCACTCAAGTTGTGTGTGTGTGTATATATATATATATATATATATATATATATATATATATATATTTATTTTTTAAGTTAAAAAGTTTGATTGTATAAAAAAAAAAAATCAAAAGTTCAAATTTTATTTGTTAGTGGTTTGTCATTGGGAAATTAGATTATTGACAAAACAAGGAGTAGCAAAAAGAATTTTAAGTGATGTGCTAAGAGTCATACACTTTCATAGTTTTTTACAACATAAAATAGAAAATAAACTTAACCCAAGCAATATGTTGAGACAACATGGCCATCCACGTCGGCAGGGAAGGGGGGGTGGACAGCAAGGCAGGGGAGAAAGAAGACAAGGGGCTCAACTAGTGGATGAAAGGGCGCTTGAGGTGCCGCAAAGAGGATCTCTTGGGCATGTTGATTTGCCACCTCCTTTTGATTCCATTGAAGCTCAAATTCCCCTGGTCCAAGCCTCGGTGGACCAGCTAGCTTAAGACCACCAAACAAACCACAATGATATGATTAGTTTCTTTTTTGATATCTTGCACAATCAGAGATGCATTCTAGACTGCGAAGCATCACTTCGGCGTAACCAACAAAGGTTGCATGACAGGATGGATGGTTTTGAAGGGCGGATGGCACATATGGAATCTCACATCCATGACGTCTTTCATCGCCAGGCTAATGAAGGAAACGAAGCTCAAGCCCCAAATGATGATAATTTGCAATGAAGCAAGTGGGTCTTTTTCTGGTTTTTGCTCAGTTTTGTGCCCAATGGGCTGTTGATATGAAGTTATCGAGTTTTTTGTAGATCCTCTCAGTTCATTTTTGCATGTATCTAATGACCAACAAATATAGTAGGATTGAGGCCTTATTTTCATGCTTTCTCTTTGTCCCACAATGTATCATTCTCTTAAATTAATAGAAAAATGTTGACTTACAAAAAAAAAAAACTTAACCCAAACAATTCTAGAAAAGGGCATGATAGGCAAGCTTGTCAATTTTTAATCTCTATGCTTAACTAAACAAGAAGACCAACTTCACTAAAAATCAAAATTCATAAATATTAAGGAGAGCCTAAGGCATCAACCTCTATGGGGTTGGGATGTTCCTTGTTGTCGCCATTTGGGCCAAAACCTAGAGGTAACTGCTCTTCTATGTGTTTGAGACCGAACCTCTTCTCCTTTTGATTTAGGATCACCTTCTCTAACATTTGAAGAATTTATTCTTTTGCTTCATGTTCGTCCATATCACTTTTCCCAATAACATTTTGATCTTCCAGTAGAGGTCTATAGTGAGAATATATTGGTTTTATCTTCCCTGAGTATGTCCTAAGTGGAGAAACCAGTCCAAAACACTTGTTATGACCTCTAAATCTAAGGTGCATTCCCAATCAATTGTCCCTTCAACCTCAAGCTCTTGTAATTCCTCACAGACTAAGTGAGGAATTTGTCCAATGTATGCCCACATTGAAGCCTTTTCATAAAGATGAGCATGTGAGTTTCTTAACTCCCTATTGTTGCTACCACCCCTACAAACATGGGTGCATTAGCAAACCATGTCTACAAGTGCACCACCCCAGAATGCTAATGACCATAGGAGAGTTGAATCTATGCACAGGAAGGGAGAAGGAAAAAATGACTAAAGAGAGGGAGACAGTCCCCTTTCACTCATTGTAAGTAGAGACGAATAGAGGCACCACCCTTGAATGGAAACCAAAGACATCAAGAGAGGAAACAACTAAGTGGATAAGAGAAACCACAAGGACAATGTGTTCTAGAATAAAAATAACACGAAAAACTAGAGGAGCTAGATGAGAATGATGTCAGAGGAGCCTAAGAGCTTCGAAAATGATGGAGAGGGCACAATGGCCACTGCGTCCCACAAAAACTAAAGTGCAAGTGCAATAAACCTTTGTCGTGGCATCCTAGACCTGATCGTCCACCACCTTCCGGTAATAAATCTCTGCAATAGCCATATTTTTTTATAATGCATGCTTGAGGGGGCATATCATGGATAGTTATTGTGTTAGGTGGCAATGTGTAGATTGCATCCTTGTACACCCGATCAGAGGTATATTTGGTTAGTTTTAATTAAAAGTATTATAAAACATTAATAATCTCACTCAATAATTAAAAGTTTTGTTCTTTGGCTCTGAAATTGATACACAGAAAACTACAGTCTGTGCACTTTCAACCACTTTTTACAGAATTCAAATCTGATACCCAGAGAGAGAGTTATGATGATTTTCCCACGATCACCTCTTTTAGATGAAATTCAGGATCCTGTAAAAACCCTAACTTCCACAAATCATATCTCCGAAAATATTGCAAACCAAGATCTAAAATTTTTACACGTCGTTCCACGGGATTTCAGCTTCACGTGCTAAAAATTTCAGCTTTTGAACCTTCGTAGAAAAAAATTTATAGCGAAATGCCATGATGACCTGTTTAGAGTAGCGAAACCCTTGAATCCAAAGCTCTGATACCAAATGTTATGAAAACAACTCCAAAAATGGAAGAAAAGAGAGATCAACGCCTTATAAATAAGCCACTTCGAGGGGGCAACCTCCTTTACATTTCATAAATGAACAATTCTTGGATGATACAAATGACAAAACCTCCTTCTATATATAGGAATCCATGGGGTCACAATATAATCATATCTGACCTAACAATAATAATGTAAAGGCACAATAATAACAATATTGGAGTTACAGCCCAGAGGGGCATGGTCTAGTGGCCAGCGGACACACTGTTAAGGCGCTCGTTCTGTTAAGCAGGTCACGAGTTCAAGTCTCGTATTATCCGGGTACCATTCTTGCAGGCTGGGTGGTTCCCTGAGAGGTTATAGTGGTAGCCGGGGGGTTGGACCCCACGCCGCGCATGTGAAAGTTGCCTGATGTTGCCGATTCCTCTGACTTACAAAAAAAAAACAATATTGGAGTTATAGGGGTACAACAATAACAATAAGGTGGCTACACTAACAACAATAAGGGACTACACTAGTAATATAGGGACCTTACAAAATTTAGTTGTGGTGTCCAATTGAGCCTTCTCCATGCAGCTTTGCAAAGAGATTATTTTCAGGGCCCTAGCTTTATCTCTTTCAATTGTACAATTATGGGTTCAACACTTTAGTTTGTGGGTAATCTAGTGTAAGGAACTCTCTGGCTCACAGTTCTCCTTGGCAAATCCTGGTCCTTATGCTTCAATTGGCACCAAACTAGCACACGTTCCTTGGTTAGAAGGTAACTTTGAGCTCACTGTATTTAGTTTGGAAATTCCTAGTAGTGAGAGTTGGGAGGGAAATTCCTCTATAATTGGTTCTTTATCTATTTTACTGAATTGTAAGTCAAGTTATATACCTTATTCCACCCCGTGGGAGTCTCTAGTTCAGAGGAAGTTAGTGGTTTTCGAGTCCAAAGTTTATTTGTGGCATCACCTTTGTACCGAGAATTTGGAAAGTGCTTCGTTTCTTTAGCCTAGAATCTCTCATTGTCGAGAAACTATAATTAGCAGTCTGGGCTTCGCATCTTGGTTCCTACCACTTGCTCTTATTAGTCGCCTGCTGCATTCTGTTGATTTGGGTTGGTCGGGTTTGTATTTGCCAAGAGTCTATTGTGGTATACACTTCGACCATCTCTACACCATGAAATCCTACTCAAATTTGAATTCCTCCTCTGAGGACTGCCCTTGCTCTCGGTGTTTATCTTCCCATGAAGCCCTAAATAGGGTTGATGATGATTTACAAGTAAAATTTTGTCAGATGTACCATGCACAGATAGAACAAGCAGACTGTATCTTAGCTCTCCAACAACAAATTTTAAGGTTGGAAGATGAGGTTGGCGCACTAAAGGTGGTCATTTTAGACCTCAAGATTAACAAATACCCATCCACTATGCAGGAACAACCTTTGGAGCGTGCAGGCAAGCCAAACATAGACCTCAACAAGCCAACATATGAATATGATTGATCTTCATGCAAGGCAATTTGGGTTTTTTTTGTTTCAGATAGTTTGTATGAAAGTTTCTCCATGTAATGAATTTGTTGTAAGGTTGTCGATAGGAAGTATCAATGTTGTAATGGGTCATTAGCTAGTACGCATCTGATGCAATTCTGAATATGAAGCAATGTACTTCCCATGTAATTTCTATGGCCAGGCGCATATTTAATCTAAATACTACTCATTCATGTTAAAAAAAAATCTTCCCTCATATTAAAAAGAAAGAAAGAAATATATATATATATATATATATATATATATATATATATAGCTATGGTACATTCCCTTCCATAAAACAAAAGATAATACAATGTTATTCCCATTACTATCATCAAGACTTAAAGGCATATGGTCTCAATTTGCTCATTGGCATTTTTTGTTTTTTTCTTTGAATTATTTGATGTAAAATTAAGGTGGAGATTTAATTATTTTATTTATGGCCAAGATTGATTTTTTTGTTATTTTTATTTCTTAATTTGTTAATATAAGTATTATTTTATTATTTTTACATGTGATGTTAAGTGATAACATCTTTGAGCGACTCAAATATTTCAATTAATTTCTAATAGGAGGAAGATATTCAATTCACATGAAGTTGATATGTGGCATTTAAAAAATACTAACAATAAAAAGAATTTTAATTTAACTTGAGTTAGAAATAATATATTTTAATATTTGGATTATAAACTATTGTATTTTGTTTTGGCTTTTTTTTTAAAGATACTTTTGGTTAGTTTTGTTTGAAATCCAATAAAACTTTTTTGCAATTACAACTCTAAGTTGTATAGTCTCCACAATGTGGGTGCTTAAGGGGATTTTCAAAGTACTCAAATCATTTATGCATATAAATATGCAATCTAAACAATGAAAAAATACAATATCACACAGAATTTTATCTCTTAAATTATTTATTGGTGCAGTGCTCAAATTGAAGGAGATGTGCCATTCCTCTCATGCTCGGGATGGAGTTGATTATCCCGAGCATGAGAGGAATGGCACATCTCCTCTCATATATATATATATATAAAGTGTCAAAAATGATCAAATCTCTTATAGTCCAAACCTTTTTTCAAGTTTTGCAAGTTTACACCTCGAGAGATTTGATCCCTCTTACTCTTTATACATTTGAGATTAAGATTGATATATATTTGTTATAAAATCATAATTGTATAGGAACCATTCCCAAAATTTCCTAAACTCCTTTCTTCCATTTCCACATTTCTCCTAGTTTAAAAACTAAACTAAACATTGGTCGAGAACAATTTTGAGAATTTTGGAGTTTTTAGTAGCTTCAACTTTAAAAAAATAAGTTGTTAGAACGAGACTTCCAATATAAAAAACTTTAAAATAAATAAATTTTTTTAATATTATTAAATTAAAATGTAAATATTTTTAATATTATCCCATTGCAATGTTAAAACACTCTTTGTGATAGATTATTGATTCACTTCCCTTATAAGTTATACACATTTGTTCTATTTATTCATAAAACAACAATTAAATAGAAGTAAATCTTATTTCAAAAATTATTTAAATAAAAAAACATTCCACTTGTTTTAAAGCGAGATGAAGAGAGGCACCACTCCTAAATGGAAATCAAAGACATCAAATATGAAACAACTGAATGGATAAGACAAACCACGAGGACAACATGTTTTAGAATAGAAATAACTGTAGAAAAAAGTTGAAGAACCAAACGACAATGATGCTGAGTAACGTAAGAGCTTCGAAAATTATGGAGAGGGAACAATGGCCACCACATCCTGCACAAACCAAAGTACAAGCACAATAAACCTTTGTTGTGTCATCCGAGACCTAAGCGTCCACCACCCTTGGTGATAAATCTTTGCAGGAGCCACATTGTGTTATAATTTATGCTCGAGGGGGCACATCATGCGCAATTCTTAAGTTAGGTGGAGAGGTTAGAATTGCATCTATGTATAACTGATCATTTGGAGTGTATTAAGTTAATTTTAATAAAAAATATTATAAAATATTAATAATTAAATTTATTTTGTTTGTTTAATGTGTTGATTGATATTATTTATTGATATTATAATTTAATATAATGGATATGTTTTTTTTCTTTTTTCTTTTTTTCTCCAGTACTTAACATAGAATTGATATATGGTAATTAAAAAATATATATATTGTTTTGAGAGGTGTTTTCCAACTTATTATGAAGAAGATGTTGTATTATAAACATAAACACTTTGATTTGGTCAAATAAAAAAATAAAATTAATAATTTAGGGTTGGGCTCTAGGTTTTGACAACTCATAGTTTTCTCATGGTATTTGTCCATGATATTTGTTATAATGAAGCCTATTGCAAGGGTTGAGGAAATCCATTATGGAATTTAAGAGTACCAACTTACATCTATCGTAAATCGACTTGACCTATGAGAGAATTGAACCCATGACCTCTCAATAGCAAAAGTGATTTAACAACAAAGACTTAACCAATTAACCTAACCCTTGAAACTATATTTTCAATTAAGTCCAAAAAGAAAGATATATTCCTTATATGAAGTTGATTTGTGGCATTTAAAACATATTCATAATAAAAAGAATTTTAATTTGAGTCATGAATACAATATTTCAATATTTGGATTATAAACTATTCCAAATCATTTTGGCCTATATGTTTGGTTAGTTTTGTTTGAAATCTAATAAAACAATTTTAGAATTACAACTCTAAGTCATGTAAACTCCACAATATTAGTTTATATATATATATATATATATATATATATATATATATATATATATAGAGAGAGAGAGAGAGAGAGAGAATTTGCACCATAAAAAGATTTGATCTCTCTCGATACTCAATAGATCCGTTATATATATATATACCCTCTTCAACTTTTTCACTTTAAACTAGGTTTGCACCTCAAGAGATTTGATCTCACTTGTCCTTGATAAACATGGGGTTAAGATGAATATACATTCGTTATAAAATCTTAATCTTATGGGAACCATTCCCAACAATTCCTAAACTTGTTTCCTCCATTGTCAAGTTTCTCCTAGTTTAAGAATAAAACAAAACATACTTAATTGGTTGGGAACAATTTTGGGAATTTGGGAGATTTTCGGTAACTTCAAGGAATTGGTTTGTTGGCAACAAATTTTTATTATAGAAAGTTTTAAAGTAAGTATAATTTTTTATATTATTAAATTAAACTACAAATATTTTCAATATTGTTTAGCTATTACAAACACTGACTTTATTACAAATATTTGTATTATACTTAGTCTGTGATCTTTTTGATTGATGGTGAATGGATGCACTATTAAATCTTATTTCAAAAATTATTTAAATAAAAAACTTAATAATATTCACATTATAATTGTAGATATGAATCACTTTTAATGTATGTATGTCCGCCTTTGAGACAATACTAAACACCAAAGTCAAATAAATCAACGTTCAAGTGTGTTAATGTTATCGACTAATTAACCATATCATTAATAATATTCACATTATAGTTGTAGATATGAATCACTTTCATATTATTAGAGTAGTGTTTTTTTTGTAAACTAAAGCTTTATATTAATCAAAATTTTCTTTACTTGGATTTACAAAAAATTCCTTCGTGACCATAGGGGACATATATCTCTGTAGCAAATCCCATCATTCAACTAAACCAGAAGGGTCTCAAATCTCGTTAAGACCACAAACACCAAATCCCATATTCCATTAGAGCCAAGGCCAGAACTGGCTTGCAACATTACCTCATATACCCACACAAAAAAAACATACATATTTCCAAAACAAACCATCAACATCCATGACCTTTATGCCACACAGGGGAATCCCAAATACATTAAACCATATATAGTTTTGAATGCCATTTACAAAATAACCAGAAAAGGTAATCATCCTAGACTTCAGCGTCGTAACCTGTTGAAGAACATACAACAAAGAAATTATATTAAGTGTCACATGCCCACCATATTGGGACAAGACCAACCTCATATACCAACATGCAACAAGCCATAAGAAATGCCACACGCCTATCCAAATTAGTCGGAGTTGACACACAAAACCATAAAACTGCACCTTAACCCATTGTGTTCTCTAATCATTGTTAGAAGAAGAGATGTTTATCAGATCCCTCACACTAAAAATAGGAGGATGCACCAGTCATACTCTCTATAATTCACACGCCATGTGGCTTCCTACATGAGCCAATCAAGAGTCAATTTTATTTAAACAAAACCACTATTTCTTAAGCATTCTCTTGAAATCTTTGAAGGATGCGAAAATATTTTAATTCTCCACTTGTTTGTCCTTAGAACTAGGCATATAAGGGTCTTCATTTTCCAAAAAAAGAGCCATTGAGTTAAGGTATTGTTTCTTATAATTACCCTTGGTGTGACCAAAGTCAAGAATCCGAGTTGACATATCCTCCTTGAGTTTTGAATCTGAGAGGGATTATCTTTTGACCCCCGCCTATGTCTCAAGCTTATGGATTTCTCTCTGTGTTTCCGGTGGAACAACTTTGAAAAAGGTGGCAGCCAATTCATGGGAAAAAAGACGAGATCCATGATTCCCTTGTTGGGCTCGGCTACCAACTCCTCTCATGCTCCTCCCTCTCTGTCTCGATCGCATAACTGAATCAAGGTCAAACTTCCAATAATTACGATGATTCCCTCTACTTGCAAAGGAACAAAAGACCAAACTAGACCTAGCACGAACACAACCAGGGAACCAGCAGGTTAAATCATCATAGTAGCTCCAAGCGCTTAACCCTGACTCTACCTACAACCCAAAAATTGAAATAAAAGGAGCAACTACCTCCTTCAAAAGCTTTTCCCCATTAACCATTGAACCCAAGAATGATGAAGAAAGGACCAACAGGATACAGAGCCTAAAGGGGCACAACCACCCACCAAATTTAATAGAACAGAGCTTATCCCCCCAAAAATCATACTAGACGCCAAGAAGCACTGAATATTTTCTTTGAACAGGACTTACAATCCTATACTTATGACTTGAACAATGACCATTGGCCAAGATTTGAAAGCAAATTAACAATAGACCCTGAACAAATACTACCACCTAAGAGCTAGTGAAACACAAAGCTTCATACCCTAAGACTCTAAGACCAAACACAACTAACCATCAAAAGAAATATATCAAGAGAAACTAATATATAACCTGAGAATTCACTCTACATAAAAGGTTTAACAAAATAAAAGGCCTTCCTGCAAATCAAACCTCTAGCAGTCGAGCACTAGGCTGAACATCTAGGAATTTTAATGCCTTTAGACTTGGCTTGCGCAAACATGCACCCCTACCTCCCAAGCTTTCAAAACCATACACTAGCCACAACATGATGGAGATTACACACTCAATCATTGTCAAGAAGCAGAACCAGAAAGCTAAGGCCCATTCCTCGGCTCCTCTCCATTAACCATCAACTAATTTCTCACTCAACCAATCCATTTATTAAACACACTCCACCATCTGTTAATCTGCCTGTGCATGCATGTGAAGGGAGGCCATGACTTCCCCCTATTAATTATTGATGTAACTATGGGGTGGTGGGCACAGCCTTCGAGGGCCCCATTAAATCAACATCAACACCCCCATCGAGAGATATTAGTAGAGAGAGTAGTGCTAATTTTTTTGTTTCAATTACAATAAAAAAAATGTTTTAAATTACAAAATGTTCCAAGTTTATATATGTAAACTTTAATTTTATAGAAACATTAAAAATTTATATATGTATTTTTTTTTTTCATTTTCTAAATAAATATGTCTAGATAGTAAAATATAAATATGTTGATGTAATTATTTACACAAATTAAATTAGCAATTCCAAAACTATGGTTGTTCGAGAAATATAAGATTTTAATTGGATATTTTAATATAATTAGAAATTAATACTTATTAATATTAAAAAAATAAAAATTTTAATATATTAACATAGTGAAGTCTAATATATTATAGTATACCCCTAAATGGGGTGAGAAGGGACGATATAAGAGGGTGTTGTCACCTTTTACCACAAACAAAGGCGATGTGCCCCTTATCAATCAACATGCTGTACTCACGACCTTATTCGGATCTTCGGGGGAGGCCCCCAAGATCTAAAAAATTGAAATGCTCTATGGAGGTCGTGGCACTTGCATGAAGTTTGTTAAAGATTTATTCTCTGCATTTCATCTATCATTGTACTTCTATGGTGGCCATACCACCATGGGAAAGCTAAGAAATGTTTGAAATGAGGTCATAAAATATTCTATGTATTGCATACAAATTTTTTAAGCTATGACATGGTTGTGTAAATCTACAATAACGATGGATGCCAGAATACCAAGTGTAGAGGGCCAGATAGGATGCAAAGGGTTTGTAGAGTGACATGGGTTTTTGTAGAGATCACAGTGTTATGCAGGAAAATCCCTTCTTCGGAAAGAAGCGATCCCTCTAGCCCAATGAGTGGGTATAGTAAAAACCGTGACAAAGGATACAAGCTTTACTAGTTTAACATTGAAAGTAATACGAGAGAGGGAGATGGCCTACCTCACTCCTTATGAAGTCATTTCCTCGATGTCGATGTCAATCCTGTTGGAAATAATGAGAGGGGGTGAATCAGTATTACTTTTCAATTGTTAATTTTACCAGTTAGATCACTTATATTTAGAACACAAAATGAACAATGATGGAATAGATACTTTTATTAATTTCTTCTTTACAATAATTAAAGTACAATAATTATATAGGGCTCCAACCCTAGATGAAGACTCCAATCTTCCAGGCTCCAACCTGTATTGTGCCAAGCACCGACTTGGTCTTTCCAAGGCTCCAACCTTGTCACTTTGAGGCACCAACCTCTAGGGATCCAACCTGGTCTCTTGAGGACTCCAATCCTTTAGGGCTCCAACCCTATCTTCCAAGGCACCAACCTTGTCTCTTATGAGGCTCCAACCTCTAGGGCTCCAACCCTCAGCTTCAATTCGTCAAGATATGTTTGATGATTCTTCAACAAGCCCTGTCACACTTAGTCTCCACGTCACATCATCAATGACAACTTTTTCTTCTTAAAAGGTGTCACCATTTATCTTCATCGTACCCAAACAATTTCTTCCAAGGTTACTCCATGAGGGCTTTAGCAATACATCTAGTCTCCGAGAATGCCTCCAAAATTTACTTCGTCAAGTCTTCAATAGATCAATCTCAAATATTGCTTCACAAAGGCTCCTATAATTGTAGGCTTCAATGCTCAACAATTAAAAGTCTCCATTGTGCTTGGCTTGATGTTTTCTAAAATAGGACTTTTCTAAAGTCAGCTTCAAACAAGTTTTCTACAAAGGTTGGCAGCTCCTTTAAGTCTTCACCAAAGTATATCTAAAGGCTATATTTCAATTACCCAATTTTGTTCACAAGAGAGAACTGAAATTACTATACAAGTCAAAAGGTCTGCTGCTTTAGAAGAGTGAGGTCAAATTTCTGAAATGTGTTTTATCCAAATGCTACAAGGTCTTTAACCAAGTGTCACAGGCACACTTTTGTTCACAAGCAAAGATCTAAGCCAATATAACTACAGGTCCACTTTCCCACAGTCCAAAAAGAACTCTCAAGCTAGGAGCAGTCTTCTAAAACGTACCAAACCAAATATGAAAGTGTTGCTGCTCAAGGGTGTTGAAAATGCAACAAGATGATGGAGCTTAGTGAAATGAAGTCGCCTTCACTAAGTGGGCCCGCAGGCTATTTTTAGCGCAAAGTCTATTTTTAGACATAGGGATCATGGTCTATGAGTTGCGGGATGCTATTTATGGATGATTGGTTGAGTTGGTAAAAATAGATGGACCTCTATTTTTAGACATTGGAATCTATTTTTAGGCTAGAGCTAAAAGGAAAATAGTCAAATATTATTATTACATAATAATATTTAGACTATAAGCATTATCTTTTCCTCTTGGAGCACTTAGTTAAGTGCTTGGATGTGGCACATGCGGTGACAGGAAGGAAATACGCTTTCCTAAGGGTTAGTTGAGCTATTGCATGGTTGACTTCAGTTAGAACTCCATGGGGTTTGGTGGAGTTGATGAGGCAGGTTGGTGGAGTTGTGTTTGGTTTAACTTAGTTGAACTAGTTGTATTAGTCTAAGCGGCCAAATACACTGGTGATGAGTGGTGTGAATTAATTATTAATTAATTCACTAATTATTAACTCATAAATCAACTAAAGAACACATCAGTTAAGCGCAATGCATGGACAGGTTCGGTGGAGACTGTGTTAGAGGTGGGTGAAAGGGTGAGTGTGACTATCGGTTGTGACTATACATGTGCATGAGATTTGCACACATTGATTAAGTTGCCGATGAGATTGCGCGATTTGAATCTAGTGGCATTCGAACTTGGATCTCACATCATTACTCATCTTGGTTGCGCAGTAGAGGCAGACGGACTTGTGGAGGAGATTTGAACTGCAATGACTTATTCACTTTCTATACTAGTTGTGTGTAGCATGTGAGATAGTCTTGAGGGATTTATGTAGAGGTTTGTGCTATGTTTTGTTACATGTTCTCTATCATTATAATACAGAGATAGTTGGGGGGTTTTCAGCTATTGCTTTCCCCATTACATACGCATGTGATATGTGTGCTTGATTATGTTTTAATGTGCGCATGCGATTGCTTCTATTTCCGCATATTGATGATCAATTGTAGAAGAGGTTATGTATTATGCATGAAGCTTAAATAGTGTGTAATCAGGATAATCTCGGTGAATAATTAAGCTATTATTCAAATTTCTACAAAGGGTACTGGGCCTCAGATGCAGAGGTGTGAAATACTGCTCCAAGAACCCTTCCAAAAGTCTACTTCAACTTCTCCAATATATGTTTTGAAGAGTCACCATAGTTTGCTCCTAAATTCACTTCATAGCTGATCCAAGATGTAATTGTGTGTGCTTAAGGACTACTCCCAAGAATATTGCAACCTGCTCCAAAAAAAATTAGACTTGAAATGTGTTCAAATATGCCATAACAAGTCTGTCATAACATATTATATTATTTTCCATAGGTCTCAGTTCTGAAGTTCTCCTACAGATCTGAATTTTTTTTGTTCCTAAATAAGGCTCAGAACAGTCCTTTAAACACTGTCTCAAACAGGCATGAACAAGCCTTTGAGCTTTCACATATATTATTGCAATTCTAGATCAACAAGTCTAAGTTTGAAAAAACGTATAAATATATTTGCCCAAATATATCCTTAACTGTCCTCCTCGGCCTTAGTTCACCTTCTGTGATTTTTCTCTGAAATCTTGATCGAAATAATGAATAAAATAAAGAGTACGGATTTCTATTTATACTGGTTTGACATTTGACGAAGAGACACGTCTCTTGGACAACATGTCAAGCCTACACAAGTCGGCTTAGGTCGGCTCAATGTCAGAGTTAATTTCCTTAACTTAAAAAATCAATATTTCCCAAACTATTTGGAGTTTCGGGGCAAGTAAGGGCTCGTTAGAAAGGGTAAAATATACTCTACAAGATGGTATAGGATCCATTTTGGAAGGTTGCCTCTAATGTGGTGATTTTTTTTTTTCTTTGTGACTGCCCTTGAATTATTTAGTGTAGAAAATGATTAGTAAAGTATGGCTTCTTTGTTTGGCTTCTCCATTGTTTGTCTTCTCCATTATTTGGCTTCTTCATCATAATAGGAACATGTAGGACAGCCACATCATCATGATAATGTCGAGCAATGAGTGCATCACCCATGTCATCACATAATGGTGCAGTGATATGTTATAGTGCAACATAATTAGGAGAACTCCAAAAATAGTTTTCCAACCCTCAAATTATCTCCAACCATGATCATCATATGTCATCATCAAGTATCAAAGTGTATGACATCATCACATAACATAAAGGGTTAAGATCTAAATCATCAAGTGCATGCAACATTAGATCAAGGACTTCTTAAGGCTTCTTTCATTAGTGGTTTGACTTCTTCGTGATTTGACATCTTCATTGATGGCATGACATCATCATCTTGAACCAGACATCTCAAGAATATTGACATCTCGGTTAATGTCATATTGACATCAATGACAACCTTGACCAACAAATCCTTTCGCTTCCAGGCTCATTCCTCGCTATGCCTTCTACGTCTAAATACCTATAAAGAGGATCACACAACAAAATACGAAAGCTACATAGCATATATATATATTTCAAAGCAAACCACATGACAGATCAAGGATTATCATGCTAAATCAATTAATGTTAACAGACTCATGGGAAGCAAAGCATACTTTGTATTATTAAATGAACAAAGGGAAGCTTACAACTGGTGCCTCGATGTTGAAGGCCTCCTTCGGAGTGAAAATCCAAGTCCAAGCCACATTTTTCAATCTCTTCTCCTTCCTCGTCAAATTGAAAACATGTAGGCGCAATCAGGAAGAAGTAAGGAAACCAACAATGACCAACCAAGACTCAATACCATGGCACTCTTTCATAGCAGAGATGAGGAGGTCAAGGATCCACTAATGAGGGGGAAGGGCTTTATCTCAAAGGGGAATATATTTGGAGATAAGATCAAGGGTAAAAAATGGGAGTATTCGACCATATCCTCAACCAACAAGTAGCAGAACTCAGTTCTCGAGAATTCTAGAGGTTGAAGCTTCTGCTACATTTTTGGAGAACCTGACTAAAGAGGACCAGCGCGACTTTACTGCTAAACTCACGTGCTGGCAGCGCTGTTCACAAGTTAGAGATAGGGTGACAAGCGTGAGGCCATTAAGGGAATAACCATTCTAGGCTTTTAAAACAATTTTTTTTACAAACTTTTGCAAAAAGGCTTCAAGGCATTTCTCTTTTAGGTCTTTAGGGATATCTTAAGCCTGTTATCCAGGATGAACACGTTTATACAGATTTTTTCACTTTGCAATGTTTGTGACATGAACGACACAGAAGATGACACTTGGGTTAAGAACTGAGGAATGCGACAAAATACTATGTAACAAATGCCCCCTAAAGCATGAAAGAAGAACCAGAAGTGATAGTTGAATCAATTTATCAACCATGGAAAGGAATTTGGAAAGCCACCATCAAGAGACATGCCATTCCAACACAATACAATATATGACATATCTGATATAAACATGCATAATAACATATCTCTGAATAGGCATCAAATAACACATGAACCCACGACATGGGCACAACCATATGTCTGAAAGAGATCATGGGAATAGATCCATGGTTAGGTTGCAACCATCCATATAAAAAGGATCATGTTTACAATCATGAATACCCAATAACTCCACGTAGACTGTGTAGAAATTTAATACAATATACATGTATATTACCAGATTATCCTGATCTAACAAATTAATCTTGTGTTAAATACATAATCCTTGCACTTCATTCTTTGCAGAAATTAAATCGCCAATTGCAAAACACATGAAGAAAAATCAATCGCACATAACAAGATGTTTTACCGGGAAAGCTTAAAGCTAAAAACCCCAACTATCATATATTATGTATATCAATGGAATCATGTAACAATCTCATACAAAGCTCAACTCATATAGCTCTCAGTACAATATACAATCGTCACTCACTATTTTGTAGAAATTTGCAACTCCATCCACCAATTTCTTGCCTCCTGACAGCCTGCTTCCACTGCACAATCCCTGCTGAAGAAGAACCTTGAATGAATTCTACCTTACCTTGCCTTGACTGTGCAATACTTATAGGCATATCCAATGTGTGTGTGGATGCATTGAATGCTCCACTATAGTCACAAATGATAGTCCATCTCACCCTTTCACCTATCTCTCCACTGGGTCTCCACTGGATCTGACATGCAAGTAGTTAACTGTTGTATTTGTTTAGTTGCAAGTAAGACACTACTTGTGAATTAATTAACTAAGTTAATTAATTCACACATCTTTCACTAGTGTATGTTTAGTTACATCTAGCACAACTGAGTTTAACTCACTGAACTGAGTTAAACTAAATAACAACTCACATAACAACTCTTCCAACTCTGTTACAACTTGCCACAATTAGTTATAACGAAGTCCTCCATGCATGAGTCACCAACCACCCTAGGAATTTCCCCACTCATGTGCCACATTTGTTCACTGAAATAAAGTGCTCCAAGAGAATAAGTTACTATTTACTGTCTGATTGTTATTAAGGGCTAATAATAATCGAGATGCATTCCATTTTTAGATTAGCGATTTATAAATAGACTTCGGCCATCTTCTAAAAATAGAAACTCATCTAAATATAGAATTTTCTCAACCATCTAGAATCAGCCTCCTGCTAATTTTAGAATATGCTCACCATTCTAAAAATAGACATACGCCTACAAATAGCCTGTGTGGGCCCCACCTAGTGTAGGTGCTTATTTTTCACTAGGATCAAGGATTATGTTTCCAGATGCCACTTTCACTATTTCTTGTTGCAAACTTCAACAACCTGGATAATTACATATGTGATCCAGGGTCTTCATCTCTATCTCAATCCACCCACTATATGAATCTAACCATGCGAAGAAATGTGCTAATGTTGAACATGGTAGAAACCACCTCATTATCAGTCGATGATGTAAACCGTTAATAGGTGTGAGAGAAACCACCAATAATGACAATGGCCCTCAAGGTATGAAAACACAATATACAAGTGTGAATGAATTATTTGAAGTCGAACACTTGTAAAATCATCCAATCGAAGGCCAATGTTGTGAACCTGTCGTCAGACGTAAAGAACTCACCATTGAGGCATGCAAGCTCCAAGGTATTGAAAAAGAGTTTCTAAATCATCCTCTTGGATAATGAGCTGAAGTCGACAGGAAGTGATCCATTGAAGGAGGTCCATAATGATTCCCACACCATCAACATGAAACAAAGGATTTCTCAAGATGATAGAGTGATTCAGGATTGTTGCAAAGAGGGTAAAATAAGAAGAGGATGTACTTTATAGATAGGACTTCTCTTGAACATATCGGTGACATGACTCCAGAGTTTGGAAACATTTGATTCAAAATGGGATCAAAGGTCATGATGACAACATATGATGATTGAATGAGAGGCAAATGGACCCGGGAAGGAAAGTGACGAATGAAGGATATCCCCAACCTGACACGAAATGTAGATGAGTGCCATTTTCAAGAGCGACATGTTGCCTTCGGTTAGGAACACAAAACATGCTTCACTTCCATTTTCCCCCATTATTTCTAACAAGTAATTCTTTATCTTTGATAGCAATCTTGAAGAGGATACCATATGCTTAGCGTATAAATTCATCCTCCAGATGAATCCATCCTAGTAAGTTTAATGAGCCCTAGGAAGGAGTAGCTCGGTCTCGTCATGGTGACAAGTCCTTCATCATTTATATTTTTACGAGTTAGACGTAGGGGTAAATCGATGTGTTTTTCATGTTTAGAGAGTTTGAAAAAGAGACAAAAAAGAAAACTCCAAAAGGTCCCTTTTCGTAGATAGTCCCTCGAATCTGAAAAGGTAGAAAACAATATTCGAGATAACCCCCTAATCGTGTTTGACCAAGGTATTCCTTTTTCGTAAATAGTTTATCTCAACCTGAAAAATGGGTAAACATATACTGAGATGAGGTCAATTCATTTGATTTAACAAGCTCGAAATAACAAGTGCTCGATAATATTTTCATGTTTCGAGATTCATAAAGAGCTTAAATTTGACTCCATGGAGGTTCCTTTTTTTTTTCACGAGTCTGAAAAAGTGATAAAAGGCAACTCGTCATCCACCATTGATCGAATTTAACTCATAATGGCATACTTCTGCACATGCAATTAAACTCCACATTGATCGAAAAAATATATATAAATACGGGTAAAAGTACTCATAAAACGAATTTAAAAAAATAATAATAATAAAAAATAAAAAACATTTTTTATCAAAAATATTTGGTAAAAGCCTTTTAATAACAAAAAGTTATATAAAATAAATAAATAAATAAATAATTACTTTACCATTTGGAGTTTGATAGAGCACTTTCCCTCCATTTTCATTCGAACTTCCGGTGCACTACTCTACCAACCCAGGACACCATTTGCAGTTCCATTTATTGCAGGTAATATGTCTATCCTTAGCTTGCATTTTCCCTTTATTTTTAAGCATTTTTAGAAATTGTTTGCTTGGTTAAAGTGCCCTTGAAAAACTAGGGCATGTGAGAAACCAACACGGGTTTGACCCATCGAGTACACGCTGATCACGCAGACACTTACCGCACTAGCGCGATGCGAGCGTGTGAAAGTTACTAGACAGTCGCGCTCGCACCGTGAGCAAATTTCATTTGATAAATGCCGAATTTTAACATAATTTTTTGCTAAATTTTCTCTATGGAAGATGTTTAATCCTTGTTTTTTTTTTCCCTAAATTAGGCTAATTTCTATTAATATGTACAAAAATACAAAATGAGCTTCAGGACAGGTGGTTGCTGAACTAGCCAACCCATGTTCGATAAGAACTCATCAAAGAAACAAATTTTGGGTTGCCCTTCAAGGGGAAACCAACCTTTAATGTGTCCAGGAGTAGCAAAGTTTGCAAGAAGAAACAAAAATAGGCGTAAAAAATAGAGATGAGCTTGTGTAAACTGAGATATAAGAGAGCCAAGGAACTGCATCTACTGATTATGTGTATCATTGTCCACATGATGTGGATTTTCCTCTCTCACGAAGAAGTCGTATTCAGTTAGGGTCTCTATGTACTCCTTTGTGAGCTAAGGGTCAGGATCTGGAGTCGAAGAGGAGACCATCTTGGGCTACTGGGTAGTTGTTGTGCAATCCATGTTGTCCATAACTACCTCTTATTTCCAAGTGCCATCTGAAGGGAAGATCTAGTCGTCATCCAAGTTGTCCTTCGAGATTTTGATAGGAATAACAGTGAATTTTCAGGGCAGAGGGGAAGGGGTGTGCGAGATTGTGGACTTGAAAGGCCTCTTTCTGCCTCTCAAGCCAATGTTAGGGTGCTTCGCTTCTGGGAGACAAACCAAAATTTGGGCAGAGAGCATCGGGGAGGGAGAGATAGGGTCATAAATCTTCAAGTCGTCAAGGGAAAAAAAGAGGGAAAGAGTGCACGTAGATGAAGCAGGGGTCGGAGCGCGGGAGGGGGAGCCTATACCACCTCCACAACGGCTATGAATTTGGTGGCGACACGACATAGTTGCAACGAAGAGGTGATTTTGTTGAGTAGAGGTCAGATGCGCAGAGGGAGCCAGACGATTAGCCAAGAAACAAGTGGAGGAGAAATAACAAAGTAGAGCTGCAAGGATGGTTAAATGAAAATTTATTTTGAAAATCACCAATTCCATCCGCCATTAATGGTCAACGAGGAGGATTGAAAGCCGAGGGAGGGGGAGTGAATGCCATGGAGTGTTGGCATCCTTCCTTGTCAACCTTATTTATGGTCTACACGTGCCAGAGTGAAGGAGCCTCTATTTTGTCTAACCAGGTGCCCCTGCGTCGATGAACTAGGTGGACGCCTGTACAAGTCGTGTCAAGCGCCCGCATCTGAGGGATGCTTAATCCTTGTTAATTAATGTTTCATTGGAAAATTATGGCAATTAAGTGGAAAGAAAGGGATCACAAGGCTAAATACTGAGAAGCATCTAAGGATCCAAATTGTATAAGGCCACTCCACAACTGCGGGTTGCTCAAATTTTTTCCGGACACCTAGGATGAGGTCCCAAGTGGATTTATTGCAATACTTGGTGAGATGGTGGGAAATATACCACCAATTTTTTTACATTGGTGATCAAGAATTATATATCGATATATCTAATATCTATTTCATCGTTGATCTATCTAGGAGGGGACTATCAGTCCAGCTAGTAGGGTCTAGACAAGGTGGCGAGAGTACAAATATGCTCATTGCCGGAAATTGCAGTGGTGGGTCTGCAAAGACCAAGTGTGGGAAAATTGACAGTAAGACCGTCAATGACCCATATCTTCAGATAGTCCTTTACACCATTGCTTGGGTGGCAGGGGTACATGCCCTTCATGAGACGAGCAATTCTCAATTTGAGTATGTCATGGACTGCATGAGTCTAACAATATTTAACTGGTGCGAGGGACTTCTCGTCAACCTAAAGGATCAACTCACCAAGTGAAAAACGGTGAAGTTGAATAATTTTTGATACAGATAGATCTTAGTGACTCTCTTCCAAGAGAGAGTGCCATTGTTTTGATGTCAGAGGGTAAAGGTGGGACCTCCTGCGCCGAGGGATCCACAACTTCAGAGATGAGCGAGATGATGTCTCGCCATGTTGGCGGGTAGCATATGTCATTCCTTCCTGCATTATTCATGTGGATACACAAGCATCTCATCATGATTGATGACTGGTTGTATGCAGGGACATATTTCAGGGGAGATCTGGATATCCCTCTCCCACCGGGAGAACAATGGGATGACCTCGGTAAGAATTTGTTTTTTAAAGTTTTTCAATATTTTATTTTTTTGATATGTGTACCAAGAGTTTAAATTATGATTATTATTTGTAGATGTTGGAGCGGTGAGGCCTCTAGGATTATCTTAGGTAGTGCAACGGGTGGTTCGACAGATTGAGGCAGTCGTTTATGATGAGGGTGCTAACCCTATAGTTGAGGTGGAGCGTAACCTCCCAACTTTGATGAGAGGTATACCAGACTATGCCTCAATGGATGATATCCTACTGCAGTATCAGAGACACATGAGTTTCGACTTTGTCGACTATTAGGTCAAGTGGTTAGAGTTGTCACATATTACCACTAGCACCATGCCAGAGGATAGATATGTCTCATTGATTCCTTTTGACTGCACTTATGTAGGCTTGAGAATCCATGTGTATCAGAACACACATTTTTGACATTTTGATGTAACACGCTTTTTATAAACTCGATATATATATATATATATATATATATCTTTCGACTGCTATCTAATTTTATTTATCATGGTGATGTTTTTGGTTTTTACATATAATGCAAATGTTTTTCTAAAACATAATTAGCTAATGTATCAGTTAATGTATTCAAATGTCTTGGAATATGTTGATAAGTATTGTAATACAAATTTCGTTCCAATAATAAAACACATAGATACATGCGTAATATTTGAGGATTTCTTACTCAATAATGTCCATTCAATTGTAGCACATCGAGTTGTGAATCGAGTTTAACAACCAAGGCCCTAACCTCAAGAGAAACAACTTCCGATAATAGTTCGATAACCACACTATACTCGACAATGTTGTTAATTGTTCGACCCAAGCATATGCCTTGTAAATTCACTAACTTGCCATTAGGATCAAACAGTGCCCATACAGAGGAAGACAAGTTTCGTGTACTACGACAAGTGCCATCAACAAAACCAACAAATGGTTTGACGACATTTGCAAACCAAGTGGAACACAAGGTAAGCAGAGGAAAATATGTTTGCAAAAGCAAACAATCACACCAAAATCTAATTGTACACTAATGAATCAAACACACTAATATACAAAAGTATTTATGCCAACTCAAGCATAATAATTTTTGAGATAGAGCCCATTTCGGGGCTCAGCCCATTGATTCCATTCATAATCGACCAGCTCAAAGGCGCCTTTTTCCAATACTCATTTAACGATAAAGGACCCATGCCAGATTGGTTCGAGTTTCCCAACCCCCAACTTATCATGAGCTTGATCATATAACATGATCAAGTTACCTTCATTAAAAACACGTGGAGTCACAAATTTATCATATTGTGCTTTAACTCGTTTCTTTTGAGCTTCAATAAACAAAGCAGTAATCTATCGAGTCTCGTCAAGACGTTCCAGATAAAGCAATCGTTCCTCTTCCAAGGAAGTACCAGGAAGTAACTCGACAGCTAGCTTCAAAGAAGGAATTTCACTCTCGATCGAGAGTGCGGCTTCCAGACCATACAACAATTGAAATGGTGTGAATCTAGTCCTTGTCTTAGTTGAAGTTCGGTATGCCCACAAAGATGAAAATAACATAAGATGCCAATTTTTTTTATGCATTCCAATGGTTCGTTGAAGCATCATGACAAAAAATTTGTTAACGAATTCATCTTGGCCATTGGCTTATGTATAGTAAGGAGTTGAGCTGTTGTGACACAAACCCAACTAAGCAATAAGCTATGTCATCATATAATTTCAAAAATGAGAACCATGGTCAGTGACTATGGCCTGTGGGACATTGAATCGAAGTATGACATGATTAAAAATAAATTTCACCACAATTTTACCTTCAACATCATATGTAGGCATTGCCTTGGCCCACTTCGTGAAATAATCAACGACAACGATAATATAACCATGCCCTCCGACTGAGCAAGGGTTACAGGTCATGAAATCGATGCCCCATTTCACAAAGAGACTGGAGGTAACAACTGGGTGCAAGGGTCTGGGTGGCGCACATTATTTGTGAGAATATATCTCGCAGTCATGACATTTTTGAACAACAAGAATGCAGTCCTTGAAAATAGATGGCCATAAATAACCTGCACGCAAAATCTTTTGAGCAGTAACGTAACCCAACATATGACCTCCACAAGCCCCAAAGTGACAATAATTCAAAACTTTCTTAGCTTCCTCAAGAGTCAAACATAGATGAAGGAAAAAATCAACACCAATATGCTAGAGAGTATCCCTAATAATGCGATAAGTTTGGGGCTGGTGACAAATTCGAGGTCGCTAAGAGGGAGATAGCTTTGGTTGAAAAGTTTAGGTCTGGAGATATATAATGATATCAACATACCACATATCCAGAGTACTAATGATAAAGAGTGATTCATCTGGAATCAAATTATTAGAAGGATTGGGAGGAAATATAGATGGAAGAGCACAAATCAACTGAGCAAAAACTAGCAATTTCTTCGACTGAGCTTTATCAAACTCTAAATCGAACTCCTGTAGGATAAAAATACATTAGGAGTATTTTCCCCCAAGTAACTGACGAGTCAGAATGTAAGTCATGGGGTACAATCATAAATCACAATAGTTTTGTGTAGGATAATGTAATGGTGAAAATGTAGGACAACATGAACAAATGCCAATGCGAGCTTCCCTACGTGAGCATAATGTGTCTCAACATCAAAGAGATTGTGACTCAAATAGTAGATAACATGTTCATTCCCTTCGTCATCATCCTGAACAAGCATCATGCCAATGGTGCCATTGACAATGGCTAAATATAGGAAACAATCACGTCAATAATTAGGGGGATGTAATAAAGGAGCATTAACGAGAGTTGTCTTCAAAGCATTGAAATAATACTCAGAGATTTCATCCAAAATGAATGGGACCCCTTTTTTCAACAAACAAGTAAATCCTTTAGCAAGCTCTACATAATTCAGGATGAAACGACGGAGAAAGTTGGCTTTCCCCTACAAGCTCTGAAGTTAATGAATGAAAGAGGGAGGAGGAAAATTGATGATAGCCTTGACTTTCAGTGGATCAATTTAGATGCCTTCCTTAGAAACCACAAACCCTAAGAGACGACTAGATTCAATGAAGAAGACACACTTATGAGGATTCAACCAAATGTTGTAGTGTCGACAACGAAGAAAGATCACTTAAAGGTGAGAGAGATGATATTAATGTTTCATGGAATGAGCAGGAAGATCGTCAAGATACGAGTGGAATATGTGCTTGATATCATGAAATGTGTCAGACATAGCCTGCTGGAAGGCAGCACCAACATTCTGTTAGCCAAAAGGGAGCTTTTTGTATGCAAATGTCCCCCAAGGATAGATAAACGTAGTTTTATGTTGATCGGTGGGGAGAATGTTAATCTAGTTATAGCCATAGAAACAGTCCATAAAGGAAAAAAATTCACTCTCGACACATTCATCAATTATATAATCAATAAGAGGAGTGGGATAGTTATCCTTAGGAAAAGCCTGATTGGTATCACGGTAATCAACACAAACGCGAATAGTTCCTTTTTTTTTTGGTAAGATGAACAATATTAGAGACCCATTTTGTCGAAGGTATAGGATAAATGAATCCAGCTTTAAGAAGTTTTTCAACTTCTCCCTTTATGGCAGCTGCCTTTCTTGGGTGCACCGGATGGAGACATTGACGAACATGTTTTGTGTTTGGATAAGTAGGAATCTCATGCACCATGATACTAGGATCGATGCCAGACATTTATTCATACAACCTAGCAAAGACATCGCAAAATTATTTAAACAGGGAAGTGCAAATATCGATCTCATCAGGAGAAAAAGAAACTCCAACATGGATATTCTCGACAATCCATGGTTTGATAGAGATGTCGATCAGAATGGTAGCCGGAATATTGCCCATGTTTCCTTCAGATGAGACTTCATGAATCAAGATGGGATTCTGAAGTTGACTAGTTGAATTGGGGGAAACACAAGTTTCTAGATAGGTAGCAATTTCGCCAAGGCTCGGGAGAAACGAGGAATGATGATGGCCATCATCCAAGGGAGTTTATTTGAGATTCATAACTTATAATATACTCTCATCAAATGAAAATGTCTCATTAAAATCCCATGAACCAAACCATGGATATTATGAGTACGTGTCTAGATACAAAACCAATTTATTGTTGGAATCAGATGCAGCCGCAGATGCCAAAAGGATGCTCTGGTACATACGTTCGACGAGGCTAAGCAGCATAACGTCACCAAAACTATCAATCTGGTCAGGGCTTGGAATAATTCAGGGATCGTGACCAAATGAAATCATGTTAACTGAAGCAACGTTGGGAGATGGAAGGGGAATATTCTCATCAATGACGAGTCTTTAAAGAGACCTGCCCCGACACTCTCATCCAGAACAATGGTATTCCCAATATATGGTACATTTCCTATTGAATAATAAAGAGAGAAAAAGGAAAGTTGATCAACTGTAACGATTTTTCCCTTATGGAGAAAACAAAGAACACGGAAAAGGGTAGAAACCACGCAAACCATTGCATGGGTCCAACTACAACTGAGTAGAAGATTATAGTTTAGGTTCGATTCGATAACTTCTACTTCCATATCCATTGTTTTTCCATCCAAATGGGTTGGTAGAGATTTAAGAATACCATATGGTCGAGAACCTCTACCATCAAAAGCTTGGAGCGTAAATACTGACTTAATGGAGGAGATTAGATGGCTTTCCAACATGCAATAGACATGATGCAGGTAGAAGCACCTCATTAATTACAGTCCTATGAATAGTCTCACCCATCACTAGAACTTGTATAAGAAAATCCATTTGTGACAGGAGACGAGGAACGTGATTTTCAAGATCAAAAGTAATTAAATTCAAATCCGGAGGATCAATCCTCCAATAGTGGATAGTAATGCCTTCCTCTGCGATAGGCAGGATTGAAGGACTTCCAAAGCCAACATCGCCGAAGGTGCTTGAGCTAAATATTCCACAGTATTATAATGCTGAGTAGCTCTCACATTCAGATTATATGAGGATTTCTAGAGAACGCCTTTGGGAGGTGGTCAAATAATGGAATAATTACTAGGTCGTTCAATATGAAGAGGACTGGAACTGAATAGAGTGGAAGAAGAAGGAGCATCAGTGGCATATTTTTCCACAACATATTTGGTAGGATTCAGATATTATTTTGATCGAGTAGCAACAGAAATGGGTTTTGTACCACTCATGAAAACTTGAGAGCTTCCAGATGCATAAGATTGAGGTTTTTCTACCATTTGCATTTACTGAGACGGTAAGGGTTCTTTCAAAAGAGTCGGTGTTCCTGTTGTGCCTTTTAAAAGATGATTAACCTCGGCATGATGAGGGAAATCCTTGGTGTAATGATCACCGTCACATATCAGACAAGGATATTTAGGGTTATGTTTGGATGTGTCATCAACATACGACTTAGAGGAATCCTGTTTCGGGGAATCAGATTTGGATTTGACTTTCCCCTTCTTCTTACCTTTTGAGGATTGATTTTCCGTAGTAGATTGAATGACGTTAACCTCCTAGGTTTTACAAGGATTTTTAGAATCATTCACAGGAGTGGAAGGTGAAGTGGTTAAAGTAGACTTAGGCTTTGAAGAAGCTTTCATAATACTATTATTAGTTTGAACCACTAACCTGATAACACCATCAACTGGTGGCGTATCAGTGCATTTCGAAGATGACAGGTCCATTGAAAGTCGCGGGGCATTCGGTAAAAGATCATATAATGTCCCATATTGGGAATACACAAGATATAGATACTGAGCATGGGTGATAGCATGTTCCTCAGTTACGCAGCCACCCATAGCGATATCTTTGGAAATTTGTGGAATGAATGATTTATTAAACCATTCAGTCAGAAGTTGATCAGGAATTCAAACTTGATCAGACGTGGTCTACGTCTCCATTCATGAATGTGATCGGAGATATCGGTAGCAATTGATTGTTCCAAAGATATTAAGAGGTGAGTTTCGGTTTCGTACCGAACAGGTAACTAGAAATGTGTAAGGAAGGCCATAGCCAACAAGTTGAAATCTTGAAAAATGCCATCGGGTAGTTCAACATACCACTTAGAAGTTGTGCCCATTAATGTGCACTGGAAAAGATGTAATCGAACCGAATTGTCGACCCAATTGTTAGAAGAGAACCATAAATGGTACGTCATAACGTGAGCTTTGGGGTCAACTGCATATTACCTTCAAATTTAGGACAATCCCTAGGAATTTTAGTTAGAACTGGAGGCCAATGCAGCATATGTTGTAATGGGTCATTCGTAAGCCTTGCCACATCCGAAAGTTTAAACGTAGCCAAGAATGGTAACTGAGGATTATAAGGACTGAAAGGTCTCTGGTATTACCCATTTGAGGGTTCCAACCTTGCTGGTATGGGTTATGCCCCCATTGGGGTTGATTTTCACCATAATAGCCATATTGTCCCCACTGTTGCTGGTAAGGACCTTGTTGAGGCCAAGGTTGCTGATAGGTTCCTTGTCGCAACTGTTGCTGAACATAAGGTCCCTCCTGGTGCTGTAGATAATGTCCCTGTTGGGGTCGTTGATGAGGCACCTATTGCAACGTTTGCTAAGGGATAGATCCTTGTTGGACATAAGTCCCTTGCTAGACATAGGGTCCTTGCTGCGGTTCCTAGTACTGACCTTGTTGAATTTACTAGTATTGAACACTAGGTCGAATGGGGTAAGTTCCAGCTTATCCCAGAGAAGGGTTTGGACCAGATTTCATTTGAGGACCAAACTGTGGATTAGTCGCGACACCCACCAATGGATTTTGGTGCTGTTGGACATACTATTGTGAAATGTTTGGTTGTTGAACATACAAATATTGTACATTTGGTTGTTGAAATATGGATTTTGGATATGCGGTTGCTGAATATGGGGTTACTAAACATGAGGTTGCTAAACATGGGGCTGCTGATAAATAAGTTGAGATGAGGTAGGGTAGCCACACGGTAGAGAGGTTCCCATGACAGAACTCGTTATGGATGAAACCAAAGTTCCACCAAGACTATACATGGTTTGTCCTGCCCCCGATACAGTTCCATAGTTTATATTGCCCCCACCCAAAATGGGAGGTACATATAAGGGGTGGGATTCCCCTCCAGGCACGAATGAAAGCATATATTATCCACTTAAAGGTGGAATTGTAGTGATTTAAGATAACGACAAAGGAGAAGATGATCCCAGTGCAATGGTCATTTGAACCACATAAACCATAGGTTGAGTAACAGGTTGTGAGACAGTGGCCACATTTGAAAAAAATGAGCCGGAAGATGGAGGAGTACCAGTTGACCAGATGGGATTATGAAAAAGGGATGTAACCCAGAATCCCATAAAACAAGGTTTTCAAGATAAGTATAACCTAGCAGAAGTGAAGACACAACATCGCTAGAGGGTACATTCATTCCACTTCCTAGATCGTAAGGAGCGAAAACATAAGGAAAACCTTCTGGAGGGAACATGGATTCAATATCAACTTCTGGGGTGTGGGTCTTAGAAGTTTCCATAGGAATACTTTGAGGAGTTCTCACAAATGGAGCATCATCTGCATTCGATGCCATGCGTAGTGGAAACAACTATCGAATAGTAGTTCAAGATGCTATAGGATAAGCATCAAAAGGAACACTGGGATTGTCGAAAGGACTATATGGACGCTAAGGAGATACCACCAATGGATCATAGAGAAGATTATGAGGAAAGACCACAAATTGTGCAATGGGTTTAGGACTTTCTGGCTCAAGATCCTCATATGGAGTAGACCAATCGCCAGGCGGTGGTCGCGAAGAGCGCGGTTGGATACTTGGAACAATTACAAGTTCAAAACCTTGAGCTTGAAGAGGCCCAGGTGGAAATAGAAGAATCTCACAATGGGATCCTTGAGTTCCATCAGGGGATGAGTGAGGTGAATTTGGAGATTCAACCACGATGACCTTTTGACAAGATCAATCAAAAGATATATGAATTCTTTTTGAGTAATTAAAATTTTCAATTAACAAGTCATGATGAGGCAAAGGAGCAGTGCATAGTTAGGATGTTTTCATGGATAGTAAATTTTAGAATTAAACAAAATAAATAAAAAAGGGTAATCTAGTAAAAAAGGATTACCACGTATCCATGAACTGTAGAATACCTCCTAGCTAACCAAGAAGTACGGGCCTATAATTGTAGAAATTTGAATAATAGCTGAATTATTCACCGATATTATCCTGATTACACACTATTTGAGCTTCATGCATAATACATAACCTCTTCTACAATTGATCATCAATATGCGGAAATAGAAAGCAGTCGCATGCGCTCATTAAAACATAATCAAGCACACATATCAACACGGGATGTAATGGGGAAAGAAATAGCTGAAAACCCCCAACTATCTGTATATTATAATGATAGAGAACATGTAACAATACATAGCACAAAGCTCTCACAGCTCTCAGCACTATCTCACATGCTACACACAAACTAGCACGGAAGATGAACAAGTCACAGGTTCAAATCTCCTCCTCAAGTCTGCCTGCCTCTACTGCGCAATCCAAGATGAATAATGATGAGATCCAAGTTCGAATCCCACTGGCTTGTACTGCGCAATCCTCATTGGCAATCTCAATCAATGTGTGTGTAAATCTCATGCACAGCTATAGTCACAACTGATAGTAGACTCACCCTTTCACCCACCTCTAACACTGGTCTCCACTGAACTGTCCATGCATTGCAGTTAACTGATGTGTTCTTTAGTTGATTTATGAGTTAATAGTTAGTGAATTAATTAATAATTAATTCACACCACTCATCACTGGTGTATTTTTCAGTTAGACTAAATACAACTAGTTCAACTAAGTTAAACAGAACACAACTCCACCAACTGTCTCATCAACTCCACCAAACTCTGCCACATGAGTTCTAACCGAAGTAAAGCATGCAATAGCTCAACTAATCCTTAGGAAAAGTGTATTTCCTTCTGTCAGCTGCATGTGCCACATCCAAGCATCAAACTGAAGTGCTCCAAGAGGATAAGATAATGTTTATAGTCTAAATATTATTAAGGGTTAATAATATTTGACTGTTCTATTTTTAGCCCGGCAGTCTAAAAATAGAAACCGCCCAATGTCTAAAAATAGATGTCCATCTATTTTTACCAACTTGACCAATCATCCAAGAATAGCATCCCGCAACTCCTAGACCATGCTCCATATGTCTAAAAATAGACATAGTCTAAAAATAGACTTTTCGACAAAAATCACATGTGTGGTCCCCACCTAGTTTAGGTGATCACTTTCCAACTAAGGTCAGGAAATATGTTTCAGGATGCCTCCTTCACTGTTTCTTGTTGCAATCTTCAACACTCCCTCTCAACAAGAAAGTACTGTCTTTGCATGCGACATGCAACTCCATGCATTCGCCTTGCAACCTTCACAAGCGCCATGCAACTCCATGCATGTGACATGCAACTCCATGCATTCGCCATGCACCCTTTGCATGCACCATGCAAACTCATGCATGCACCATGCAACTCCATGCATGTGCCATGCACCCTTTGCAAGCGCCATGCAACTCCATGCATCTGCTCTGCAACTCCTCTGAAACTGAATAGGCTCCAAAAAACTCAATCAATCTGATGCATCTATCATCAAAGTCTTCGAATTCTGCTGGTACCAACTGCACATGTCATCAGGAACCACTGCGCTGTTGAACTCTTGCACCCATGCACTCTGCACTTGCTGTCAACTCTGATCCGCGCTCCAGTATCCGACACTGTCACTTTGATCTGCCTGCATCAATCCAACTGATCATGCTACTGCTGCGTTGTGGGCACCTCGTAGCCAGGTTCAATTCATGAGATCCACACCATCTCATGAATCCTGCCCAGAAATCTCCTCTTGGGATTATTCATGCATGTCGCCCCACCTCTCACCTGGTGGTATAGCTGCATGCACTCCCTCTGCCCATATGGCACGAAATTTCTCTGCATGAGTGGTTTCTTCCACTCCATGATCCTCATCTTGTGGCTGCTCCACATCCCGAGGTTCACTATTACCTGCATGCAAAAATTGCTCCTTCTCAAGCATCAATTGCATGTCTTTCTTGCACTTCCCAACAGTAGGAAGCTCCGTAGACATCCCATCTACTTCAAGTATTTAGAGATTCTTTGCTCGAATCCCAACCTTCTTCACTTGTCCTGTTGCTTTGTGCTGAAGGAAAACTTTTCCTTCACTGAAGACAACTTCATACCCTTTATCCTCTAACATTGCGACTGAGATCAAATTCTTCTTTAAACCTAGAACATGCATTACATCTTGTAAAAGAATGAGTTTACCTGACTCCCTCTGAAAGGTTATGGTACCAATTTCGGTCGCATTGTATCGTCCATTGTCGCCCAACTCAACATGAAACTGGAGATCTTTCTCCACCAAGTCGCTGAAAAGATTCACATCTCCCGTCATGTGAAAGGAAGCGCCACTATCAAAATACCACCCCGATCCCAATGCACTAGACACCATGCATGCCATCAATGAGAAGTCCAGCTCAAATTGCAAGGCAAGAGCCTCTCCAGCTGCAGCTCCAGCAGCCTGCTTGTTCTTCTTCTTTTGTGGACAATTCGTGGCGTAATGTCCATGATCGTGACAGTGAAAACACTTCACTTTGGACATGTCACGCTCTTTACCATCCGCACCGGATTGAGAAGCATTCTTCTTGCCCTTCCCCTTCCTTGCTTTGGCAGCCAAGGCGCAATCTGCTTCATCAGATGCCTTTGATGAAGATCCATCCCTGGTACTCCACCTTATCTCCTCTTGCACAAGATTCGACCAAAGTCGCTCCGAGCCTAGCAAATTCTCCCGACCATTGACAGAATCCTGATAGGAGTGCCAACTCTTCGGAAGACCAAGGAGAGCCAAGCTCACCAGTTCCTCATCATCCAAACTAACTCCTACACTCCCAAGCTCATCCCTGCAGTGGAAAAACTTTGTCCAGTATACCGGAATAGTGTCATTCTTCTCCATCTTTATTTTTCTGAGTTTATCCTTGAGCGCCAACTTCCTCTGGTCGCTCTTGCTTTGGAATAAATTTGTCAAAGCTTTCCACATCAAGTATGGAGAAGCTTTTCCATGCATTCTGGACACTATGTGATCCTTCACGCCCTCCAACAAAATCCTTCGACACCTTGCTGTCTTCTTTTTCCAAGCCTCAACCAAGGCTGCATCGCTAGGCTTTGGAACTTCAGCATCTATGAACTCCTTCAGCCCATTGTCATCGAGCACTGCCTCCATCCTATCTCTCCATGCAATATAATTTGAGCTGCCTTCAAGAGCATACTCCAATCGCAATCCTTGATAAGACATTTTGACTTCGACACCAAGAAAACACTGCTGCAAATTCGAATTCCACCAGCTCAAAACTCAACCGCTTCTGATCTAATGTGAGAAAAAAGTATTTCTAGCACAGAGATCGACTGTAGGGGCATTTACTGGATATATCACCTTTCAAAGAAAGGATGGATCCAGAGGCTACCTGGCCCGCTTACAGACTCTGTCTACCGAAATAAATTGTAATCATTGTAATAGATCCGATGATCAATTTCGCTCCGATACCATGTAGAAATTTGAATAATAGCTGAATTATTCACCGAGATTATCCTGATTACACACTATTTAAGCTTCATGCATAATACATAACCTCTTCTACAATTGATCATCAATATGCGGAAATAGAAGCAGTCGCATGCGCACATTAAAAACATAATCAAGCACACATATAACACAATATGTAATGGGGAAAGCATACAGCTGAAAACCCCCAACTATCTGTATATTATAATGATAGAGAACATGTAACAATACATAGCACAAAGCTCTCACAGCTCTCAGCACTATCTCACATGCTACACACAAACTAGCACGGAAGATGAACAAGTCACGGGTTCAAATCTCCTCCACAAGTCTGCCTGCCTCTACTGCGCAATCCAAGATGAATAATGATGAGATCCAAGTTCGAATCCCACTGGCTTGTACTGCGCAATCCTCATTGGCAATCTCAATCAATTTGTGTGCAAATCTCATGCACAGCTATAGTCACAACTGATAGTAGACTCACCCTTTCACCCACCTCTAACACTGGTCTCCACTGAACTGTCCATGCATTGCAGTTAACTGATGTGTTCTTTAGTTGATTTATGAGTTAATAATTAGTGAATTAATTAATAATTAATTCACACCACTCATCACTAGTGTATTTTTCGGTTAGACTAAATACAACTAGTTCAACTAAGTTAAACAGAACACAACTCCACCAACTGTCTCATCAACTCCACCAAACTCTGCCACATGAGTTCTAACTGAAGTCAACCATGCAATAGCTCAACTAACCCTTAGGAAAAGCGTATTTCCTTATGTCAGCTGCATGTGCCACATCCAAGCATCAAACTGAAGTGCTCCAAGAGGATAAGATAATGTTTATAGTCTAAATATTATTAAGGGTTAATAATATTTGACTGTTCTATTTTTAGCCCGGCAGTCTAAAAACAGATTCCGCCCAATGTCTAAAAATAGATGTCCATATATTTTTACCAACTCGACCAATCATCCATAAATAGCATCCTGCAACTCATAGACCATGATCAATATGTCTAAAAATAGACTTTGCGACAAAAATCACCTGTGTGGGCCCCACCTAGTTTAGGTGATCACTTTCCAACTAAGGTCAGGAAATATGTTTCAGGATGCCTCCTTCACTGTTTCTTGTTGCAATCTTCAACAGCAATCTCCCCGAATGTTGTGTTTGGTGTATCACGTCTACAAGGATGCCGACTGGGTCACTTATGGCAGGTTTGCAACCTAGTGGGGTCTCCCAAAATATACACAATTATACATGGGAGCTCAGTCCATAGTAGCATTGTCTAATGTGTAACCATTCGATGAAAGCGTTCCTATATACTTACCATACGTGGAGCATATTCCTATATACTTCCATACGTGGGACGAGATATCACCCCCGGGATGCAACAAAGGTTGATAGCGACAACTACTATGCTTAACGACGCCGAAACACGTCTCTAGCCTTGCTGATCTGAAATTAAGTTTCGATTTTGGGCTTTAAACGATGTCACCTGAATTCCTAAGATGTAACTAAATGAGAAAATGATTCTTTTGATTTCAATGAAAGATAAAATAATTAAGGGAAGATGTCAAAAAGAGTAATGCATCAAAAAAAATGAAACAAACAAAATTTCCCCCAACGAGCTTTCACTTTTCACTTTTCAAAATGAAAATTCTAAAAAGTAAAACGATTTCACTTTCACTATCCCCAAATGCAACTCACTCAAAAGTAAAATGATTTATACTTTCACTAAGATGCACTTAAATCGATTTTTTTGTTTTTGTTTTTTCGCTTGGAATAATGAAATGCAACTGATGCAATTAATGCACTTAAAAAGTTTTCACTCATTGAAAAATTGTAATCTATTCCCAATGAGAAATTTAAAAAACTAGCCTTTCCATGCAAGTGATCTTACGCATTTAACAGAAAGTAATTCTTGAAATGAAACCTAAACAGATGCAAAACCCAATTTCTTTAAACAAACACAAAGTTCACTACTATCCTATAACAAAGAAGAAGTATTTTTTGATTGATATAAGAAATATACAAATATTTTAATTTAATTGCAACAACAAGACTCAACCAAAACAAAAAATTTACCACTTAAATCATAAGGTTAAATTGTGATTTTCCAAGAGACTACAAACACTCAAAGAAAGAAATAATGTAATCGAAGAAAATAAAATATTTCAAGGATCAAGACACACTAAGGGTTTTCCGAAAGAGACCCAAAAAATATCTATTTTCTAAGACCAGCGCTGTCCACCAGTTAACACTAGTGGTCTGCAACGCGCCTGTTCTAGCAAAAACAAGCGTTGGAAAAGCGATTGTATCTATTAAAAAGCACGTTGAGCAAGGAAAAGAGGGATAAAACAAGAAATATCTGAGGAAAATTTTTAGACTTGATACCTTAAAACACTAACAAGCTAGAATACAATCTAAAAAATAAGCCAAACAAGCGGTTATTCAACGGTTGGCCAAACTAAGCATGAAGACAAAAATCAAGAAGAGGGTGAAAAAGGTGTAAACTCCCCAGCGGAGTTGCCAAGTTGTTATGCAGGAAAATCCCTTCTTCGAAAAGAAGCGATCCCTCTAGCCCAATGAGTGTGTCTAGTAATAATAGTGACAAAGGATACAAGCTTTCCAAGGTTAACATTGAAAGTAATACGAGAGAGGGAGATGGCCTACCTCACTCCTTATGTAATCGTTTTCTCGATGTCGATGTCAATCCTTTCACTTCTAGGCTCATTCCTCATTATGCCTTCTAAGTCCGAATACCTGTAAAGAGGATCACGCGACAAAAGATGAAAAATACATAACATATATATATATATATATATATATATATATATATATATATATATATATATATATATATATATATATATATATATATTCGATGTCGATGTCAATCCCTTTCACTTCTAGGATAATTTCGTCATTATGCCTTCTAAGTTCGAATACACAGCAAGGGGATCACGCGACAAAAGATGAAAAATACATAACATATATATATATATATATATATATATATATATATATATATATATATATATATATATATATATATATATATATATATATATAAGAAAATCATATGATAGACCAAGGAGTATCATGCTAAATCTATTAATATTAACAGATTCATGGGAATCAAAGCATAATTTGTATTATTAAATGAACAAAGGGAAGCTTACAACCGATGCCTTGATGTTGAAGGCCTCGTTTGGAGTGGAAAACCAAGTTCAAAACATGCTTTTCAATCTCCTCTCCTTCCTCGTCAAATTGACAACATGTAGGTGCAATCAGGAAGAAGTAAGGCAACCAACAATGACCAACCAAGACTCGCTAGCATGGCACTATTTTATAGTAGAGCTGAGGTGGTTAAGGATCCACTAATGAGGGGAAAAGTCCTTATCTCAAAGGGGAATATATTTGGAGATAAGATCAAGGGTTAAAAATGGGAGTATTCGACCATATCCTCAACCAACAAGTACTAGAACTCCGTTCTTGAGAATTATAGAGGTCAAAGCTTCTGCTTCATTTTTTGAGAACTTGCCTAAAGAGGACCAACGCGACTTTACTACAAAATTCATGCGTTGGAAGCATTGTTCATATGTTAGAGACATGGTGACAAACGCGAGGCCATTAAGTGAAGAACCGTGTTGGTCTTGTAAAATAAGTTATTTTTACAAACTTTTCTAGAAAGGATTCAAGGAATTTCTCTTTTAGTTCTTTGGGGATATATTAAGCATGTTATCCATAATGAACAAGTTTATACAACTTTTGTCGCTTTGCAACGTTTGTGACATGAGTGACACAAAAGACAACACTTGGGATAAGAACTAAGGAATGCGACAAAATACTGTGTAACACATAGAACCTAGTTTCTAGACCAATGGATGTAGTGAATCCATGTAAAAATGCTCTAGCAATGGTGAATGAAGATCTCATATTGGAAAAATCTATAATTCTTGTGTGCCAACTGCGATAATTACAGTGTATAGCCAAACAAATGGACTCCAAAGGTTCCAAAAGGAGGCTGGAGATTGTTGAAAAACTTCGAAACTAGATATTCTTCAAAGCCTCATTCCCATGGGGTCATAACCTGCTTTGAAATCACTGATCCAAATTTATGATGGAATGAAATGAAATACATATATGAACCAAAAAAAAAAACATACAACGAAAATAGAACTTCAATTCATTAATAACAAAGTACTGAAAGTTATTTACACGGAAAATGGAAATAAAATAGTTCATAAGGCATGTAGCCGCGACATCTCTTCTCAAAGATAAGCTACCATCGCCTGAACTAGTTTATTTACATTCTGCATGTAAACGATTTCGGCTATTTGTTATAAATGAATTGAAGTTATGTTTTCACTGTATCTATGTGTTTCTGTTAATATCTGTGATTCATTTCGTTCCTTCATAAATTTAAATCATCACCATGGTAAATGCTTTCGAGATGTTGTCATTTACGAGCCCCATAGGCTATATAGTTCTTTCAATTTGTAGACACATGAGTAATGGAAGCATCATTACATATACAAGAGGATTTAATGGTGCTACAACTATACTCATAACTTTAGAGTGATAAAATTGGAAGGTGGGAAGGATTTTCCCTAACTCAATTCTATTTTTTTCACAGGTCAAGTTCCATTTGTTGTGGATACCCATTGTGGCTATTTATCTTCTACCTCTTGTGTTGTGAACTTGGGAGACCCACACTTGCTACAATTCTCAAAAGGAAGGAAATTTTCGCCAATACCTGGCAAAGAGAGACAATGGTCCAACAACGAGCTTGCTATAGTCGAGTTTGTGTTGGATGTGGTGCTTAGGGGGTTGCTTGATCCTTGTTACGTGCAAAAACATTAGCCCAACAATTTTGGGACTAGACCCCACATAATATTACATGAATTACATGACTTGGAGGACAATTTTGCGAGTTAGCGGGAATGCCTACAAGATCATGAAATTATGTTGGATGTTTGTCAATGGGTGTCTAACCTTGAGCACACCCATAATAGAAAAAATCAATACCTATTGACCATATATCTATACTAGCGAATGAAAACCATGCTCTCTTGGGTGATTCTCGACAAGTAAGGCTTTATAACTTAAATTTTGATGGTGTTTGATGAGATGGAGAAAGTTGGGGAATAAATGTTGGATTGGGTGACTAGGTTGGAAGAATTCCTCTGTGTAGCGAATCCCAGCGGAAATAAGTCAACAAAGCGAAGCCCCATTGAGGTGGCTACTTCCTCCTCGTAATTTCTATTCTCTTTCCTCATCTAAGAATTTTCATGGCTTATAGTTGGTTGTAGGTTTAGTATGCCCAACCGTAGTAGTTCAAACTCTATTTTGATTTTGATTTTTTTATATATTAGCTACTTTTTTTTTTTGTAAGTTAGTCTAAATTCTATTAATTGTACAAACTAGTATACATAAAAACTTTGGGTTGGGGATGGATGAAGGGAATTAGCCTATCCCCATCCATCTTTGTCTCCAAATTCATAAAAAAATGGGCAGCCCTTCTCGGGGAAACCGACCCTTAAGGTAGCTGAGATAATCATGCCCTAACTGATTGTCTAAATCACTAATGTAAACAAGAAAAACTGCAACAAGCCTAAGTAGACAAAATAAAACCAGGAACCTTGAGTTGAGGCTGTCAATTTATTTTGCTATCTTCATTTTCATTAGAATCAGGTGTTTCTTCTAGGATTGGGAAGATGTAGATACAAATCACTTCTTCATCCTTTGCTGTCAGTGGAGGCAGAGCCTATGGGGTTGCCGCAGGAGGAGTAGTGATGATTGTAACAGGCGACGTCTTGTCCCTGGGCCAAATGCCATCCACTGAGAGGTTCCAAACCCCTATGTCTTATGCAGTGTGAAGCTTCACCTATAAGCTACAAGTTTTCCTTGGAAGGGTAGGCAAGGAAGTCATAATTGTGGATTTCCGGTTCTGCTTTCTGCCTCTTGGTTGGTCGAGTTGAGGATGCGATGAGCTAGTGCCATGGAAGCTTTCAAAGCTAGGGATACAATCAAGGGGAGTCGGGATGAGGGAATTGGAGCCAATGGAGGCTTCCAACCCCGCCCCAGCCACCCCCCCCACCCCCGCTCCCCATGGAGCGAAAGCATGTGGTGGAGCCACGGTGAGTGTGAGCAGGATGGGCGCCTGTCCCATTGCCTCGAATAGGCCTGAAGTGTTGACGTGGAGGCCTGAAAACACGAGCAGAAGGAGGGCCGGATGGCAGATTAGGATCACATAGGTGAGGAGGGCGATGGGGAGAGAGGTTAGTGATGGATAAGTCTGCATGGTGAGGAGATGAAGGCAATGAAGCACAATGAGCTGGGTGAGGATACAAAGCATCTCTATGAAGCCAAGAAGCATTGATAGCGCATAGTAAATGATCCGAATGACGACAGAGAGGATGAACGTAGCCAGCCTTGCCGCCTTTGGTGATCTCCTACATCGACTGCTAGGTGATGAGTGTGCATGTACAATGATCCTTTTCCCTCATGCGATTCGCCGCCAATATTTTGCAGGTGGGGGCATACGTCTTGATAACTGCGTCAATAACCTACATGTAGGGTATATATTAGCGACTTACTAGATAGTAATTACAGTTTAAATAAGGATCAAGGACGACACTATTAGTCTATCATTTGCATTTTTGTATTACACATGAACTATATTTTTGTCATATACTAGATTGAGGCTTTGTTGTTTTGTCAGTGGTCTAGTTTCTCTGTTGGAAGACCACTGACAAGTATAGCTATGCACAACATGTAAATATAATTTATGATAATAGAATATATTTTTTCAAATTATATACATATACATATATATGTATATATATGTATGTGTACACACACACATATTATAGTATAAATATTATACATCAATTCCAATTTTCTTGATATAATATTGGATTAAAATATTTTTTAAGTTTTTAATACATAAAATTGTCGCTTCCAACTTGAGGTTACCTACAAACTTGGAGGAAACATCTCATATCAACATTTTGAACTTTCTCTAAACTTTTGAAACATAATAGAAAATTAATTTTAGTCAGTGATACCAAATATACTTTTGATTACTGAGGAAGATGATTATTAAAATATATTTTTGGTTTATCTAATCTATATATTTAAATTTATTATTTTTGTGGTTGAATCATTTGGAGATGAACCTTGGATATGGTGTTAGGTAAGGACGATGTCATCTTAGTGACAATAACTATGATCCACACAAGCCATGACAAACTACATGCACCTCGCAACAATGTATTGAATTTTGTATATGTCAAGATATACACCATTGGATTTAGAGGGTGTATATCCCAACTCACATAAGATTGAATGCATTATTGTAGGGTGAATATTGTTTTCCCACAAGTTGTCACCTAAAATGGATAGGATAGTGGATCAAAACTATTGTAGGCTCATCATGCAAGGAGTTGAAGGTTCTTCAAGTTCTAGTTTGTCTAAGGATCCATGAACTATCCTCTTGTAGAAATAAGTAAGCCCAACATATCCTTGTAATCATGTTCTCTACATACTTTCGTAATCTTCAAGATCATTAGCATATTACCACTCCTAATGGCAAGATCAGGCTCACAACATTTAAAGATAAATGCTCAACCACTTTTTGTTTTCAATTTTACTTTCCTTTATATTTAGTTTTTGAGTTTCCTTGGCCTCCAAGTCATCGTCCCCCCACTCCCCTCCATACCTTACTCCACCCTTACCATCCATGTTTCTGTTTGAAGAACTTGACCATCTAAATCCTTAGCGCATCTCCAGGGCAATGAATTCTCTTTCCTTCATGGAAAATTGGATCTCCATTTTAATTTGGAAAATCTGGAGCTTCAAAAGCCCAAAATCTTAATAATAATGACATTCTTATCCCAAAAACTCCTAAAGAAGGAAGCACTACGAATTTCCCTAAAACACGTAGAACTATGGGTGCCTACATGTTATTTAATTGACCGAGGAAGTTCAAATCTCCTATTGACATCAATAGTGAGCACTCTGCTAATGAAGACACATATGAAGGCCCTTTTTAAAGAAGTGTCCATGTTATATTTAAATACTTAACAAGTATAAGATATCTACCTTTTCCCACTTTCATTCTCCTCTTGTTTTATTAAAGGTTATTGGGCTAGATGAAGAGGATTGGGACACTATCAAAGAGAATCAAAATGAAGATCCCCTAATCATGGAATTTCCCATGGAGTGTTGAGATTCAACAATATGATGAGCTTAGTGAAAAGAGTCGCCTTCACTAAGTGGGCCCGCAGGCTATTTTTGGCGCAAGTCTATTTTTCAACTATGTCTATTTTTAGACATGATGATCATATTTCGGAAGTTGTAGGATGCTATTTGTGGATGGTTGATCAAGTTGGAAAAATAGATGAAATTATATTTTAAGAATATTGGGCGAAGTCTATTTATAGATCGTCAATCTAAAAATAGATGCATGTCGATTATTATTAGCTCTTAATAATAATCATACTCTAAACAACAACTTATTCTCTTGGAGCACTTCAGTTCAGCGCACAGATGTGGCACAACAGATGACAGAAGGAATTACGCTATTCCTGAGGGTTTATTGGAGCTATTGCATGGAGGACTTAGTTAGAACTCAAGTGGCAGAGTTATGCCACAGTTGGAAGAAGTAGTTATGGAGTTGTATTTAGTTTAACTCAGTTAGACTCAGTTGAGCTAGTTGTATCTAGTCTAACTGATTGATACACTAGTGAGAGTGGAGTAAATTAATTATTTAATTATTTCATAAATAATAACTCATTAATCAACTGAACAATACATTAGTTAACTACAGTGCATGGAAGTTTCAGTGGAGACCAGTGGAGAGATAGGTGAAAGGGCAAGATAGACTATCTGTTGTGACTATTAGTGATGCATTGATTGAATCAAACACTCAGTGGATATGCCAATGAGGATTTCACAGTCAATCCAAGAGTAATTCAAATTCATTCAGAGCTATTCTTCAACAGATATTGCGCAGTGGAGGCAGGCTAGTAGGTGACAAAGATCGGTGCATGGATTTGCAAGATTAGGCCTGATTAGTGTATGACGATTGTACTGTACTGAGAGTTTGTGATAAAATTTGTATGTTTGTATGAGATTGTCATATGATCTCCATGTTACATAATATATAATTGGGGTTTTCAGCTTCAGGGTTTCCCGGTTAAAAACTGTGTTCTGTGCGATTGATAATTTTTGTTTATGCTTCACATGTGTGTGCAATTAAATTTTCAACAAAAGATTAACAAGTGGAATAGATTCAGTATCTTGCATAACGTTAAATAGTGTGATATCAGGTGGATCTTGGACATATGCATGCTTAGTGCATATAATTTCTATATGGTATCAGAGCATTGTTGATTGAAAATTGCAATTGTGAAGTGAATTTGTGCTGGTGGACAATTCGAATTTGCTACAGAAGATTCTTGGTGCATAAATCAAGTATACATTGAAATCTTTCAACGGGTTGAGATTGGAGTATGCCCTTGATGGGAGCTCGAATTACATAGCCTGGAAGGACAGGATGGAGGCAGTGCTGGAGGATAATGGGCTGAAGGAGTTCATCGAGAGCAATGTTACGAAGCCGAGATCTAGCAATGTTGCATTACTTGATGCATGGCAAAAGAAGACTGCAAAGACGAGGAGGATTCTGTTGGAAGGTGTGAAGGACCACATTGTGTCCAGCCTTCACGGGAAAGCCACTCCATTCTTAATATGGAAGGCTTTGATAGACTTGTTCCAAATCAGAAGTGACTAGAGGAAGTTGGTGCTTAAAGACAAGCTCAGAAAAATAAAAATGGAGAAAGGCGACAGTATTCCAAAATACCTCATGAAGTTTGTCCACTGCAAGGATGAGCTGGGAAGTGTGGGGGTTACTGTTGATGAATAAGACTTGGTGAGCTTGGCTCTCCTTGGGCTTCCGAAGAGTTGGGATAACTACGAAGACTCTATCAATGGACGGGAGAAACTGCGAGGACGGGAGCGACTTTGGTCGGATCTTGTGCACGAGGAGATAAGGCGGGGTGCCATGGATGGATCTTCATCGAAGAATGAAGATGAAGAGAATTGTGCTTTGGCTGCCAAAGCAAGGAAAGGGAAGGGGAAAAAAAATCCTTCTAAATCCAGTGCGAAAGGAAAGAAGCAGGATTCGTCCAAAGTGAAGTGTTTTCACTGTCATGAGCATGGACATTTCGCCACTAACTGTCCACAGAAGAAGAAGAATAAGCAGGTTGTTGGATCTGCAGCTGGAGAGGCCTTAGCCTCAAAATTTGAGCTGGATTTTTCTTTGATCTCATGCTTGGTTTCAATCTGCACGGGATCAGTGTGGTACCTTGACAGTGGTGCGTCTTTCCATATGACAGGAGAGAAAGAGTTGTTTAGTGACTTGGAGGAGAAGGACCTCCAGATGCATATAGACATGGGCGATGATGGTCAATACAGTGCGACTGGCATTGGGACCATTACCTTTGAGAGGGAGTCTGGTAATCCATTATTTTTGAAGAATGTCATGCATGTTCTAGGTATGAAGAATAACTTGGTCTAAGTCGCAATGCTGGAAGACAGGGGTTATGATGTTGTTTTCAGTGAGGGAAAAACCTTCCTTCGACATAAAACAACGGGTCAAACCAAGAAGATAGGGGTTCGAATTAAGAATCTCTACAAGCTAGAGGTAGATGGATGCGCTGCAATGGTGGGCAAAGCAGAAGAAGTGGTGAGCCGGAATGAGGGCAAGTTATGGCCCAGGAGATTGGGCCATCTTCACCATGGCGCTTTGAAAATTTTGCAGCAAATTTATACTGGAATTCCCAAGGGTACTCTTGCGCAGTCAGATCAATGCAAAGGATGTACAATGGGTAAGTTTGTGAAGACCACTTTTCATGAGAAGGAGATGTAATGTCCCATAATAATTATAAAATAATAAATAATATATAAATATATAATATAATTTAATAAATAAGTAAATAAATAAATAGTCAAGAGAATAATAAATAAATAATAAATAAAACATTAAGCAATAAATGGAGTTCTAAATAAAATGGTAAATAATAAACTGGAGTCCTAAAATAATAAACAATAAGTAAATTTAAAGAAAGAATTAATTAACCAAAGTAAATAAATTAACAGAGAGTTAAATTGAGAAACTAATAGAAAGAAAGTTAAAGAAAGAATTAATTAACAAAAGTAAAACAAAGAGTTAAACTAAGAAACTAATAAAAAGGAAGTTAAACTAAGAGAACACTAAATTAAGTAAAGCTAACAAAAAGTAAGAGAACACTAAATTAAGTAAAACTTAAGTTGCATGTTGACACAGTGATTGTGTACATGTGGTTCCCATTCCATGGTTTGGTCTATTTAATAGACATTGAGGAAGGTTCAAGGATTCATTCTTTCATCCATTCTCTGGAGAGAAAGGTATGGTGAGGCAAAGGATACCCTGGCAGTAGTACGTTGATTGAGGGCTCGGGGGTGGCCAGCGGTGGAAAGATTCCATACAGCTGAGCCTACGGTTGGGTGGAGAGTTGTCCCCAAAACTCTGTTGCGGTCAGCAGGATTTAGCTAGCATTCAACCTTGGAAGGAATATATGGGTATATATTAAAAATATTGTTCTTTTAATAATATATATATTTTAACCCAACTCGAATTCGAACTACGAATAAATTTAATAAACTATACTTTATGGTTTTATTTTTAAATTTCAAATATTATGGATTTATACATATATAGCCAATTCTAAAATTGAGCTATAAAATTAAACATAAAATATATGTATACAAGCAAAGAAAACTATGTTTCTAATGGGGCGGGGTCAGGTTTGAACCCTGAACCAGCACCCAACAAAGCCGCCCATTAACCAACAAGCCACAACGCTCAGTTCTAATGGGCAAGATCGGGTCTTGAACCCGGGACCTTTGTCGCCCATAAAGCCTGCACCTTCACCAACACACCAATGCCATAAAGGCTATGTTACAATGAGAGCGAGGTCGGGATTTGAACCCTGCACCTTAGTCCAAGGAGCCAATGCCGTTGCCAATAGAAAAATACTCCAGGCCAGTGACCAGGGTGTTTCGATTCGATCCGCCAGGGTGGATTTGCCATGCTTATTACTTTCCTTTTCCCATCGCTGAATAAAATCTACTCGGCTCAGACAGATTATTAGGGCATATTTCTTTTTCTTTTCCATTTAAACGTTTTTGCAATCGGCTTCTACCGCAACAGAAATTCCCTCTCCGGTCCTCTTTCGCTGTTTGTTGCGCTTAATTCCCCGTAGGCAACACGGAAACCATGGACCTTGACCTAGCACAATTGATCTTTTCCTCTGCCCCACCACGGCGGCGCCCTACGAATGGGCCGCGGGGCATCAAAGTAGAAGAGGAAGCGTGCTGGCTGTGGGGTTCGAACCCACGTGCACCCCAAAAGGGTTGGGAAAATTTATTTAGTATCTTTGGAACTCGGCATCCAATTTTTGGTTGAAGCCACGAAAAATACAAGTAGTCAAATCCATCACTGTTCTTCGCATTGTCCTTCAACTCTGCTTTGGCAAGGTTTCCAGCTCTATAATGCATACGCATCATGTGTAAAGTCATAAGTGATTTGCTTTCTGCAACTTTTCTTGATTGGGTTGCAGATACAGATTTTACTACATATATGCAAGATGAGAAAATGGCAATTTGTAAACCATGGTGTTGGGACAGAGATCCTGCATACACTGTATTCTTCTCATATTTGGGCTTAATGATGCGCTTTATATGCTCCCAGCAATATTAGATTGAGAATCCATTATTGCAGAGCCTTTCCTTCACAATTCTAGTGTCTAGGAAAAGGTCTAGATTACAGCATGTATTTTTTATTGTTTCCAACACACAGATTTTTGCTGAAAAAATTATCTGCGTGAATAGACATTGAAGCTGAATTAGACAGCACATGCCTTCCAGTGAATTATGGGACAAGTACAGAAAATTATAAATTGGCAATATAGATCCTCAAGCTTTGACCCGATGTGCCCTTTTATGTGGATTAGTGAATTATAAGTTGTGCCCTTTTCTGTTGATTATGATATAATAAGTAAAAAGTCTGGACTATACTGCCATTAAAAATTAAATTTTGCTATTCTATATTTTTAATGAATTTTAAATGAATGAAAATCATTAATTATTTGTGTTTTATATTTATAATGAAACCACAACCAACATTTAAACCGCAATGCCACAAAGCAAACAAACGCTCCAAACTGTCCACAACAAATAAAATTAAAACATTCAATTTCTATCAATATTAACTTCATCTTAATTTATTATTCTCCATCTCCAACCCAGTATATGTAAATATAATATTATGGTTTTAAATTTAGTTTTAATATGTAAATAAATTCTACCTAATTTTTTATATTAATATTGACCTTCCTATTTTAACCTTGATTGATTATTGTGTATTCATATTATTTATGAGGAAAATGTGTTAAAAACATTCAAATAATATTTTTGTTAAACAATTTACATGTTTAATATTTGTGAAATTATGAATAATAATATAAAATAAATAAATAAAATTGTGACTTTGCTTCAATGTTTAGATTTAATAAGGCATGTTGTGGAAATTAATAAATAGGGATGATAAAGTATTGCTACTAAAATTAGGAAATTTTTGAAAGAGTTTGTTATTTGGAAAGGAAAGGTGAAAATATTTTGTTATATAATAAATAGATATGAGTTAGTTTAAATATTAATAACAATAATGAGTGTTATCTTATATTATGCAAAAAAATATCTTAATATAAAGTATAGTATAAAAATGAATAACTAAGTTTCAAGGAATGAGAATAAATTTATATGATGTGGCTTTATTTATTTAACAACTTAGATAATAGAACTTGAATTGGTTTTATTATTAATGGAGTATTATGTTGAAATGAGTAATAAAGGTTGAACTCCTTTAGTTAATATTAAGATATTATGTAGAATTGATAAGTTGTTATTTTACTTTATTACTTATTGGAAGTATGAATATTTAGATTATTATTACCTATAATATTTTTTTTAGTGTGGTATTTTGAGTTAATAACAAAATGGACTGTAAAGTAATAAATAATTTATTTGAATATTGAGAAAAAAAAATATAGATCGGACCATTGTCTTATATAATCATGCCAAGACTTAGTGGAAAATTCATACAATACAAACAAACCAAAATAAAGTTCTCTTAGGGATATAGATGAGTGGAATGATCAACACCATTGGTATGTGCCAAAGTGATGATCTATATAATTTAGAAGTGTCAAGATAGGGAGCTGTGAGCACTTTTAATTGATGAGAAACGACAAGTGATAAACTAGGAAAATGTTTCAAGGATAACAACTATTGGAAAAGGAAATAAACTATGAAGATTAATGAGAAAAATCTTGGCATGAAGTGTAGGAAGAAAAGTCAATAAAAATTCTATAACAAGACCTTGAGAACGACTATGCATAAATTGACAAAAGAAGTGAGAATCAACTAAAATAGGATGTACTTGACTCATTTGTACTCATTGTTTCATGAATATATTGATAAATACTAAGGCTTTTTCTAGAAGAAATTTATCAAGTTTATACATGAAAAATGGAAGAGATTACCAAGCATATAAAACATTTTGGTGGATGATAATGGTAATAGTGATTTCATGCTTCAAACGTAAACAAAGGATAGTGTTGGACAAACAAAAGTGAAGGGAAATAATCCTTAGGAATGGTGCACCTATAATAAAATAGATCAAGTGATATTGAGAAAGAAATATAATAAGGCATTCTTCTGAAGGCGAACAATGACGATTACTAGTTGATGGATAAACAACTAGAGATTAATTATGAAAAAAAAATATTTAATCAATGATGGCCTAATGTTTCTATGTCATTGAGTATAATGATAATAGAATGAAAAAAAAAATAAAAAAAAATACGAATAGTGTTCATGGAATTCTAAGTTTGGTGTTGATGATTTAAGAATAATTTCACCACCAATAATATTAACGATGAATTTCACTAAATTTCACTAGGAGGGAAGAATACATAACTAGAAGTTAAAACTCAAGATGATTCACAATATACTTAAATGACTATACCTACTATGAAAATTGTCAACTTCTTAGTTAAAGGAAGGGGAAAATTGCCAACTTCTTAGTTAAAGGAAGGGGAAACGCTTATTGAAAAGTAATGGGTATCATGTAAAAAAAAAAAAAAAACACTAGACCCTAGCCTAGACCCTAGAGGGATGTTAGATAATCTCATTTCATAGTTGGTATTTATTGTTTAAATAAACAAATGAATTTGATTTTTCTGATGAATCGTGATAAGAATGCTTATAATATGTTATTATTCTAGATGTGATGAGTATTGAGATGATTCTCATATTGAAGATGTATCATGATCTGATGGTATGAGGATAATGATGCACATGTGGTTCTTGTTTATTTAGTTGTTACGATGATAAGGTTATATGTTCATGATGAATATGATATGCATAGATATTATGATGTTATGATATGAGGTATATTGACCTGTGAATTCATTTATTATGTGGCAATAAGTCTTTGATGCAAATATGTTGATGCCATAACTTATGATGGCTTTTCATGATGTGAAGCAAGTGGAATTACATATAGATTTTATGACATGCAAGAGTATGTATTTATTTATTATTCAAAAGGTTTTAATTAACAATGATGTTATGTTATCATGATGACATGCAAGAGTTGGCATGTGGATTATTTTCTATCATGTTATGATTATAACTAATGCATTGGATGCATGTTGAGATGTGGTGATTGGTAGGAAATCCACAGATGGGCCGAGAGGGCCGGTTTATTTGATGATCTCGTGGGAGCCCATACCTACGAGGGAGAATATGTAACACCATATGGGCTGGGGACGAACTCAATCAACACTACATATGCCAGTGGTTCCTTTGTCTTGTATATCTCTTGATGGATAGCTCTTGAAGGGCTGTGGGACCATCTTGAGGAGGCCAAGGGCCTGATATTGTAGGCCAAGTGCATGTTATTGGATGGGAACGCCGAAGTCTAGAAGTGCGTAAGACTTCGATGCCTGGGGCTGTGCGCCTTAAGTAGTTGTGGAGGGAGTGGGCCAGCCTTGCGAGATGCCCGGAGTCATTGAGTACTGTGACCAGATGCCTGCCTTGGGGCAGATGAGGTCTGAGTCAGGCGCGAGCCTTGGGGCCAGCCTTGACTAGGGACAGACTGGGAAGGCTTATGCCTTGTTCCGAAAGTGGGAAAAGGACATAGATTCCTTGAGATTCCTGGGCGCTATGATGAACTTTCGATGCCTGCTGGTTATACTAGTTCAGCAGAGGGTGTTGGTCACACATGAAGTAATAAATAATAAATAATATAATATAATTAAATACTCAACTTCGGGACGAAGTTCCTTGAAGAGGGGGAGTATGTAATGTCCCATAATAATTATAAAATAATAAATAATATATAAATAATATAATATAATTTAATAAATAAGTAAATAAATAAATAGTCAAGAGAATAATAAATAAATAATAAATAAAATATTAAACAATAACTGGAGTTCTAAATAAAATGGTAAATAATAAACTGAAGTCCTAAAACAATAAACAATAAGTAAAGTTAAAGAAAGAATTAATTAACAAAAGTAAATAAATTAACAAAGATTTAAACTAAGAAACTAATAGAAATAAAGTTAAAGAAAGAATTAATTAACAAAAGTAAATAAATTAACAAAGAGTTAAACTAAGAAACTAATAAAAAGAAAGTTAAACTAAGAGACACTAAATTAAGTAAAGCTAACAAAAAGTAACAGAACACTAAATTAAGTAAAACTTATGTTGCGTGTTGACACAGTGAATGTGTGCATGTGGTTCCCATTCCATGGTTTGGTCTATTTAATAGACATTGAGGAAGGTTCAAGGATTCATTCATTCTTTCATCCATTCTCTGGAGAGAAAGGTATGGTGAGGCAAAGGATACCCTGGCAGTAGTACGTTGATTGAGGGCTCGGGGGTGGCCAGCTGTGGAAAGATTCCATACAGCTGAGCCTACGGTTGGGTGGAGAGTTGTCCCCAAAACTCTGTTGCGGTCAGCAGGATTTAGCTAGCATTCAACCTTGGAAGGAAAAAGCGCCATTACAGGTAAGTTGTCTCGCTCATGTTCTGGAAATTTCATGATGATTAGTTAAACAGTTTATGAGTTGATTATTATTTGTTTATGTGATATAATTAATTGCATGTTAAAATTGAGGTTGTTACAGGAGAACCGTGCTTCGGTGATCCTGGAGAGAATTCACAGAGACATGTGTGGACCATTCTCGGTTGCTTCAACAGCGAAACACAGGTATTATGTGATATTTGTTGATGAATTTTCTTGTATATTCTGGATCTTCTTCATGCAGAAGAAGAGTGAAACGTTATCAAAGTTCTGTGAGTTCAAGGCATTGGTGGAGAAGAAGTTGCAGAAGCAGGTGAAAGCTCTAAGGAGTTTTAATGGTGGTGAATACATCTCGAGCGAATTCAAAGACTTCTGTAGCAAAGAAGGAATTCGAAGAGAACTCATAGCGCCTCATAACCCACAGCAGAATGGGGTCACGGAGAGAAAGAACAGAACGATTGTGGGTGCTGCACGAGTGATGCTACATGACCAAGGCCTATCGATGCACTTGTGGGCGGAAGCATGCAACACTGCGGTTTATATGCAAAACCGTTGTCTTCATAGAGTACTTGGCATGAGTACACCCAAGGAAGCTTTTACTAGTAAGAAGCCTTATATTTCTCATTTGATGATTTTTATCTCACCTATTTAAATTCATGTGACGAAGGATGCCAGGAAGAAGCTGAAGCCGACTGCAGAAGTTGGGATATTTGTGGGGTACACGAAAACACCCCATAACTATCGTGTGTATTTTCCAAACAGTCGGATGACTGTTATGTGACGGGATATAAAATTCAATGAGGTGAAAGCCATGAAGTTGTCGCTTGAGAGGGAGCTACACTTGCATGTGGAGGAGGAAATTATTGTTCCCAAAGATGAGCCTCTGGACGTGGATCAACCACAGGAGGATATTCATGGAGTGGAGGAGTCCAATCATGCAAAACCAAACATCAGACAAGGCAGGAAGCGTACCACAGAATCTGAGAGACTGAAGGTGGATGCGGCACAGAATGTAGGAGTTCCTACATCACAGCGCAGACAGAGACAGTCACCTGACTGATATACTGGATACATGGCTCTTATGAGCAAGTGTATTGTGACAGAGCCATCTTCTTTTGAAGAAGCAACGCAGGAGCCCACATGGGTAGATGCGATGGTAGAGGAGTATGACTCCATTGTCAGAAACAATGCTTGGGAGATTGTTCCAAGGCCGGTGGGAAAATTAGTTGTAGGATCAAGATGGATCTACAAGGTAAAGAAAGCTGCTGATGGGAGTGTCGAGAAGTATAAGGCAAGATTTGTTGCCCAGGGCTTCTCACAGATTGAGGGGATTGACTATGAAGAAACCTTTGCACTCGTCGCATGGTATTCTTCCATACGGACCATCCTTGCTCTCTCAGTGCAGATGGGTTGGCACATTCATCAGATGGATGTGAAGACTGGGTTCCTTAATGGGATCATTGAGGAAGAGGTGTACATTGAGCAGCCTGAAGGATTTGAGATCTTCAGCAGCGAGTCGCATGTGTGCAGGCTCAAAAGAGCGCTGTATGGGCTGAAACAAGCACCCCGTGCTTGGTACACTTGGATCGACAGCTATTTCACTCGACTTGGCTTCACCAAGAGTGAGGCAGATGCACACCTGTACCAAATTGTGGTTGAGGGTAAGCTTTTGATCATTTTACTTTATGTTGATGATTTGATACTAACAGGTGATGAGCAGTTGATACACTCATGCAAGGCTAATCTTGCAAAGGAGTTTGAGATGAAGGATTTAGGCCTCCTTCATTATTTCCTTAGATTGGAAATATGGAAACGGGAAGGTGAATTGTTTGTGTCTCAAGGCAAGTATGCCCGGGAGATACTGGAGAAGTTTCACATGAAAGCATGCAAGCCTATCGACACTCCTCTTCCAGGAAATTGGAAGAAAGAGGATGCTACATCGGCAGAGGTAGTGGATGCCACTATTTATCGACAGTTGGTGGGTTCATTCATGTATTTAGTCAATACAAGACCAGACATATGCTATGCGGTGAACCAACTTTCACAAGCGATGGTTAAGCCTACCAAGCTCTTTTGGAAGGTGGGCAAGCATGTCCTGAGATATCTCAGGGGCACATTTGAGTATGGTTTATGGTACAGATAGACAAATGAGGTGAAGTTGCATGGCTTCATGGATGCAGATTGGGCAAGAAGCCCAACAGACAGAAAGAGCACATTAGGAGGGATTTTCAATATCATATCTACGACAATTTCTTGGTACAACAAGAAACAAAGATCTGTGGTACTCAGTTCAGCGGAAGCAGAATACATGGCAGCAAGATTAGCTGCATGTGAGGCTATCTGGATGAGGAAGATTCTGGTTGCTTTGTTCGGTTCACATTTAGATCCCACGGTGATTCATTGTGATAATCAGAGTTGCATTAAACTCTCGATTAATCCTGTGTTTCATGACAGATCTAAACATATTGATATCTGGTATCATCACATTAGAGATTGTGTGCAGCGGAATATCATGTTGCTTCAGTACATTCCCACGAAGGATCAGGATGCAGATATTCTGATGAAGGCACTCACCAGGAGTAAATTCGAATACCATAGAGGCAGGATCAGGGTGAAGGATGATTCCTATCTTATTGAGAGGGAGTGTTGAGATTCAACAAGATGATGAGCTTAGTGAAAAGAGTCGCCTTCACTAAGTGGGCCCGCAGACTATTTTTGGTGCAGGTCTATTTTTAGACTATGTCTATTTTTAGACGTGATGATCATATTTCAGAAGTTGTAGGATGCTATTTGTGGATGGTTGATCAAGTTGGAAAAATAGATGAAATTCTATTTTTAGAATATTGGGCGAAGTCTATTTATAGATCGTCAATCTAAAAATAGATGCATGTTAATTATTATTAGCTTTTAATAATAATCAGACTCCAAACATCAACTTATTCTCTTGGAGCACTTCAATTCAGTGCACAGATGTGGCACAACAGCTGATAGAAGGAATTACGCTATTCCTGAGGGTTTACTGGAGCTATTGCATTGAGGACTTAGTTAGAACTCAAGTGGCAGAGTTATGACACAGTTGGAAGAAGTAGTTATGGAGTTGTATTTAGTTTAACTCAGTTAGACTCAGTTGAGCTAGTTGTATCTAGTCTAACTGATTGATACACTAGTGAGAGTGGAGTGAATTAATTATTTAATTAATTCATAAATAATAACTCATTAATCAACTTAACAATACATCAGTTAACTACAGTGCATGGCAGTTTCAGTGGAGACCAGTGGAGAGATAGGTGAAATGGCAAGATATACTATCTATTGTGACTATTAGTGATGCATTGATTGCATCAAACACTCAGTGGAGATGCCAATGAGGATTGCACAGTCAATCCAAGAGTAATTCGAATTCATTCAGAGCTATTCTTCAGCAGAGATTGGACGAAGGGGAGGAGGCAGCATAAAAGACTGCAAAATGGATTTGCAAGATTAGAAACTCACAGTGTATGACGATTGTAATCAGATCAGAGCTTGTATAAGTTTAAAGGCTAAAGGAGATTGTCATAAGGATCTCCATGTTACATAATGATATAGTTGGGTTTTAGCTCAGCTTTCCCTGCAAGAAACCTGTTAAATAGGTTGATAATTTTTGTTTATGTTTGTATGTGGTAGTAATTGTAAATTTTCCAAGAAAAGATTAATATGGAAGGATCAAAGATTCTTTGAAAATAAAGTTGGTCGGTGAGATCACAGATTCTGAATAGAGGCATGCTTAGTACAGAGTAATTTTTACAAGGAGGATCCATGAAACACAATAGAAAGCAACACTCTCAAAAATACCCTAAAGAATACTGATATAAAATTGGAATCACTTTGTCTTAATCCAAATGCTCAAAGCACTTAGTGAATCCTGTTACTAATCACATTATATTTGAGAGGTAAACTTTCCTTCACTGACTCTCCAAGGAACTTCTTAGGAAAATCTGAGAGGTTGTGCAAGTGAATGGTTTGTTGTTAAACATGCTACATGATAAGGATGGATTTTGCCTTATAAATAGGGCTAAAATGGGTGATTAAGTTGAAGGTCTTCTTGTTTGTTTTTCAATTTTGCAGACCCATATATTGGTCTATACTTTTTGAAGCTTCCTATCTCTTTTATTTTGTATCTATATGCATTATTATGTTCCCACATGGTTATTGTTATATTATTGTTTTATTTTATATCAACCACATACTCATGTTTCATACAATAGAGGTTCTAGAGATTGCTTTTATGCCTTGTCGTTTCAAGTATTTTGTAAGTTTTTGTATTTAATATCTAGGAAAGATAAATATATATTTTTTTCTTATTGATTAAAATAAAACAACTTAGAGATGAATTTTCAAGGTCTATTTGAATTTGCTGGCTTAACAAGTTATAAAGTTTGGTTTTATTACAAATGTTTTGAATGTTGGATGTAATGCTTTATATGTTGAGAAATCCAAAAGCAAGTGTTTTCATCTTGTATTCATCTCACAAATTTTATAGATTATTTAGTGCCATGGGCTTTTAGGTCATGTCAAAAGACTTATTTGGATATGAAGCTTATGGGAATTACTTTTTATTTAAAAAAAATATTATATTATTTATATTGGAAATAGTGAAGAGATAATTTTTTATCTTCTAAATTGGGCTTAATGAGTAATTAATGGTAATTCAATTCTCTTATTTTTTTGTGTGGTGTAAACACCCATGGGGGATTTGAACCGATGACTTTTTTGCACATGGTGCCTTAAAAAAACACATGTTCATCATCAATCCAAAGCCCCATGGGAAATTCAATTCTCTTATTGTTAATATACTTATCACTCTACAATTTTTTTAACTTAATTAATGTAATGCTTTTAACAATATTGATATTTTGTAGGATGTCCTTCTCCTCTACCTCTCAATGATATAACTAGGAGACTACATCTTTACTACACCTTTACTCCAATCTCATTTGAGTCTTGAATTTTTTTTTTTTTTTTTTTTTTTGAAGAAATGACAAAAAATGATGTAACCAAAAAACTCTATCTTTACTCTAACCTTGTTTGATCCTTGAATGACTTTTATTGATGTTTGAAGAAATGACAAAAAGTGTAGCATTATTCATGCTAACTTAATCTTAGCCAATGAAATAATTCCCACCATATGAAAGGAGGATATGATAAGGTGTAGTGCACTTAATTTTAAAGTTAATTATTACAAAATGGTTTTCGATTACTTGATTTTCCTCCAAGCTTGATCAAGAGCTCAAAAATCAAAGTTATCAGATTGGCTCAAGACCTGAACGACCGTGTAGTTCTCATTGTCCTGATTCCGACACACTTCATTTCACGAAAAATGGTCTCTGTATGCTCTCAGAAATGTGATCTCTTCGCTTTGTTAAACATGCAAATTTTGTGATAGGGATGCTGACTAGGCATCCATAAAGTCTAGTCAGCAAAAGGAATATTCCCCCAGGTGGGCCACTCGGCGGATTCCGAGTGGCATATTATTATTGGCTGAGAATATGGGTTATGTGTCAATTTTTGGTTGGTGTTGGGTTGGACTAATGAGGTCACGACACGTGGCAAGCCCAGAGGCCACCACGTGCCCTCATGGCTATTGGTGAAAAATTTTAGGCAGAGGTGCCGGGGTTCGACCCCACGACCTTCCCACTACCAGCGCCAAGCCTTACCGCCTTTGATACATATTAGTTCTTAACATACTAAGGGTGCCATATATATTTATGTTTCACATTAGAATATGTCGAGGTAAAGTGGGGCCATCCCCAGTCCATAAGACCACGCACCCGTGACCACAGATGAAGCTCCACGCTAATGTGGAATTCAAAATTGTAACCGATGTTTATTAACCCTTAAACAGTTTAATTAGCGCCTACTCCAGAATTTAAATTCAGATTAGTTTAAAGCGCGGGTTTAGCGTTAAGTGCGATTAATTAGAACTTAAGTACCAGTTAACACTAATCATGGATTAACTTGGCAGACCCCCCAAATTTGGTGGAGACTGCCAGTTTAGTTGCAGTTTGCCAGATTTAGTGGAGTTTTTCTAGGTGAAACTGGCATAAGTCATAACTAAGGCATTTTTTGACCAAATCAGTCTCAGAAAGACGCTAGCTGACAATTTTGATCCATTCTGGACTCATTGATGCAAGTTTTAGAAGCAATGGAGAAATCTAGATGGGATTTTTCCCGCTTGAATTTTAAGGATGCCTAGGGCCACCAGAGGGTTAGGCCATATCTTCTTCACCTGGAGACCAATTGAAGAACAAGAAGAGGCTAGATAGCCATTCTTCACCATTCTAAGTTCATTGGAGTAGGTTACAAGAGAAAAAGAGCATTATAAACAGGTCAATTTGACAATTTGAGCATAATATAGAGCCTAAAGCCATGGAAGTTGGACCAAGGAGATGTATCCCAGGAGCGGTGAACTCCTTCATCAAATACCTATGTTAATGCTATGTATGGTGATATTCTGTACTTTATTTTTTGTTGTTCATCTCTTGTTTTTATGTTAAATTTCTCACTAAATTGACATGAAAAACACACATGAGACCTGATAATTTGCAAGAAAACCTGAACCCTTAAGCACACATAAGACATTGAATTCATAAACTGAAAGAGTAATTAGCACAAAAATACTAACATACTCCCTTCAGATAATTTTTGGTATCAGAGCTATAGGTTTATTGCTGGCTTGTGTTTATTTGTGCAAGTGGTGTGTTTTGAAACTCAAGTGAGGAGAAAAATTTATGGAAATGAGAGCAAGTCTCTGCCACCAGCTCTCCCTCAAAGTTCCAGCTTGAGGCTTCAACAAAAGTATGTTTCAAGGAGGAGAGTCTACCAAGATGTCGGAAGATGTAAAAGCTTACACAAAGGATTTTATAGATATGGTAGCTATGGTGAAGGTCCTCTATGAAGAGAGGCACACCAAGCTACATGGTGAATGCTCTACACCGCCTCCAAGTGTAGATTTTTCTTCAAAGAAATAAGGAAATAAGAATGGTCTCAAGCCACCATCCTCTCCACAAACTCCATGTTTTTCTACAACTTTCGTGCAATATGCATGGGTAGAAAGTCCTTCAGAAAAAAATGATGGAAAAATATGTACCTTTTTCCCACATGATGTGGAGGATGAGGTTCAATCAGTACCTAAGTTTGGGGAGCTAAAGGAAGAAAACCAAAGAGTCCAAGTGGACACCTCGAAGATCAAAAGGGAGTTTGCAAGCATATTTTTCCCTCAAAAAAAGATCGAACTATTGGTAAGAAATTGAATACTTCTTATTTTTCATAAAAGTATTGAAGATAGTTCTTTTGCAGCTTTTGAGAAGTATGGTTATGGAATTGGGTCCAAGCTCTTGTACAAGATGGTTTACAAGGGAGGAGGTCTTGGTGTGAACCAAATATGCATCACGAACCCAATTGAAGCCAAAGAGAGACCTAAGTATGAAGTCTTGGATTATGTTGCAATAGAGGAATGGTCTTCTGATGACAACTATTGTGTATCATGTACCTTTTGTCACAAAAGAGGACATGAGGAGGCAAGGTGTTGGAATTTTCATCCGGAACTAGTACCTGCTTGGTTCTTCAAATATAAGAAAGACTCGAAGTTATCTCCAAAGAGAGATGGGGACAATGAAGAAGACAATAAATCAATTTCTTCTCACCATGTAAGTCCTACTCACCATGCAAGTTCTTGCAAGAAGAGAAAGTCCAAGAACAAGGAAAAGAGGTATAATCATCCTATTGTAACAAATGTTTTTCAAGATGAGAAGAAAAATGAAAATTTGAACAACTTTTTGAAGAATGTATCTCCATGTAATTTTCCCCCTTCATCTAACCATAGTGTAGATAAGTGCGAAAAGAAGGAAGTAATTGTCAAAAGTATGTACATGGCTATTGGAAAGAAACCCGAGAAGGGAAAAGATAATCCAAAGTTAGATGCATGTGAGCCAAGAGAAGCTCAAAGAAACTTTTGCACTCATTGCAAAATCAGCGGACATTGGGTTGCAAAATGTTGGAAATTGCATCTGCATCTTCATCCCGACAAGGGAAAAAAAGTTGTGCATGTACTTGAAGAGGAAGCAACCATGGAAAAAGTGGCGCAAGATGCAGACATACATGATGTAGCTTTATAAAAAGAGGAAGAAAAAAATATAGGGTTCACTTACCTAGTTCAGTAAGAAGTGGGCAAACTATTTGTCCAATTGAAGTTGGAAACTTTTGTTTTACACTAGTTACATGTCCCATAGTTGGACTATTATAAAAGGTGACATGCATAAATAAATCCCTTAAAACGCAACAATGTTTTTTTTAGAGCCTTTTCATGCTAAGTTTGGTTTGATAGTCCACATGTTTATAGACTTTGTGAATATACAAATTGTTGTTCACCAATTGTCTACTAGTTGTCTCATATTCACCGATACAAGTATATTTCATTTTGAAACTTGTGTGAATGAATCTTGTTATTAATATTGGTTAAAGATAACTATGTTTTGTAGGCAAAGCCCAACATCATGAAATTTTTTGCAGAAAAGTACTTATATGTACAAGCTTAGTTTGAAGAAGCCAAAGCAAGTTGATTTTTTTTAGATCTCCATGATGGGGTTAAGTTTGTCTTCAAGATGAAGTGTATTTTGGAGCCGCGTAAAGAAGATTTTTAAGAGAATATTAAGATTTCACTCGCTAGTGTTTGTTATGCAACAACGATAAGTGTTATGGATCAATTCTTAACAAGACAACATGTCTTCATGAGGAAGATAACTGAAGTACCTTGATTGGGGCTTGAAGGGCACCAATTGAAAATTTTACATTTCAATTGAGTTTTGGGATATTTTTGAGTTCTGACTTCTTCAATTTAATAACTGAAAGTGGTATTTTGGAGACCAAAAGATTTCGTTGGGGAGGTATGATCAGGAGCTCAAATTTTAGCTCAAAAATAAAAGTTCTCAGAATGGCTCGAAACCTGAATGACCGCGTAGTTCTTGTCGTCCTGATTCCTACACACTTCGTTTCATGAAAAATGGTCTCTGTATGCTCCCGGAAATGCGATCTGTTAACTTTGCTAACACATGTAAATTTTGTGACAGGGATGCTGACTATGCATCCGTACAGTCCAGTCAGAAAAATGAATATTCCCCTATGTGGGACACTTAGTGGATGCCAAGTGGCAGAGCCTTATTGGCTGAGAATCCAGGTTACGCATCAATTTTTGGTTGGTGTTGAGTTGGACCAATGAGGTCACAACACGTGGCAAGCCCGGAGGCCGCCATGTGTCCTCATGGCTGTTGGTCAAAATTTTAGGAGGAGGCACAGAGGTTCGACCTTGCGACCTCCCCACTGCCGGCATTAAGCCTTACCGCCTCCGCTACATGTTAGTCCTTAACATACTAGGGGGGGTGCATATATTTATGTTTGACATTGGAATATGGCAGGGTAAAGTGGGTCCAGACCCGGTCCATAAGACCACACGCTCGTGACCACATGTAGAGCTCCACGCTAATGCGAAATTTAAAACCGTAACCCATGTTTATTAACCCTTAAATAGTTTAATTAATGCCTAGTCCAGGATTTAAATTCAAATTAGTTTAAAGCACTGGTTTCGCATTAAGTGTTCTTAATTAGCACTTAACTACCAGTTAAATACTAATTGCAGATTAACTTGGCTGACCCCCCAAATTTGGCGAATACTACCAATTTAGTTGCAGTTTGCCAAATTTAGTGGAGTTTTTCTAGGTGAAACTGGCATAAGTCATAACTAAGGCAGTTTTCGACCAAATCAGTCTCAGAAAGAGGCTAGCTTACCATTTTGAGTCATTATAGACTCATTGGTGCAGGTTTTAGAAGCAATGGAGCACTTCTAGATGGGTTTTTTCCAGCTTTAAGTTTAAGGATGCCTAGGGCCACTAGAGGGTTAGGCCATATCTACTTCACCTGGAGACCAATTGAAGAGCAAGAAGAGGCTAGATAGCCATTCTTGGCCATTATGAGTTTAGTGGAGCAGGTTACAGGAGAAAAAGAGCATTGTAAATAGGCCAATTTGACAATTTGAGCATAATATAGAGGCCCAAGCCATGGAAGTTGGACCAAGGAGATGTAGCCCGGGAGGGGTGAACTCCTTCATCAAATACCTGTGTTAATGTTATGTATGGTGATATTCTGTACTTTATTTTATGTCATTCAACTTTGGTTTTTATGTTAAATTGCTCACTAAATTGACATGAAAAACACACATGAGATTTGATAATTTGCAAGAAAACCTAAACCCTTAAGCACACATAAGACATTGAATTCATCAAATGAAAGAGTAATTAGCACAAAAATACTAACATACTCCATTCATATCAAAGCTTTCTTATAAATACTACAACCTCAAACCTTGTAGTCATGCTAAATCACAAAGCTAGCTAGATTATCAAAGAGGACCTTCTTTTTTTCCCAAAACAAAAAATATGCATCTTTACAAATCTTTTCAAAAGAAAATTTTACTTCCCAACCTATGTTAATTATTTTTTCAACATAATCATTCCTATTTAAATTGTAATGAAATCAATTCCAAATTAAAATGAACCTGTTCCAAATTAAAATTAATATATGTGATTTATTTTCTTTTAATAATATTGCATTTGTTTTATTTGTATTTATATACATTTAAGAGTCTGTATAAATAATTGGGAATTTTAATATGCAATAAATGTAAATGAAATTAAAATGAAATGATATTTTAATGTCCATCAGACTAAAAATAGTCTACGAGACCATTGGTTTCTCTGCTTTTCACCTTTAGCAATTCAATCATTTTCTTATTCAAATTGATGATTAGTTGGCCCAATCTTCTAACATTCTCCTCGTTGAAAAGAAAATGCCAAGGAATCGATGCTAACATATTCCCATAATTGTCCTTGATGTCTTAAAAGCAATGAAAAATTTTCCGATTCCACTGCCCCAAACGTGCAAAAGGTACACACACGTTATTCCAAACTTCTTTAGGTCTTTTCCACCATCCTGTTTCACACCGAAGTTGATGCGTGTTAGTTCTTAATTGAGAAATAAAACATTTTCCCTCCACGAAATGCTAGCTCCAATGTAATCTTTTTGTTGGAGATCACAAGTGGGGTTGAATTCCTCAACATAGTACTTCTTTCCACCCAACTATTTTCTCCATATACGTTTACGAAACTTCTCCATAAAAAATTATTTAGCTCCTTGCTATTTGTGGGACATGCATTGAGGTAGATATTCCATTTTTGCATCCATGTGTAGTTTTGTCTCATCCATGTTTTCTTTGTTTCACTCATGCCTTCATTGAATATAACATTAGGCCATCTACTTATATCCATTTGCTCAATTCTTTTTAGATATCTTATGAGACACACCATAACAATTGTTTCAATGGGAATTGCTTCTGTTTCACTCAACATTATCTTATATGGAACCAAACTTTTTATTTTGAACTTGCTCATGACCAAACATTTTTGGATTTAAATAATAATTAGATTTTTCCCACACCCATGGTTGTCTCCTTCATCACTAAATTTATTATTGGACCATTAAAAACTTCTAATTTTTATGTGAATTATTTGAGATATGTAACAATGAACAATTTAAATATAGAGACATTTTTAGATGATAATGTTGCTTTCCTTTTTTCATCATTTTTCTTAAAATAAATTAAAGCTAAATTAAATATTCTTTAATTGTTAATTGTAGCGGTAATTTGAATCTTAAAATCATTATAATTTTCATAATTCAAAATGTGTTCAAGGATAATTAGGTTATAAAAGTTTGTAATTTTTTTTTTGATCTCAAACTTTTGTGATCCATAATGATTGTTTGAGACTATCTTTCACATTAATTAAATAGAATAATTTCGAACCTACTAATGAAGTTCATCTTCAAGACCAAGGTGAAAAAAGAGATCAATAAATGGTATTAAATAGTGACTAGATACATCAAGTTCGAGAATCAAGTGTTAGGACTATAATATTATTTATTAAAAGCTAACCATAACAACTAGTTTTTAGTTAAGAAATTGTAACTAATAAAGTCAAGGGTAAGAAATTATAAATAATTTATATTAATTATTAATAATAAAATTATTAAATTATTAATATTGAATCATATTTAAGCAAAACTAACATTGGCGATTAGATTTTGCAAAACTAATTTAGTCATAAGAAGTTATTAAAATAGAATTAATTTAAAACAATTATTAAATAATTACTATATATATATTGAGGTTCGATAGGCCACATTGGGTTGAGACGTTAATCATCATCATCATCATCAATATATATATATAAATTAAATAAAAAATAAAGTAAATAACAAACAAATAAATAAGAAATATAAATAAAATAAGAAATATAAATTAAAAATAACCAATAAAAATAAAATAAAGTAAAAATCACAAAGAAAACGCAATAACCCAATTTTTACTTAATTTCCAACCATCGTCTCTATTGAGAATTTTGTCTTGTTTCTCAATTTCAATGGCCTCTCTCAACTTCTTATGGTGGAAATGATCAATCTTCGCAAAGACCTTAGAATATTCAATGCAGACATGGTGCTTAGTTTTCTCTACATGTTCAGCAATAGCTAAGGAGCAAAAATGAATATGCATGTTGTTTATTGCATGTTTTAGAATTCTCATATTAATGGAGCGACTAATTTCTCCAATGTAGGGAATCCCACATGAGCTGGGGATTGAATAAACCCCTTTCATGTCTTTAGGGTTCACAGGGTCGTTAACATATTTAAGGGAGCTCCTAATAGTATTACGGGGCTTGAAGGTAGCAGTGGCATTATTCTTCTTAAGAACACGAGCAATATTTTCCGTGGAAAAATAACATTTGAAGAAAGTTCATCACGCGATTTCTTAATCGAAGAGCCTTTACTGAATTTTTGAAAGATTAGAAAACTTAAATGTCTACTATAACCATTATTTTCAAAAACTTCCAAAAAAATGTAAATTTATATATTTTTTTATTATTAAAAATAAAATGTTAATAATCCATCATTATAAATTTTAGAAATTGGTTCATTCTAAATGTTTTCACATTAATGCAATGATCAATATCACTGCAAAAGATGTAAAAAGAATTAATCTTAAATAAGTAAAAACAATTTTATATAGTACACATAAATTTGATAAGACCTTTATAATATTTTAATTTTATATTATGATGCTTTTATTAATTTTTAAATGTTATCAATATATAACATTTAATATTATTAATATTATAAATTCATTAATTTATTTTATATTATTTTAATAATTTATTCAATTTTACAAATTTTAAAATAATTTACACTTGAAATTATAATAATATTTAATTGATAAATGATAATAAAATTAACAATTAAATTTACTACCTTCGGATTTGGGTGCTCGATGAAGAGTTGACATGACCCCCCTGCTCAATTGATGACGTTCACCACATGGCATGAGTTTTCCAACAAGGGGCATTCATGAACCATAAATTCTTTTGCAGACACACTTTGACCCTGTACCCTGCTCTTCTGCTTGTGAAGTCTGACATTAAAACTCCAAGGGACATGGCCTCCAGATAGTTTCTTCCCCTGGTCATTTTTCTCAAGGCTCTCTCCGCCTCCTTCGTTTCTTGTTCTACGTTGCTTGAATTCTACCATCCAACCATGAATTGCGACAAAGGCAGGGGACATCTCCTAGGGGTCGTGGACATCCCTCCACTACCTTCAATGAATCCTTTTTCGTTGCTCTTTTTTATTATGGTATTCATAATCACATTAGAAGGCAAGTGCTTGCTCCAGAGGAGGAAGAAACTTGCAGAGGTCTTCCAACACTCCAGGACCTTCGTAACCTCCTTTCTCACCAAATCAAGGCTAGGGAGAATGAGAAATCAAAGGCCATAGGATGGATAGTAAATCTCTTTGCCTTCCAAAGCCACTCCTCCTCCTCCCTTAAATGTTTGGACAGAGATCTAAAAATTGATTTCCCCCCAACGTTCCTCCCCCTCCTCTCTTGCTACGTTACCCTCACACTCTTGCTTGTCCTCTCTACTTGTTAACCAATTTCTAATGGCCCCTCCCCTATCTATGCACATACTCCCCCCTCTGGTAGCTAGCTCCCCCACCCCCCCTCACCTCCCCGTACCAGTCCTTACGGATGTAACATTTTTGAGGAAATCCCAGTGGAGCATGACAACGTGCGAGCGCAAGACAATGCTCGAGTTCATGGCAGATCTAACATGGCTTCAACACAGCTCCAGTGTGGTCCTTGTACTCGAAAGCGTTAACCTTTCGAGCACCATGGCGCGCAATAGGTTGGTAATATTCAACTTGGTTTGGTTCACCGAAAGCCACCACAAAACCACAATTTTTGTTTGGTTCATGAGCAATTGGTACAGAGCCACTAGGTTAATTGTTTCAATTTATGTTCCTAGATAACACTTGTTCATAGGCAAGTCATACAGTGCCGCTAGGCTAATTGTTTTAAATTTTAATCATTGTCAGTATATTTTCAAAAGTAAACTGTGTCAAAAACTTGGACCTTGGTTTCCCCTTTCGAGTGTCTTTATTCTTTGGTTTCCTCGCACAAAGGGAAAGACTGTTCTAAAGGTTGTAAACTATGTATTTTTTCCATGTTAATATAATGTAGATATGCTGGCTTACAAAAAAAAATAAAAAAAATCAAGGTGCTTCTACTAATCATAAAGATATTTAGAGTCATTACATTTTCTTAAAAATCTATTAGGCTCACTCTTACGGATTAATTGGTCAATAGATAAAACCCCAAACTTATGGCTAGTTGCGTGAACATTTCGAGTAACCAAAATTTAACAAAGAAAAGATACCAAAAGGTGTTCAAAATCGAAATACATCCAACAAACATTAAGCATCAAAAGAGTTGACTAGAGCATGGTGGTTAGGTCCAGAACCCAAAGATGGAGGGGGTTTGAAGTCACAATGTACATGCTTTTCCATGTGGGTGAGTCTATCTTTAAGACGTTCCAACTTCTCTTGTAATTTCCATTGACCTATTAAGATGTTGACCAACCAATCCTACATGTTCCACTGGTTACACTACAAGTCATTCATGAAGTTGATGATTACATTGCAATCCTCATGCCAATCCTCATTGAATTGCTCCAAAATATGAGTGACTTGGTCGATTTGAATGTATAGAGATTCAAGGGAAGGGGATTGAACAACATTATCCCATGGTTGAAATGTATGGGGGTCAACTACTTGTTCGTAGTCGTATTTGCCCAGCCCATGGTTGACCAGGTGGCCTCTATCCCCCGTATCCCTTCTGGCCTACCCACAGTGAGGTGGCATGGTTGTTTCTCCCACTGTCCAAAAAACCCTATGTTGAGATTGCAACAAGATGATGAGCTTAGTGAAAAGAGTCGCCTTCACTAAGTGGGCCCGCAGGCTATTTTTAGACTATGTCTATTTTTAGACATGTCAATCATATTCTATGATTTGCAGGATGCTATTTGTGGATGGTTGGTCAAGTTGGTAAAAATATATGGACCTCTATTTTTAGACATTGGGCGGAATCTATTTTTAGACTGCCGGTCTAAAAATAGAACAGTCGAATATTATTAACCCTTAATAATATTTGGACTATAAACATTATCTTATCCTCTTGGAGCACTTCAGTTTGATGCTTGGATGTGGCACATGCAGCTGACAGAAGGAAATACGCTTTTCCTAAGGGTTAGTTGAGCTATTGCATGGTTGAATTCAGTTAGAACTCATGTGGCGGAGTTTGGTGGAGTTGATGAGACAGTTGGTGGAGTTGTGTTCGGTTTAACTTAGTTGAACTAGTTGTATTTAGTCTAACTGATAAATACACTAGTGATGAGTGGTGTGAATTAATTATTAATTAATTCACTAATTATTAACTCATGTCATTGAAGAATACATCGATTAACTATAGTGCATGAATGGAGTTTCAATGGAGACCGGTGGAGAGGTAGGTGAAAGAGCAAGTTGACTATTAGTTTGTGACTATGTGTTGCATGATTTGCAACACACGATGATTGGAGATGTGATGAGGAATGCGTAGAAAGACAATTCAAGTTCATTGAGCCAATGTTCGGCGAGTTGCGCGGTAGAGAAGCGAGGCTAGCGGTGGCGAAGATCGGTGCATGGATTTGCTAGATCGGGCCTGATTAGTGTGTAGCGATTGTATTATACTGAGAGCTTGATATGATCAGCTTTGTATGAGGATTGTTACATGATCTCTATGACATATATTATATACAGATAGTTGGGGTTTTTAGCTTCAGGATTTCTCGTTAAAACACTATGTTCATATGTGTGAATTTTTATGGTTTCAATGTGTGCATGCAATTGATTTTATTTCCGCAAGTAATGATCAATAGTAGAAGAGATTCTGTATTGTGCATGAAGTCAAATAGTGTGTGATTAGGAGAATATTGGAGGTATAACACATTATTTATATAATTTCTACATGGTATCAAAGCGATATTGATCATTGGAGCAATTGAAAAGCATTGAAGCGGTTGAGTTTTGTGTTGGTGGAATTCGAATTTGCAGCAGTGTTTTCTTGGTGTCGAATTTGAGATGTCTTTCAACGGATTGCGATTGGAGTATGCCCTTGAGGGCAGCTCGAATTATATTGCATGGAAGGACAAGATGGAGGTGATGCTGGAGGACAATGGGTTGAAGGAGTTCATAGATGCAGAAATTCCAAAACCTGCTTCTAGCGATGCTGCTGCACTTGACGCATGGAAAAAGAAGACAGCTAAATGTTGAAGGATTCTGTTGGGAGGTGTGAAGGATCACATAGTGTCCAGCCTTCATGGTAAAGATTCTCCATTCTTTATGTGGAAAGCTTTGACAGACTTGTTCCAAAGCAAGAACGACCAGAGGAAGTTGGCGCTTAAGGATAAACTCAGGAAGATAAAAATGGAGAAAGGCGACAGTATACCCAAGTACCTCACGAATTTTTTCCAGTGCAGGGATGAGCTGGGAAGTGTGGGGGTTACTGTAGATAAAGAGGACTTGGTGAGATTGGCTCTCCTTGGGCTTCCGAAGAGTTGGAATTCCTATGAGGACTCTGTCAATGGTCGGGAGAAACTGCCAGGATGGGAGCGACTTTGGTCGGATCTTGTGCAGGAGGAGATAAGGTGGAGTACCAGGGATGGATCTTCATCGAAGAATGAAGATGAAGAAAATTGTGCTTTGGCTGCCAAAGCAAGGAAGGGGAAGAGCAAGAAGAATTCTTCTCAATCCGGTGCGAAAGGTAAGAAGCAGGACATGTCCAAGGTGAAGTGCTTTCACTGTCACCAACACGGACATTACGCCACTAATTGTCCACAAAAGAAGAAAAATAAGCGGATTCCTTGGATCACCATTTGGAGAGGCCTTAGCCTCGGAGTTTGGTAGATTTTTCGCTGATCTCATGCTTGGTCTCAAGTATGATGGGTTTAGTGTGGTTTCTTGACAGTGGCGCGTCTTTTCATATGACCGGAGACAAAGATTTGTTTACTGATCTAGATGAGAAAGATCTTGGAGTGCACATCAAGATGGGCGATGATGGTAGATACAGTGCGACCGGTATCAGTACCATTTCCTTTGAGAGGGAGTCTGGTAAACCCTTCGTATTGAAGGAAGTGATGCATGTTCCGGGATTGAAGAAGAATCTGATCTCTGTGGCGATGTTAGAAGACAATGGATATGATGTTGTCTTTAGCAAGGGAAAGGCTTTCCTGAGTAGTAAGGCAACTGGTGAGACCCGGAGGATAGGGGTTCAAGTTAAGAACCTTTATCAATTGCAGGTAGATGGTTGCGCAGCAATGGCAGGCACGGCAGAAGGAGTGGTGAGCCGGGATGAGGGGTGAGCTATGGCACGGGATGTTGGGTCATCTTCACCATGGTGCTTTGAAAATCTTGCAGCAGATTTCTACCGAGCTTCCCAAAGGTACACTTGCACAATCAGATCAGTGCAAGGGATGTACTTTGGGAAAATTTGTGAAAGCCACCTTTCATGAGAAGGATAGTCGCACCACGATGATCCTTGAGAGAATTCACACAGACGTGTGTGGACCTTTCTCAGTAGCTTCGACAGCAAAGCACAGGTATTATGTGATATTTGTTGATGACTTTTCTCGTAAGTGCTGGATCTTCTTCATGCAGAAGAAAGTATGTTATTCTCCAAGTTACGAGTTTACTTTTATTTGGTGGAGAAAGATTTGGGAAGCGGTGAAGGCTCTTAGGAGTGATAATGGTGGTGAATTCATCTCTGGCAAATTCAAGGACTTTTGCAGCGCAGAAGGAATTCGAAGAGAGCTCATAGCACCTCATAACCCACAGCAGAATGGGGTTACTGAGCGGAAGAACAGAACGATCGTGGGTGTTTCACAGGCGATGTTGCATGATCGGGGCCTTCCCATACACTTGTGGGCTCAGGTATGCAATACTACAGTATATGTGCAAAACCATTGTCCTCACAGGATACTTGGCATGAGTACACCCGAGGAGGCATTTTCTGGTAAGAGGCCTGATATTTCCCATTTGAGGATTTTTGGTTCACCTGTTTACATTCATGTGACGAAGGATGCCAGGAAGAAGCTGGAGCCGACTCCAGAGGTTGGGATATTTTTGGGGTACACTGATACGCCCCACAACTATCGTGTGTATTTTCCAGACAGTCGCAAGACTGTTGTGCGACGGGATATAAAATTTCATGAGGAGAAAGCCATGAAGTGTTCGCTTGAAAGGGAGCTACACTTGCATGCAGATGAGGAGCTATTAGTTCTTAAGGATGAGTCTCGGGATGTGGATCAGCCACAAGATGAGGTTCATGAAGTGGAAGAGACCACTCAAGCAACGCCAACCATCAGAGGGCGGAAGTGCACTACAGAAGCTGAGCGACTGGCTCAAGATGCAGAGAAGGTTGTAGGAGCACCTACATCACAACGCAGACAGAGACAGTCACCTAACCGGTATAATGGATACATGGCTCTTATGAGCAAGTGTATCGTGTGAAGAACCATGTTCTTTCTAGGAAGGTTGTGGAGGACCCTGCATGGGTAGATGCCATGGTGGAAGAGTATGATTCGATTGTCAGAAACAGTGCATGGGAGATTGTCCCAAGGCCGAAAGGGAAATCAGTGGTAGGTTCGAGATGGATCTACAAAGTGAAGCAAGCAGCTGATGGGAGCGTCGAGAAGTACAAGGTAAGATTTGTTGCCTGGGGATTCTCATAGATTGAGGGGATCGACTATGAGGAAACCTTTGCACCTGTTGCAAGGTATTCTTCCATACAAAGCATCCTAGCTGTCTTAGCGCAGATGGGTTGGCACATTCATCAGATGGATGTGAAGACTATGTTCCTCAACAGAGTCATTGAGGAGGAGGTATACATAGAGCAGCGCGAAGGTTTCGAGATCTTCAGCAGCGAGTCGCATGTGTGCAGGCTCAAAAGAGCGCTGTATGGGTTGAAACAAGCACCTCGTGCTTGGTACACACAGATAGACAGTTATTTCACCGGTCTTGGATTCACCAAGAGTGAGGCGGATCCGAACCTATACCAGATTGTGGTGGAGGGTAAGTTGCTGGTGATTGTTCTTTATGTAGATGATTTGATTTTGACAGGTGATGAACAGTTGATACTCTCATGCAAGGCTGATCTTGTAAAAGAGTTTGAGATGAAGGACTTGGGCCTTCTTCATTATTTCTTGGGATTGGAAATTTGGCAGCGCAGTGATGGACTGTTTGTGTCTCAAGGAAAGTATGCTTGAGAGATACTGGAGAAGTTCAACATGCATGGCTGCAAGCCTACCGACACTCCTCTTCCTGGTGGTTGGAGGAAAGAGGATGCTGCATCGACAGAGGTAGTGGATGCCACTGTTTACCAACAGTTGGTGGGGTCGCTTATGTATCTAGTCAATACACGACCTGACATATGCTACACTGTTAACCAGCTTTCACAAGCTATGGTTAAGCCTGCCAAGCTCTTTTGGAAGGTGGGGAAGCATGTATTGAGATATCTCAGAGGCACATCGGGATATGGATTATGGTACAGACAGTCAGATGAGGTGAAGCTGTGTGGCTTCACGGATGCAGATTGGGCAGGGAGCCCAAAGGATAGAAAGAGCACATCTGGAGGGATTTTTAGTATCGTGTCGACAACAGTTTCTTGGTACAGAAGGAAGCAGAGATCTGTGGCACTCAGTTCAGCGGAGGCCGAGTACATAGCAGCGAGTTTGGCAGCATGCGAGGCTATATGGATGAGGAAGATCTTGGTCGGGTTGTTTGGTTCACACTTAGATCCTACTGTGATATATTGTGATAATCAGAGTTGCATCAAACTCTCAGTTAATACAGTATTTCATGATAGATCTAAACACATTGACATCCGATATCATCATATCAGAGATTGTGTGCAACGGAAGATCATGTTACTTTCTTACATTCCTATGGAGGATCAGGATGCCGATATCTTGACGAAGGCGCTCACCAGGAGCAAATTCGAATACTATAGAGGCAGGATCGGGGTGGAAGATAATCCCTATCTTGTTGAGAGGGAGTGTTGATATTGCAACAAGATGATGAGCTTAGTGAAAATATTTGCCTTCACTAAGTGGGCCCGAAGGCTATTTTTGGCGCATGTCTATTTTTAGACATGTCGATCATATTCTATGAGTTGTAGGATGCTATTTGTGGATGGTTGGTCAAGTTGGAAAAATAGATGGACTTCTATTTTTAGACATATTGGGCGGAATCTATTTTTAGATTGCCAGTCTAAAAATAGATATGTGAAATATTATTAGCTCTTTATAATATTTGGACTATAAACATTATATTATTCTCTTGGAGCACTTCAGTTAAGTGCACGGATGTGGCAGGAGCTGATAGAAGGAATTATGCTATTCATGAGGGTTAATTGGAGCTATTGCATGGATACTTCAGTTGGAACTCATGTGACGGATTTTGGTGGGTTATTGAGGTAGTTGGTGGAAGTGTGTTTAGTTTAACTCAGTTAGACACAATTGAGCTAGTTGTATCTAGTCTAACTGATTGATACACTAGTGAGAGTGGTGTGAATTAATTATTAATTAATTCAATAATTATTAACTCATTAATCAACTGAAGAATACATCAGTTAACTACAGTGCATAGACAGTTTCAGTGGAGACCAGTGGAGAAGTAGGTGAAAGAGAAGGTTGACTATCCGTTGTGACTATAATGTTGCATGATTTGCAACACACAGTGATTGGAGATGTCAATGAGGATTGTGTGAGCAAGGCTGGACCAATTCGAGTTCATTCAGAGCCAATATTCAGCAAGGATTGCGCAATAGAGGTAGGCTAGCAGGTGGCAAAGATCGGTGCATGGATTTGCTAGATCGGGCCTGATTAGTGTGTAGCGATTGTATTGTACTGAGAGCTTGATATGATCAAATTTGTATGAGGATTGTTACATGATATCTATAACATATATTATAGACAGATATTTGGGGTTTTTAGCTTCATGCTTTCTCATTAAAACACTGTGTTCATATGTGTGAATTTTTATGGTTTCAATGTGTGCATGCAATTGATTTTATTTCCACAAGTAATGATCAATAGTAGAAGAGATTATGTATTATGCATGAAGTCAAATAGTGTGTGATCAGGAGAATATTGGATGTATAACACATTAGTTATATAATTTCTACACCCTAAACAGGACAATAACATAGTTGGCCAAGTGTTAAGACCATCAACCTTCGCGCCCAAATATCCACACATTCTTTGAGTAAGACCCTTGCTTCAGAATCTCAAATCCCCACCAAGAGACCATATACAATGAATGAATATCACCCATTCCTGAGGCCAGGATGCAAACAATCCTTCCTTGGAAGTAAGACTAAATAACTTACACCACAACTAGACACATTTCGATTTGGAAAACTGATGAATTTTAAATAAAATCAATCCTTAGAGACTAACTAAAAAGGTTCATAGAGAATGCACAACCCAGTTATGGTTAGCTTGGGGAGTGAATTTCCCCAGCATGCCTCTTGTTTTTTTTTTGTATATTTCGGAGGGACTATTCACATTAATTGACAAAATAGAGTTACAAAAAGGATCCATCTTGGCTGTAGTCCATGGACCTGCAAATTACGAGAATGATCCCGCACCCAGGGAAAGGGTATACACGGAAAGAGAAGTTGGGTGGGGAGTTCAAAAACATGGTCATAAACAAAATCTGAGCGCCCAGGCTTGAAACTACCAAAAACGAGCTCTCAGTCTCGAATCGATCACACAGGGAAAAAGACTGCATATCAAAAGAAAAACATCATAAGTTACAGCCCCGGTGGAGCCACGGTGTCATCCTCATCATTGCCATACTCGTCGATGGTAATCGGCCGCTCAGGGTTGCCAACCATCCATTCTGTGGGGGAGCGCTGAGAAGGACCCCTGTCCTGAGGAGGGGGCTTCGAAGGGCCAACCTCTGCTTTGACACTCGCATTCTGGTGCAGCTTGGATCTATTCTTCAAGAGCTCATAGTGCGGCGAAGAGCTTTCCACAAAGCGTAGGTGATGAACCATATGGACGAAGGTCTCAAACTTTTGTGAGAGGGACTGAATCTTCTTTTCCAAATTCCGGCTGATTTTGTTTTCTTCCTGCAGAGCAAGAGAGAGGAGGGTCTTGGTATTCTAGTGAAGTTCAACTTCTCTTGTGAAGATATTCTCTCTGCTGCGGGTCAGACCAGGGTCCGGGATCCAGTGAAATTATTCATCTACCGTTTCCGTCGGGGTGGCCCACCGCCGAGCCACAACTTCCGCTTCCAGACCGTTCAAGAAATCCTGCATAGGCGCTAGGGTGACCTCCCTGAAATGACGAGCCACGTTTTTGGCCAGGGTCTCTACACAAGTAATAGGTTGTCTGGCGGGGTTTTCCCACTGGGAAGAGCAACTACGACGAGGGGGATGAGGAGGGGGGTTTCTACGGCGAGGAGCCATGGTAGAAACCTTGAGATGGACGAGACAGAGCTTCTGCGGGGAGTCATAGGATAACATAACAGAGGAGAAGGGGGAAATTCTTTGCCAGACAATAGCAGAATGAGAATAATGCTTCTGGAGGGGGAGATAAATAGGGCGAGGCGATTGCAAACAAGCCGCCTTCCCAGGATGATGACGCATGACAGTCTGATTAATAGGATCATGCGTATTCATTGCAGGTTGCAGGTTGGCAGTCCATCCCGATCTTAGCCTAGATCTCCTCGCTGTGAGATCACACGATGGAACCTTAATTATATACATGATCATTGTGGATGGCATGATTCAGTGGCGGGGAAAGGACGCCAGCCTTGAGTAGATCATTCATACTTATTTCATTACATTGATCCTTTATGTTGATATACTCAAGGGAGGTCCAATCCTTGGACACGAGCCGTTCATGCGTGATGACCCCCTGGTTGGCCAGGTAATCAGCCAGGCTGTTAGCCTTTCTCCTGACCGCATGGAAAGAAATCCCTTTTGCCAGTTTAATATTATCATTGATCTGCTGGAGGAGTCTATTGATGCGCCAACCAGTTGAGATTTTTTCCACCTTTCTCCCCTGCTGGAGTTTTCTACAAGCTTGGGTAGCGATATTAGAGTCTCCCTCAACCAAGAGAGGCCAAAAGTTATTTTTCTTGGCTATGTCAAGACCTTTATCCAAATCATGAAACTTAGCCACATTATTGGTGTTGTGACCTAAATTTCCATAATAGATCCACATGATGATACCTTAAGCATTGCGAAACACTCCTCCAAAGCCAGCCAGGCTCGAATTGTTTTTGGAGGCCCAGTGATAGTTTAACTTGAGGAGAGAAGGATCAAGAGGATACCAGACATTCAGAGGCAAGGGTGTAATCGAAGCAGAGATGGGAGAGAAAGCGCTGCTAGGAATGGGAAGATCAAGGAGGGTCAGAATCCTTCTTTCTGCCACAAAAGGCGGGTTAGGGGCATCAAGGAGCTTTGCAATTGAGGCTGATTCCCTCATGATGATATTTATGCTGAAGATGCTCTGTTCTTCTGAGGAAGTCACATTCCTGAAGATCCGAGAGTTACGATCCTTCCAGATTGCCCAGCAAATAATGCCTGGGAGCAGATTCCAAGCCAGATTGATAAGAGGTTGGCTGGAGAAAGCAGAGCTCCAATTTTCTAGGGTAGTATGGATGGAGTGAATAGCACGGTCCGAGGTTTTGAAGACTAAAAGGAAGCATGACCAAATATTAGAGGCAAAAGGGAAAGTGTTGAAAAGATGGTTTATCGATTCAGAATCCGAAAGGAAAAGAATGCAAACCGAGGGGCCCTGAAAACATTTTCTTTGAGGGTTGTCCCATGTAAGAGTTTTCCTGTGCGTCATTAACCAAATGAAGAGGTTGATCTTTGGCCAGTGCCTCCTATTCCACAATATTTTCCATTTAATATCCGCTTGAATAGAGGTCGGATTTTGTAAAAGGTTGTAAGCTTCTTTAATGCTAAAGGTTCATGTCGTATTTGCTCCCCATCGAAGAACATCAGGGCGTTCCTCCTTTTGAATCCGCCTCTTGCTAAGCTCTTGCATAAGGGGGTGAATAGAATGATGGAGATGGATTGGTAGAAAGTCACTAAGATTCTCCCATTCTCTCCAATCTGTAGTGTTGTCATTCTTCCAGTAGTCTCTAAATTTTCTTTTGCTTTGCTCCTCCAGATACTCTTTTAGCGGTCTGTAGGCCTCTTTATCCAATCTTGGGCTTTGCTCCCATGCATCATCCCAAAAAAGTGCATGATAACCATTTCCTATTTCCCAGAAACTGTGCTGTTGAATTATCAGTCTATTTTCCCAGGCCTTATTCCACATAGGTGATCCTTTGAGATTTCCAGAGAGCCTAATGAGTGATTCTAGAGGAGTTGTGGGAGCATATTTAGCCTTCCAAAGGAGAGCCCAGTTGGTTGAGGATTTTGTCAGTCATATCCACTTAGTTTTAGCTCCCAAGGCCTGTCCAAGAAGATCAGGGTCTCTGAGACCAAGACCCCCTGCATGCTTTGGAGAGCACACCTTGTCCCAAGCAACCAAAGCCCATCTGCCTTTGATGGCTTTGCCTTTCCAGAGGAATTCCCTTTGGATTGTTCTGATTTGGCTGGATACCGATTTTGGAGCTGCAACAGCCGAGAAAAGATAGATGGGCATGGCTTGGAGGACTGACTTGACAAGGATTAATCTCCCAGCAAGATTAAGAGCTCTGAAGGTCCAGTTTGAAATCTTCTTCCGAAGTTTGGAGATGAGAGATTCCCAGTTTGAAAAGGCAAGGGGCTTATCAGTAAGGGGAACACCCAGATATTTGGAAGGGAAAGAGTTTCTTTGAAAACCCATGACTCGAGAAATATGAAATTGGATGGCTGTTGGGGCATTTAAGAAGAAGATTTTGGATTTTGAATGGTTGACATCCAAACCCGAAGCTAACGAAAAGTCATTGAGGATTTTTTTGATGGCTAAGGCTTCCCTGAGCATCGGGCAACCCATAAGGAGTGTGTCATCAACGAATTGTTGATGGGTTGAAGGTGGTAGCTGAGGATAAAGCTTGAGACCAGAGATCAGGCCATTGACCGAGGCTGTTGAGAAGGATCTGCCTAATCCCTTCGCCAAAATGATAAAAAGGAAGGGAGAAAGGGGGTCTCCCTGTCTTATGCCGCGAGAGGGATTAATGATAGCAGTGGGAGAGCCATTGAGAAGAATGGAGAAAAAGGCCCCAAAGACTAGGGCCATGATCCATGTTATGATCTCTTTATTGAATCCAAACACCGTAAGCATCTGGTGGATATATTTCCAATTAATTTTATCGAAGGCCTTGGACATGTCCAACTGGATGAACATCCCCGGTTTTCCTTGATCTTTGAGAGTGTGAATGATCTCCTAAGATAGAATGATGTTGTCCATTATTTTCCTTCCTTCTACATAGCCTGTTTGATTTGCTGAGATAAGGAGTGGCAGAAGAGGCTTTAACCGATTGGTAAGAATTTTGGAAATGATCTTATAGATTACATTACAGAGGGCAATGGGTATAAATTGATCTAGGGTGTTGGCTCTGTCTGATTTGGGGATGAGAGTCAGGAAGGTGGCATTGAGAGAAGGGCATATTGATTTCTTCACCCGAGATTCTTCCACCAAATCATAAACCGAATCCTTAATAGTATCCCATCAAGCCTTGTAGAAGTTGATGGTGAATCCATCAGGTCCTGGAGCTTTTCCATTCAGCATAGCTTGAACCGCCTCTTCGAACTCCTCCATAGTTATCTTCTTTAACATCATTTGTTTGTGTTCCTTGGTTAATATTGAAGGAATGTGATTTGTAATTTTTCTGGTATGGTCATCATTGTTGTAATTACTTTCCTTCAGGATGCTTGAGAAATGCCTGTGAAGCTCTTCCTCAATTTGTTGGTGAGTGTCCAATATCTGCCCCTGTTCATTCATGAGATTAAGGATTCTATTAACCTTCCTGTGCTGAATCATCAATTTGTGGAAGAAGGAGGTATTGCGCTCACCCTCTTTGAGCCACTTGATACGTGACTTTTATCTCCATAGAATCTCTTCTTGAGTAGCCAGTAGGTCCCACTCTTGCTGAAGCTTTGATTCAATTTGTTTTGTTTCCTCGGTTAAACCGTTTTGAATGATAGTTTGTTGGAGAACCTTCAGTTTGTTCTCTATAACCTTTTTCTCAATGGTTATGTCCCCAAAGGTGTCTTTATTCCACATTTTTAACTCTTGTTTTACAAACTTGAGTTTTTGATGGAAACTTTTCATCTTGCTATTTTGAGGGGGAAGATTTGAAGTCCACCATTCTTTTATCTTGTCTTGAAAATCTGGGTGGGACAACCAAAATGCTTCAAATCTGAAGGGAGCATTTTTGGGTTTTAAGGAGATTTGAAATGAAAGCACAACCGACCAATGATCATAACCCACCTGCAGAGCAATGGAAGCCTCTGTTTCCAGAGAGGATAGGTAAAGCTCTTTAGAGAGAAGAAATCTATCCAATCTAGAGGCAATCTGGAGCTCCCCCCCTCTCCGATTGTTCCAAGTATGGACCCCGTTTTTTGTGGGGGTGTCTATGAAATTCAGATCATCAATTAAACTTTGGAAAGCCATGGAGTCTAAGTCCAGGCGACGAAGACCTCCCCTTTTCTCCTCCAGATTTAGAATCATATTGAAGTCCCCTGCTAGAATATTCAACTTGTAGTTGAAGGATTGGAGGTAGAGTTTTAGTTGAGTGATCCAAGCAAGTCTATCTTTAATCGAATGGGGACCATATACATTTGTGATACAAAGTTTCTCTTTAGTTACTATGACTTGAAGAACGGTTGTTAGGGCATGCCGAGAAGAAAAAGAATCTAATAAATGAAACCTAGAGTCCTTCCAGAAGGTGGCAATTCCTCCTGCAATGCCTTGAGCAACAATGGCCATATGGCTATACTGTTTTCTAAAGCAGGTCTTCTGTATGCTTCTCATATCAGCAAGACCGCTTTTTGTCTCTTGCAGTAAAATAATGTCAACTTTCCTAGAGATTAATTTTGATTTAAGAATCCTTCGTTTTGAAGGGCTATTAAGTCCCCTAATTTTCATGTTGTACAATTCATGACAAAATATTTGGAGTGAAAGTGAGAGCCTTTACCTTGCCAGCGTTAATGAGGGTTAATCCTAGTTTGGTAATGTGTTGACTTGCTGATTTCGTCCTTTTCTCTTCTGTTGACCCTTGGTTATTTGAGTATTGACCTTCATGTTCGCCTTGACGCCTCCAGCTGGATTCTTCCCACCTTTGTTTTGATTTTTTCTTTGCTTTTGAAAAGTCTGTTGAAGATTGTATGCCTGTTCAATCCTTTTGAGCTGGTCCTCTGGGATATCTTCAAACCTTTGGAGGTCCATTCCCTTGATAATTTTTTCAGATCCATTCCTACTAGTATTTCCTCTAAAGCCTTGTCCTCCGAAGTAGGTGGATCCTATGTGTAGTCCATATCAGATTCTTCCAGAGTGACCTGTTCCTGAGAAACTAGGTTAGTGGTGTTTTCCATGTCTGTGTCCAGGTCTTTGTGCTTTTCTGAAGTTTGTTCTGCACTATTGCTTGGCTGTCCCTTCTCCAATGTTGTAGATGTGAGGATTTCATATCTGTTATGCATGGTCTGTTTGGGTGCTTCCTTTCCCACTGTGTTCCTTCTAGCATGCTTATTTTTATGAAAAACTTTGGTAAAGCCCTGATCATCTCTAGCTTCCATTGTGTCCTCTTTTGGAGGTGGCTTGTTCTGTGGGCAGTCTCGAAAGAGGTGTCCGTGTTCGTGGCATTTCCTACATCAGAAAGGGATGTGCTCATAATCCACCGGTTATATCCATATTTCATCTCTGAAGTTCAGGCTAATGGCTTCGGGAAAAGCTTCTAAAACATCTATGTAGGCGCATATTCTAGCATATGAGATGTAGTGGCCATTTCGAGTACCTTCTGACATTTTGATGTATTCCCCTAGGCCGTTACCAATAGCTTGAAGCACCGATGGTGCCTAGTAGTCCGTTGGGAGAGAGTATAATCTGATCCAGACCGAAAATCTAGTGAAATCTTCTTGTTCAGGCATGAAGTTTTCCTTCCAAAATGTCATGTAAAGGCCAGAAGAGTTGAAAAAGTATGACCCTCCCTCAAAAATGCGATCCTTGTCTTCTAGCAGGGCGAACACCACTGTAAAAAAGCCCTTCGAACCAAGCTGCCGTTCTATGGCCCCTTTTGGGTTCCATTTTGCTTGTATCTAGCCTTTCAGAGCTCTTTCTGAGGGCCAAATCCCCATAAACTTACAAATAACTGCATGTTCTTTCATATAATCTCTATATACCTCTATATCCGGTTCTTGTATGATTATATTTGGAATTTTTGCAGCCTTTGGGTGACATCCTTTTGCTGTTTGTACTTTGTCCTGGTCCATTTTTGTGATCCCCGATTTGGGGCCCTCTAGGTGCCTGGGAGAGTTAGATACTTCTGTCGTAGCCCCTGCGTTCTGTAGTCCTTCCATGTCAGAGCCCGAGTGCTTGGAGGCTTTGTTGTTTGCATGGTGCGGTGGTCTATTGCTATTAGCTTGATCCGAACTCAAACTAGCTGAAGAGGCAGTAAGGCAGGTAAAGAAGGAAGAGCCAGGGGTGTGAGAGGATCCCACCACCTGCTCTTTGAAAGAAGGGCCAACCCTGTTGACTGTCGACTCCATGACAGGCCTGCTCAGAGAGCGCCTTGTGGAGTGCAGGGGGAAGCCAGCTACAGGGACAGAGCCTGCAGAAGCCCTTAGCGACGACAATGGAAGCTAGGGTTAGGTAACCGTCATAGTTGTAGAGCGTAAACTAATGCCTCTCAGCATGCCTCTTGTTAGTCCCCACCGGAAGAAGAAAATAAAACCTACGTTGACATAAAATAAATTGTATCCCCACAGATAAAAGAGATATTTGATGCCTAGGTGAAATAAGAACAAAGCTCCAACAAGAGAAAATGTGCCTTACCAGAGAATTGAAGGAAATTTTGGTGGGTGATCATGCATGTGCTAGACATCGAAGCATTGAGCCACCTCCCTAATTCCATGTAATGGAGCTGAACTGCCTTCGGTGATGTCTAGGTCCTAGACTATTAGACTATTATCACACCCTTCTCCTAACAACTCATCCCTCGAGACCAAAAAACTCCCCTCATAACACAATAATGAGCTCCTAGACCAAACTTGCCACCCTCAGCTTGACTCCTTGATCAAGAGTTGCAAGTGTACCCCATAAAATCGACACCCATACCACTCTCCATTTCACAGAGCATGTTAATCATTTAGACTAAAATTTTTAAAAATCTATTTCCCATCACATCCATTAATTCACCACCATGCTCTTTAATTATCTCGCATGCATGCATACAAATAAAGTACCACGCCAACCCTACTATTTATAAAAAAAAGAAAGAGAAAAGGAAGAAGAAGGAAGAAAGTTGATAAAATAACAAGCACCCTCACCAAAACCTTTCAATCACCACATTCATCATGCCAATGATAAAATCTACCCATACATTGTTAGTTTACTACTAAATAAATAAAATTATTTTAAACATATACATGAGATTTTTGCGAACCAAATTCAACTTTCAAGGACATGACATTTATTAAAAGTTGAAAAAGACTTCCAAAGTTGATCTTTCGAAGACTTGGGATCTATTAAAAGTCACAAAGCAACTTTATTGATGTCAGATTTAAAGGTTAAGAACCTTTAATTGGTTGGCCCACTCATATGTCACTAAAAGGAGAAACTGATTGGTTTATTATTGTGCCATGAGAATCATATTCTTGACGATGTTATTACGGGTATCGTTTTAATTCAAGGGTGATTTTTAATTTATTTCTTAATCTCAATTTGGTCTTTTAATTTCTTGGACCGTGTTTACGTTGGCTCTCATAAGTGTAAAGTACTCGGGCTTCATTCATGTTTTATTCATATTACTAGTATTTGTATCTAGAGGTGTAAAGTAATGTTGGGGAGTGGGGATATATCTTTTATGCGAGATTTTTTTTTTTTTTTTTTGCAGATAATTTTTTTTTGTTAATATAATCAAATATTTTCAGTTGTTTTCTAGCTTTTCCTAATTTATCACGAACAATGACCAAAACTCTAGTGCAATTCGCTTACACTCCAGCCAAATTTTTGTTGTCTTTCTTTTTTATTTTCTTAACAACTCTGTTGCCTCCTCTAGTGCTTTCTGCTTTTTCAATTCAATTTCACATGCAAAATAATTTCTGTTGCAAATAGATAGATGGCTTTTGCTATTTTGGTAGTGGGGTGACATAGGGCTAGAGAGAAAGGGTCCATTTTAATTTCAAATATCATTGTGATAATGATATGTAATTTGGTATTACAATTTTTTATTTTTTTTAGATAATGTTAGGTATTATAATAATAAATCTTCTTTATAGATTATATAACATTTTCAATATAATTATTAAAAATGAAAACAAATTATTTTTAATAATTTTACCAATAAATTATATAAAATATTTCAAAAGATTAAATTTATTTAGAACAATATTTACATTTTAACCTTGGAATGATATTTGTTTTTATGTTCTGGATAATTTTAATAATTTTACCAATAAATTATATAACATATTTCACAAGATAAAAGTTATTTAGAACAATATTTACATTATAACCTTGGAATGATATTTGTTTTATGTTCCGGATAAGAGATATTTTTGAAACAAAATTTCCATTATGACTTTGAGACATTGATAGTATTTGTTTTAAGGAGAATTCCAACTAGGTAGTAAAAGCACATCTTAGTTTTTTTTTACGTTGAAGTAGTTATATTAAATGCAAGAATATGATAACAAGAATGTTAAGATCATTTTCATTATTTTATTAATGATTTTTTTTTTTTTTTTAACTTCTAGTACATTAAAGCATAACTAACCATCCAAATATATGTCATAAATAATTGTGTTATATCTTTCAAAGATCAATAATTAAACTAATGAGGAAAAAAACTAACTATACAACCTTGTTTCACTCTAGGAATCAAACCCAGATTACAATTATGAAAGTTACCTGCCTTTAGTGCGTGGCTAACACGCTACACCATAAATAAGATGACAAATTGGAAACTAGGGGAATTTACCCCTGTTAACTCACCACTGTACCCAACCAATAAACCATTTCTTAGAGAGACATAAGTCATTGATAATAATAATAATATTAATAATAATAATAATAATAATCCAATTTTAAGGTCACGACCAAGCTAGACACCAAATTGGTGTATGAGACCCCCTTGTTTGTGGGACAAGGGACCCACCTCCGTGCTGTACTCAAGTAGTATGATTATCAAACAATATTGACTCAAAAACCATCCATTGATGTCACATTATTCAATAATAGGATAGAAAATACAATATGTACATAAATATATCCTGGAATAATAATTTAAGCCTTTTAATTCACAATCTTGAAATTTTAACTTGTTGCTTGAGAAGTGGACGAATGTGTTCCTCATAACCTTCAGGTACAACTGTGTCATTCAAAGGATCCTTGAAAGCTTCCTCATATAGATGTGGATAAATACTTCCATCATATTGTCCAAGTATAGATCCCAAAAAGTGATCTGTATAATTAAATGCATCTACAAGAGCCACATCATTTGGATGAACCTGTGAGTAAAGTGCACGTAGTTTATCAGTTGCGAGTGCTAATTGTTCGCTATCAAGGTAACTAGTGGAAAGGAAATCACCAAGATGGTTGTGCAACAATGATAGTGCACATACATTGCATAACAACTCAAGCTAATGTTTGACTCCCTCTCCTGGAATGTCTTGTTGTAATTTCTCTATAAATTTTGAAACAATTATCAACTCGCAATGAGCTTTTGCTGCGTTTACCAGCTCGCTAGATAGTTCACTGAAAACTGCTTCTGGACTGGATGCTTGGCTGACTTGCAATGCACAATTTGCAGCAAGACTTGCTGACCTTGCTTCAAATGCCTCCAACACGACTGAAGGCTTCAGCCAATCCTCAAATTTAGAAATAGTGCATTTATTCTGCAACAAATATTCTAGCTTGCCCAAATATGCTGCACTGCCTGCAAGCCTCTTTCATCTTAGTTGTTGGACTATCTTCATCAAGAATCTTGCTACCTGTAGAAGCAGAACCATGTTATCTCCTTCATATGTGCACGCAGGAACATATACAACAAACAGCTCTGGAAGCCCACTACTGCACAAGTACCCATGACCACCACAAAGCTTACGACAATCTTCAATGCCATCTGTAGTCACTGATGTTGTCAATGACTTTAACCCAACAGTGCGCATGCATGTGCTTTAGCCAATGTTGAGAAATCCTTTGCTTCCAAACATTTTGTTACATCCAAGTATAGCCATTCCATTCATTCACCCACAAATCGGAAGGCATAAACTGTAGCCAGCAAGGGAAAGATCCTGTTTTTTTGAGGATATATTTTGTTATAATATAATGAAGTACCAAGAAAAATAAGCTGGGCGGCAAGGGTCAGAGTTACACAAAGTTCAAGGTTGTGCTCTCTTAAATTTCTGCGCCACTAGGCTTTTACTGTTGCATTTTCTTAGTAAAAAAGGTACTTTAATTTTACAGAGCATTTGATTTCCAACCTATTTCTTAGGCAGTTCTTCAAATGGCATGATACAGGTAAAAGATGAATAGCTTGTTAATCGAGTTTCCTGGGGTTTCTTCGGAGTATATGAATTTTTCATTGGGTGCATCAGAAGTATGGGGACCTCAAGCCCTCCCAGACTCAATGGTGGAATTTTGTATCAGGAAATTGTTTGACAATCATCTCAATGATGTTAACTTATTAAACATAAAACTTCCTGGAGGAATAGGCGAACTGGAAACACGATGGTGGCCAAGTGCCTGAAATATTTCTTCTGGCGGAAACTTTGGTTGGCAATCTTCCCTTGTTTCATCAAGTGGAAAATTTGGTTGGCAATCTTCATTTGTTTCATAAATGGAGCGGAATAGGTAGATATTTAGATCACTACTTAGTTCTATTAGAGTTAAAGAGAGGAAACTGGAAACCCGACAATCCATTTAAATTTAATTTGTCTTAGCTGAATGAAGAAAGCTAGGTGCAACTAGTAAAGGATACATGATCTCCTTTCAATTTGGATTCGGGGATCTCCTTTTCTCTTAAGCACCGCAGATCGAAGCTCTGTGCGGCGGTCCACAATGCCCATCTCCTGGACGGTGGAGAAATCGAGACAGTCCACAGTGCCATGGAGAAATCGAGGAATGGAAGGATGAATTGACTTTAACTCACTCACCCAATACTCTGTCGCCAAATGTCAACATATAATTAGTTAGAAGGGCGATGAGGAAGCTCTTTGATTGGGTGGGGAAAACAGTGTTTGCCCATCTAATCTAATAAAGAGAACGTCTTCGACGTAATTATGGTGAACATGCCATATTGAAAGTTTTATATTTAAATGCTTAGTTTGATAAAGAGTTAAGTGGTGGTAATATTAATATTATTATTATTATTAGCAATTGCATTATATGTTGTAAAGGAAGCGTTGTAAGGAAGTAACATAAGAAAGAGTAGTATAGAGGAGAAAATATGTGATATGTTATGTGATTTAATTGAATATTTAACTTATAAATATGAATTATTTTATTTAAAAAAAAATTTAAGTTTGGAGAATTGTTTGGATAAATAATTGGTTTCCTATTCAGACAATTGTTTTCAAGGAGGTTTCAAGGAAAGATGCTTTACAACTATATAATTTGGTTACAACTAAATATGTTAATATCATTTTTAAATGAAATACACTAATATAAAATCAAAATCAGATAAGATGATCATCCATTAACTCATTAAAATATGTTTAATGAAACTATAAATAATAGAATTCCATCTTTGCCCGCATAATTTCGTTATAGCCACCTACATTAATACGATATAAAATCACTCAGCTGGAATGATTATATATCAATTCATTTAACAAAAATATGCTTAATGAAACCATCGATAATAGAATTTCATCATTTTCCACACTATTTTCTTTACACAATATCTAATTTTGTTACCAAGTATATATGTTAATACCATTTTAAAATTATTTTGTTAGATAATATACTATTTTGTTTCATCTAAATAGATGAAAAGAAGTCCGTAAGTTAAAATGGTGGAAATACTAAATGTGCAAGTTGGACTACTACAATTATCCTACGATTTTCCTTATTCGATTATTTTTGTAATTGATTGATAACAATTGTTTTCAAAGAGAGATTCTTTACAACATAAATATATAATTTGGTTACAACTACATATGTTAATATCATTTCTAAATCTGTGGATGGAGCGAGGTATAGTGTTGGGATTGGAAGTCCTATTTCCTCTGCTGCAATATTTAACATTTAATTAACTAAATTTATTTATATGACATATTTTAGGAATATTTTGAATTTTGATAAGCAAAAATTTTTATCATTTATGAAATTCCAAAATATTTCTAAAATATATGATCCGAATAAAATTTTCTAGAAAAATGCCCCCTTATAAAAAAAATTAGAAGAATTGCAAAAGGGAGAAATAAGGAATACCAACTATATCACAAATGGTTCGGCCATTGGTGTATCTGCTAGTAGGTGTTCCATTGCCATAGTCAATGCCATACCATGGATAATTGGACTTCGCCAGACTCCAGCTAATAATTTTTTTTCCCAACATCTGATAAAGAATCCCAAAAAATAAAAGATACAGGCTTTATCTATGTTTCTACTGCATCTGCACCAACGTATAACGCCACCATTACCACAATAAAGGTCGCCATGAAACCTGTAGTGGATGCCTCAATCCCATTCCTATCCATTGTTTCTATATGCACAAAGTGCCCTGCTGTAATTGTTCCTGCATACGACGTAATTAAATTCTAAATTAAATCAAATAATATTCTTTTTTTTCTTATGATTTGTAATTTTTATGCTTTGAATTTAATCATGAAAACAAAACATATAATTTCTTTGAATTCTTATCGGATATTATGTTTTTTTTTTTCATAAACATATAATTGATTCAATTATTAATTTGATTAATAATGATAAAATAAAATACAATAATTTAAAACAATTATAAATCTGAAAAATATTGATATGATATTTTGATTGTGATGTAGCCAATATATAGGCATTGAGACTGTTGAAGAAAGGTTGAACTTAGATGCCAAGCAGGAAACCAGAACTTGTTACAGGGTTACGACATGGCTGCCATAGGCACCTGCCACTACCAAAGAAATTTAAAACAATTGACATGTACGAAGCGAAGAACTAGAATGACTTTCTTTTTCAATTGAAATGAAAATGGTCTTTATCCATTTGCATTAGAACCCTGCAATTCCCCTAAGATAAAAATAATAAAACTGTAACACTCTCCTAAACCAATCCATGGTCTAGCAAAGTTGGATTGGGTTATGTCAGATTATTCTGCAAAGCCAGAAAGAAAGAAAATGGAGGAATGCTACCATACCTTCATGGAAGCGAGGGCTAATGGAGGAATTCTACCATACCTTCATGAAAGTGAGGGTCGTATCGGTGAGGCAAGAACGACCGCATTTAACTATATCACACACAGGCCAATTCGACATCCACATAAAAAATATTAGGTGCATCTTCTGCTCTTCTCCAAATCACTCACTTGCAAAACAACAAAAAACAACCTCAGAAAGATAAATATGCTTCAAAGACTGATGCCGAGAGCACTACAAAATCCGAGCCATGGGTGTCAAGGGTTAAATTGTTGACAAACAGAGGAATTTGAACCAATCCAAGCGAGGTCATAATCTAGCAGGTAGCATCCACTTTCAAAAAGTTGCAGCGGGTTTTGTAATTGGATTATTTTTAAAACGAATTTCCTTATTTTTGTAACTGGTTAATAACAGTATTTAATCCGAAGGTAGACACTATTTCAATCATCTAACATCAAAATCAATGGTGCACAATGATACAAGTGGTAGTTGGAGTAGTTGGTTTCAAAAGAGCACGCTTTACATCGTAATTATATGGGTTTTATTTATTGTGCAATAATAACATAGACTTATAATTATGCATCTAAAGAAAAAGGTAATTAGGAAATTTTTTTGGGGCAAATTTTATATATATAAATGAGTTACATATGTCATCCATTACAAAATTCCTCATCTTTGAGTCCCATAAATTAAATAATCCGTACACACGAGTTAATGTAAAATTTAATCTCAAAATTTAAATTTCCAATTACAGCCACAATTTCATAATTTCATACTAGACTTTAAATACTCTTTATATAGAAATCATAATATTTTTTAAGGTTGAAATAAAACCATTAATAATAAAAAAATTATATTACTATTAGAAAAAGGCAAGAAAAAATAGTATCAACCTTCTGACAAATTGATGTAGAAATTATATAGAAATTCTATACCAATAGTTTCAATCTGATCATATAATGTACTAAAACAAGATAATGAATCCTTCTACTATATTTGCAAAATATAAAACATGATCGCTCAATCACATGCAAGTAAGAGAAAGGAAATTATCAATCACACAACACAAGCTGTTCTTGGGGAAAGCACCTGCTCAAAACCCCTCTACCATATATTGTACATGGTCAAAGAATCATGAAACAATACAATGCTTTCTCACATCGAGAAAATTTTACACTCTACTGATCGTCTCACCGTGATCCTCAACTCGAAATTCTTGAGATAACTAAGACTATCTCACTTAGTTAACTGATACAAGTTGTTATGAGATGAAATTACAATTTACTTTCAATTTAATTAAGGGATTATTAAATCAAAATCCTCACATCGTAGCTATTTATGTGTGCCATTTTCTGGATTTTATTTCTGGATGCCAATTTCACTATTTCTTGTTGCAAATTTCAACACTCCCTATCAACAACAAAGGAATCAATCTGTCCCGATCCGGTACCTTTGTAATGTTCTTGCATGCAACACTTCTCTAGTGTTGTTTGCACATGAAACTATCCTAAAACTGAATAGCCTCCAAATAACTAAATCAGTATAATGCATCTTTCATCAGAGTCTTCTAACTGCTAGATCCTACTACACATGTCTATAGGACTCTCTGCGCTGCTATTGACTTCTGCATCCATGCACTCTAAACTACTTCCAACTCTGATTTTAATTCTAGTATCTGACATATGTCACTCTAATTTATGTCTTCCTGACATATGACTGCATCAATCTAACCGATCCTTCTTGCTACTGCTGTATTGTGGGCTCCTTGTAGCCATGTTCGATCCTGAGACACACCATCTCAATGGACCCTGCCCAAATTTCTTCTTGGGATTAATTCTACACATCGCCCCAACTCACACCTAGAGGTATAGCTGCATGTACTCCCTTTGCCTTTCTGGCTCGAAATTTCCCTCTCTTGGAGGTCTCTGCTTGAGTGGACTCTTCTACTCAGTCTCCTCTCTGCTTCTCCAATTGTGGTTGCTCCACAACCTTCTGAGACTACTTCTGAGGCTACATGTTGAGAGATAATTTCTCCCTCTCAACCACTTCTTTTCTTCTCAAAGTTCTGCATACATCCTCAACCTCGAGAGCATACATGTTCTTGACTCTTGAACTGATCTGCTTCACCTGTCCCGTGGCTATGTGTTTAAGGAAAAATTTTCCTTTTCTGACTCGTGAACATTTTAATTGTCCCATCATTGCAAAATTTTCTAAAAAAAAAGGTCGATTTTAAATTGATGATATCTTCCTCATCTGAGCTCCTATTCGACCGATTTTTTTATTCAATTTGGGTATTTTTTTGTAAGGAATCAAAATATGCTATTTTTTTCCTGAAAATTTTGCATCAAAATTTTCACATATTATCTGAAAACTTGCCGCCCAAAAAAATACTGCTCTGATACCATGTAGAAAATATCTAACACAACTATGATATTGTGTATAAATTACACCAATGGATTCAATCCGATCATGTAATGTACTAAAACTAGATACTGAATCCTTCTACTATATTTGCAAAATATAAAACACGATCGCTCAATCACATGCAAGTAAGAGAAAGGAAATTATCAATCACACAACACAAGATGTTCTCGGGGAAAGAACCTGCTCAAAACCCCTCTATCATATATTGTACATATTCAAAGAATCATGAAACAGTACAATGCTTTCTCACACCGAGAAAATCGTGCACTATCCTGACTGTTTCACTCTCATCCTGCTCAAAACTGACTAGCAATTCTCAGACAAAATTGACAAACACATAGCCAATTCTCATCCCCTGATTAGCCCATTCTTTCTCACACAATCCCTAGGAAATTAATCCCTATTAAATAGGATAATCAACCTTCCTTGACTGCTCAATCCATCATGAACCTTCCTTTGACTTTATAATTGCGCCCGGGAATTTGATAATAATACAACTGATAGTTAACTTCCATTTAACCTCTGTCTCCACTGGGTCGTCATCAGAATTGACATGCATGCAAATATTAATAGCGAATCATCAATTATATGATAAATCAATACTTGTGAATTAAAACTAATTTAATTCAGTTGACCTCTCACTAGCTCATCACTCAGTTAGAACTAGTTAAACTAATTTTAACTCAATTAATTTGAATTAAATGATTACACATGCACTAAACTAATGCATTAACTACAACTAGACCCCCAAAATAATAGAATCACTGTCCATGCCTCACTTTTGACCCTCAACTCAAATTTCTTGAGCTAACTCAATATTTTTGACTTAGTTATCTAATACAAGTTGTTATGAGATGAAATTACAATTTAATTTCCAATTTATTTAAGAGATAAATAAATTAGACGCCCAAATTTAGCACTAGTGTGTAACTAAATTCCTCACTCATGTGTGATTGGAATCCCATACCAGTTATGCAGTCAATTTTTTGTCCTTTTTGGATGCCAATTTCATTGTTTCATGTTGCAAATTTCAACACTACCTCTCAACAAGAAAGGAATTAATCTATCCCGATCCGGTACCTTTGGAATGTTCTGCACGCAACACTTCTCTAGTGTTGTTTGCACATGCAACTCTTCTAAAAATGAATAGCCTCCAAGCAACTGAATCAATATAATGCATCTGTCATCAAAGTCTTCTGATTGCTGCTAGCTACTGCACATGTCTACTGGACTCTCTGCGCTGTTGTTGAAATCTGCATTTGTGCCCTCTGCACTACTGCCAACTATGATCTGCGCTCTAGTATTTGACACCTGTCACTCTGATTTTTTTCTTCCTGAAATCTGACTGCATCAATCTAACCGATCCTTCCCGCTACTGCTGTACTGTGGGATCCTCATAGTCGGGTTCGATCCATGAGACACACCATCTCAATGGACCCTGCCCAAGTTTATTCTTGGAATTTATTCTGCACATTGCCCCACCTCACACCTGGAGGTATAGCTGCATGTACTCCCTATGCCTTTCTGGCTCGAAATTCCCCCCTCCTGGAGGTATCTTTTTGAGTGGACTCTTCCACTCTATCTCCTCTCTGCTTCTACAATTGTGGCTACTCCACAACCTTCTGAGACTACTTTTAAGGTTGCATGTTGAGAGATAATTTCTCCCTCTCAACCACCAAGTCCTTAACCACTGCTTTTCTCCTCAAAGCGTTGAATGCATCCTCAAACTTGAGAGCATACAATTTCTTGACTCTTGAACTTATCTGCTTCACCTATCCCGTGGCTATATGTTTAAGGAACACCTTTCCTTTTCTAAATATCACCTCATAACCACGGTCCTTGAATACTGCTACAGAGACAAGATTCTTCCTTAGGCCTAGAACATACAAAACATCTGCTAGTCTGAGAGGGGAGCTAGGCTCCTTCTAAAAGGTAACTGTACCTATTTCGGTCACGCTATACCTCTTGTCATCTCCAAACTCTATGTTCTGCTCGAGGTCCTTCTCCTCCAAGTCATTGAAGAGATCTCTATTCCCCGTCATATGGAACGAGGTACTGTTGTCTACATACGACATGCATCCCATTACAGTGTTGGCCATGCATGTAATGAGAATAAAATAAAGCTTGAACTGTGAAGCAAATGCTTGACCCACTGCAACTGCAGAATCCTTCTTTCTTTCCTTATTCCGTGGACAATTCGAAGCATAGTGCTCATGATCGTGACAATGAAAACATATGATCTTGGACAAGTCTCTCTTGCCCTCTTCACCTTAGGATTTCTTTCCCTTCGATTTCTTTCCTTTTCCAACCAATGCACAATCTTATTCTTTTTTGGTGTTGGAGGTCCCATCTCTGGTGCTCCGCCTTATCTCTTCTATTACCAAGTTAGACCACAAATGCTCTGTTGATCAACGGTTGTCATTGATGTCAACCCAAGCAGCACCAGGGGCTAACCCAATATTGCATGGGAATTTTTACCTACCAAATTACTATATTCTGGTTCAATAATTATTTTGACGGTTTCTACTTGTTGAGATGTTTCCGTTGATATATGGCATGCCACAAAATTCTTCACGGTTTGAGAGATATTCATGTTTGAAGTTTATACCCCCAGTTAGTGGGCTAAAACCCCATAGGGTTGTGGCATGGGTCGTTGAAAAGTCATAATTAATATTTTTTAAGCTCCTAAAATCCCTCCCACGTTCACTTGTTGAAGCCCCTCTCAACCTAAGCATTATATAAATTGTGATCCTCATATCCTCCTTATGCAAGGGATTTCGCCATCTGAAATAGATCATGGAATTTTCGCTCTAACTTTTTTTCTACGAAGGTTCAGAAGCTGAAATTTGTATGAGGCGAAGCCGAAATCCTAAGGAAGCTCCTGTGAAAATTTCAGATCAAGGTGCACAATATTTTCAGAGATATGATCTATGGAAGTCAGTGTTTTTGCAGGCTCCTAAAATTCATCTCAAAGAAGTGACCTTGGAAAAATCGTCATAACTCTCTCTCTGAGTATTGGATTGGAATTTTGTAAAAGGTGACAGATAGTGCACGGAATGTATTTTTTGCTTTATAAGAGCCTAATGAAGAAATAGTGACACGTGGCACGCCATACAAGTTCACTCTACTAAAACAATCCATAATTAGGGTATTGTGAGAGATTGGGAATAAATCTCTCTTGAAGAATCCAAATTGGGTCAGATCTATGGAATTGGAAAGATGACTCAGAGGAATACTACAGGACTGAAAATGACATATTGGGGATTTGAAATAACAGAGATACACCCGTTTCAATATCGAGCTCGTAGAAGGCAAGAAAAAGTTAGATCATGTGTTGTCAAGGGCTGCAAAGGACCAGAATTTCTAGGGCATCCAAGAAAAGCAAGGTGCAACAAAGGGTAGCATGACAAGAGCAACAACCAAGGTGCATAACAGCAACAAGAAGTTAATCACATGAAGTCTTCAAGTGGGCAGCACTGCATACAATCATTGTAAAGGTATCATTGTACTAAGTCATTGTAAATACATTATTGTAAAAATTGTACTAGTGTGTATCTGCCAAGAGTTGAAGAGGTAGTGTCGGGTGGTCTAGGATCATCATTAGGTGGTTGTGTCATAGTTGGGGTTATTTTCTAGTGTGTCTTCTTCTTCTACATCATTCTATATCATTGTAAAGTGGACCATTTTCCTTGGTGCGAGAGTCCATTCTTCTTTTATTCTTCTACAAGGTGGTAGGGTGGTGCTAGGGTGAGTTGTAGCTCATTGGGTGTTGGGGCATCTGTTTAGTTGACTACTGAAGAATCTCAGGTGTTGGAGTGTCCATTCAGTGGGAGCTGGAGAAGAATGTTTTTCTAGATTCTAGGAAGTTGGAGCTTTATTTTCAATTGGAGTTGAATATTAAAGAATTATTAGAAAAGCATTAGGTGGTTTTTGTCCCGGAGTGGGTTTCCACGTTAAAAAATGTGTGCATTTGAGTTCCTTTTGTTTAATTCTATCATTGTACATACACTGATAATAATTGAAGATTAACTAATGCTCTAATTGAAAGGAATACCGATTCACCCCCCCTCTCAGTATTTCCAACAATTGGTATCAGAGTTTGGTTCCTTCAATAGCAGTTTAACAGTTGGAAGGAGGTCATGGAGCATACCAAGAATGGTGTACCTCTGTTCAATGAAAATAATTATGCACTCTGGAAAGGAAGAATGGAGGTCTGTCTCTTGGCGCAAGGTTATGAAGTATGGGACACTGCTCAAAATGGATTTACATCAACCACAGATGAACAAGGTAAGAAGAATTTGGTAAATGTTGCAAAAGAAAAGAATATTATTATCAATGGACTTACTGAATCTGCTTATCATAAAGTGTTGGGTTGTAAAACCACCAAAAATTTATGGGGCAAGCTTGAGAATATAGATGCAGGTGACTCAAATGTCAAAGAAGAAAAGCTTCAAATATATAGAGAAAAATTTGAGCAACTCAGAATGAAAGAAGATTGCAACATTGCTGCATACTTCCAATACGTTGATGAAATAACCAATACTCGAGAAGGATTGGGAGATCCAGTTGACGAGAAGACTATTATACGAAAGATTCTTAGAACTTTACTAGGGATATTCAACCCAAAGGTATCGGTCTTATAATACAGTGCAAATATGGAAAAACTCAGCAAAGAGGAATTATATGGAGTTATCATAGCATATGAAATGAGACTTGATGAAGAAGAGGGTACTTCGAATATAGAAACTGTGTTTGTTGCATCTAAGAAAACCAACAAGGACAAACAAACTTCAATTAAAATAACATGTACCTGCAAGTGTGAAGAAAAGGGAGATTATGGAGAAGGTCTTTCAGATGAATAATATGCTTACTTTATGAGAAAACTAAAAATTGGTAAGGGAAAATTCAAAGGTAAACTTCCATTGATATGTTTCGGTTGTGGTGAGGTTGGGAATTTTGCAGCAAAATGTCCGAACAAAAGTGATGTCAACTCAAAAGGAAAGAAATGCTTTAAGAAATTCAACAAGCAAGGCAAAAATAAAGGATCCAAAAGGAACTTTCTCTCTAGAGAAGATATCTCATCATCCAATGAAGAAAGTGACAGCAAAGAAGAAGCCAATGAGAAAGTATTGTTTATGGCCAAGCACAATAAACAAGAGGTATCAAACAATGAAGAAGAAGGGTTGACCATAGAAGAATTTTCTAAGGAGGCAATCAGGCTTATAAAATAGCTCAAGTGAAGACATGGATTCAACACTCTTGAAGAACAAGTTCAAGGTCTCAAAATTGAGGTTGAAGAACACAAATGTATTGAAGAGTCACTTCAAAATAATTTGGAAGAAAGCAACCAAGAAAGGGAAGCATTAGAAGCCGAAGTAGTCTCGCTGCGTAAGGAAGTGAAGAAGGGAAAAATGTCCAAAACTATGCCAACAGCTCAAGGGCATTGGAAGAACTCATCAACAATCAACGATATTACAACGACAGAACTGGCCTAGGTTACAAAGAAGAAGAAGCAGGACCTTCTAAAAAAAAATACAATGAACCTATGAGATAGATATGACATGCATGTAGACTTCATTGGACAAGATTCGCAAGCACATCCTTGGAAGACGATTCCTCGACGAAGATTTCCTTCCAGGTACCAACATATTTTTCATGGCTATTATTATTCATGTGGAAAATTTGGTCATAAAGCTGTAGAATGTCGCACGTACCCTAGGAACCAATACAATTCCAGGAGATCCTTCAAATATGAATCTCCCAAGGCTCAACAAAACATCAATAGATTTGAACATTTAAGAAATAATATGGAATGTTACAAATGTCAGAACTTTGGACACATGGACAAAGACTGCAGACTTGAAAATCCTCTAGAAGAAACTTCGAAGCCATAGAATGAACGAACATGGAAGAAGAAGAAGAATAATAATTGTGCTCTCGCTCTCAAGGCTCAAAACAACAAAAATGTGTGGTATGTTTACAGCGGTTGCTCAACGCATATGACTAGAGATAGAAGGAAATTTGTATCTCTGAAAGAGAAGAAGGATGGAATCATATCCTTTGGAAATGATGGATCTTCAAATGTTATAGGATCAGGTACTGTCACTCTCGGAAGAAAAGATGTTATAGCCAAGAATTTTCTATTGGTTGAAAACATAAATCACAATCTGCTCAATGTTGGACAAATGTGTGATCAAGGACACACAATGCTATTCAACTCCACAAAATGTGAAATCAGGAAAGGCACGTATGGTAAAATTGTGGCTACAGCAAATTGAGCTCCAAATGACATATATGTTATGGATGAAGCAACTAAAGCATGTCTACTAGCTAAAGAAGATGAAAGTTGGTTATGACACAAACAAATGGGTCACATAAACTTTGACAATCTTGTCATGATAAGCAAAAAGGAAGTAGTACGAGAAATGCCGAAAATCTCAAAACCTTCCAACACACTCTGTGAGGCCTGTCGGCATGGAAAGCAGATATAAGTCCAATTTAAAACAAAATAACACTTTGCATCACATCCATTGGAATTGATACATACTGATCTATGTGGTCCCATGAGAGCAAAAGGCTTAGATGGAGAATTATATTTCATGTTAATGATAGATGACTATACCAGGATGACAGACGTCAGTTTCCTAAAGAAAAAATCTGAAGCATTTGAGTGCTTTAAGATCTACAAGGAGTTGGTCAAAAATGAAATTGATTTGAAAATAAAGTGTCTAAGATCAGATAATGGTGGAGAATTCACTTCCAAATTATTTCAGCAATATTGTGACGAAAATGGAATAAAAATACAATTTTCAACAGCACGAACACCTCAGCAAAATGGAGTTGCTGAAAGAAAGAATAGAACTGTACAGGAAATGGGTAGAACAATGTTGAAGGACTCAAAATTGGATGAAAAATTCTGGGTTCAAGCAATTGATACGACAGTCTTCATTATCAACCGAAGTCTTCTTAGAAATAATTGCAACAAGACTCCATATGAATTATGGAAAGGAAAACCAGCTAATGTAAAATATTTCAGAATCTTCGGAAGCAAATGTTATATCAAAAGAGAAGATCAAAATTTGGGTAAGTTTGAATCACGTGTTGATGAAGGTATCTTTGTTGGTTACTCACGGAAAAGAAAATCCTAGAAATGTTACAATCTAAGACGAAAACAGATAGTGGAGAGCATAAATGTTACATTTGACGAAGCTGGTGTTCTAGCAAATAATGATGAGGATCTAAAATCTTTGAAACTTGAGACAGAAGCTGAAAAATACATAGATAAAATTGTAGAACAAGAAGCAACTATCAACGAGGAAGAAGTAAATAATGATCATCAAGATATGCCAGAACAACAACAAGAAGCTCCTACAAGGAGAACAAAAGAATGGATTCAAAAGAACTATCCATCAAATCAAATCATTGGTGACATAAATGAATGTCGACAACGTCGTTCATCACAACAAGCTCACATTGCTTTTCTAGCAACATTTGAGCCTAGTAGTTTTGAGAAAGCCAACTAGAATGAACATTGGGTAGAAACTATGAATGAAGAATTGGATCAAATCGAGAAGAATAACACCTAGAATTAGTTCCATGAACAAAAGATAAAAATGTCATTGGGAGTAAATGGGTGTTCAGGAACAAATTGAATGAAGATGGACAGGTTGCCAGAAACAAAACAATATTGGTTTGCAAAGGCTATGCACAAGTGGAAGGAATTGATTTTGACGAAACATTTGCACCAGTTGCCAGAATGGAATCCATCCAAATGTTTCTTGGCTATGCATGTTCAAGAAAAATAAAAGTCTACCAAATGGATGTTAAGTCAACATTTCTGAATGGAGAATTAGAAGAAGAAGTTTACATCGAACAACCCGAAGGTTTTCTGCTATCAGAAAAAGAAGACTATGTTTGCAGGTTAAAGAAGGCTCTATATGGTCTCAAGCAGGCTCCCAGAGCATGGTATTCTCATCTTGATGGATATCTACGTCAACAAGGGTTCAAGAAAGGTACTGTTGATAGCAATATTTACGTATAAATAGATAAAGATAATTTAACAATCGTTGAGGTATATGTGGATGATATAATATTTGGTAGCAATGATGATCAACTAAGTAAGAAATTTTCTACAAAGATGCAAAGTGAGTTCGAGATGTCTTTACTTGGTGAGCTGACATACTTCTTAGGGCTTCAAATATCTCAGCAAGAGAAAGGAATATTTATATGTCAAGCCAAGTACATCAAGGAAATGCTCAAGAAATTCAAAATGGAAGATTGCAAACCCATTCTTACTCTGATGGTAACAAGTTGCAAATTGAGCATAGACGACTCATCTAAGGATGTGGATAAGAGGTTGTACAGATCTATGATTGTTAGTCTTCTATATGTAACAGCCTACCGGCCAGATGTTATGCAAGCAGTTGGACAAGTAGCAAGATTCCAAGCAGCACCAAAATAATTACATATTATTGCAGTCAAAATAATTATTCGATATCTAAAGGGCACAGAAGAATATGGCCTATGGTATCCCAAGGGTAACAATCTCATTATTCAAGCCTTTACAGATGCAGATTGGGCAGGAAGCGTTGATGATCATAAGAGTACTAGTGGAGAAGCATTCTGTCTAGGTGGTTGTCTCGTATCATGGTTGAGAAAAAAACAAACCTCGATCTCGTTATCTGTAGCGGAAGTAGAATACATTGCAGCATCATCATGTTGTACTCAAGTCCTCTGGATGAAATAAACTTTGCAAGAAATTCAAGTACAATTCAGTGAGCCTATTCCCATATTCTGTGACAACACTAGTGCCATCAACATCTCCAAGAATCCTGTCATGTATTAAAAAACAAAACACATTCTGATCAAATATCATTTTGTTAGAGAACAAGTTGCTGAAAAGAATATCAAGCTTGAGTATGTTGGTACAAAAGAACAAATTGCTGATATCTTCACTAAACCTTTACCTCGTGAAGCATTTGAATATCTTTGCTAGAAGCTTGGGATTCTCCCAAGTTCTCATTAGATTACAGGTCTGCTGGACGGTTCTGTGTCAGGGGGAGTGGAAGTGTGTACAGGTCCGCAGGATGGTTGCGTGTTAGGGGGAGTTACCCTTTGCCATTAATGTCAAAGGGGGAGAGAATGTTGTAGGAAGAGGTGTCATGATCGCAGGGGGAGTACTTATGTTGCCATCAATGCCAACAGGGGAGATTGTTGATCAACGGTTGTCATTGATGTCAACCCAAGCAGCACCAGGGGCTAACCCAATATTGCATGGGACTTTTTACCTACCAAATTACTATATTATGGTTCAATAATGATTTTCATGGTTTCTACTTGTCGAGATGTTTCCGTTGATATATGGCATGCCACGTAATTATTCACGGTTTGAGAGATATTCATGTTTGAAGTTTATACCCCCAGCTAGTGGGCTAAAACCCCATAGGGTTGTGGCATGGGTCATTGAAAAGTCATAATTAATATTTTTTAAGATACTAAAATCCCTCCCACGTTCACTTGTTGAAGTCCCTCCCAACCTAAGCATTTATATATAATGTGATCCTCATATCCTCCTTATGCAAGGGATTTCGCCATTTGAAACAGGTCATCATGGAATTTTTTCTCTAAATTTTTTCTACGAAGGTTAAGAAGCTAAAATGTTTATGAGGTGAAGCCGAAATCTTGAGGAAGCTCCTATGAAAATTTCAAATCAAGGTGTGCAATATTTTCGGATATATGATCTGTGGAAGTCAGTGTTTTTGCAGGCTCCTAAAATTCATCTCAAAGAAGTGACCTTGGAAAAATTGTCATATATCTCTCTCTGAGTATCGGATTGGAATTTTGTAAGAAGTGACAGATAGTGCATGGAATGTAGTTTTTTCTCTATAAATTTCAGAGCCAAATGAAGAAACAGTGACATGTGGTGCGCCATACAAGTTCTCTCTACTGAAATAGTCCATAATTAGGGCATTGTGAGAGAATGGGCATAACTCTCTCTTGAAGAATCCAAATTGGGTCAGACTTGTGGCATTGGAAAGATGACTCAGAGGATTACTACAGGACTGAAAATCACATATTGGGGATCTGAAATAATAGAGATACACTAGTTTCAATATCGGGCTCCTAGAAGGCAAGAAAAAGCTAGATCATGTGTTGTCAAGGGCTGCAAATGACCAGACTTTCTAGGGCAGCAAAGCAAGTCAAGGTACAACAGAGGGTAGCATGAGAAGAGCAACAACCAAGGTGCATAACATCAGCAAGAAGTTCATCACATGAAGTCTTCAAGTGGGCAGCACTGCATACAGTCATTGTAAAGGTATCATTCTACTAAGTCATTGTAAATACAGTATTGTAAAAATTGTACTAGTGTCTATCTGCTAAGAGTTGAAGAGGCAGTGTGAGGTGGTCTAGGATCATCATTAGGTGGTTGTGTCATAGTTGGGGTTATGTTCTAGTGTGTCTTCTTCTTCTACATCATTCTATATCATTGTAAAGTGGACCATTTTCCTTGGTACGGGAGTTCATTCTTCTTTTATTCTTCTACAAGGTGCTAGGGTGGTGCTAGGGTGAGTTGTAGCTCATTGGGTGTTGGAGCATCCGTTCAGTTTACTACTGAAGAATCTTGGGCGTTGGAGCGTCCATATAGTGGGAGCTGGAGAAGAATGCTTTTCTAGATTCTAGGAAGTTGGAGCTTTATTTTCAATTGGAGTTGAATATTAAAGAATTATTAGAAAAGCATTAGGTGGTTTTTGTCCTGGAGTAGGTTTCCACCTTAAAAACTATGTGCATTTGTGTTCCTTTTGTTTACTGCTATCATTGTACATACACTGATAATAATTGAGGATTAACTAATGCTCTAATTGAAAGGAATACTGATTCACCCCCGCTCTCAGTATTTCCAACATGCTCCCAGTCCGGTAACTTCTCCCTCCCATTCACAGAGTCTTGGTAACTATGCCATCTCTTGGGAAGGCCTAGAAGTGTTAGGCTCACCAAGTCATCATCTGATACAGTCACACAAACACTTCCAAGCTCATCTCGACATTGAGTGAACTTCGCCAAGTATGTTGGTACCGTCTCGCCCTCCTCTTTCTTGATATTTCTGAGCTTGTCCTTCAGCGCCAACTTCCTTTGGTTTTTTTTGCTATGAAACAGATATGTAAAGGTCTTCCACATAAAATATGGAGTCGCCTTCACATGGAGACTCGAGACAATATTATCTTGAACTCCCTCTAACAAGATCCTTCTCGCCTTTGCTACCTTCTTTTTCCATGCATCAAGAAGTATTTATGAATTCCTTAAACTTGTTGTCCTCCATAGAATATAATTGAAATTTCCCTCGAGTGCATATTCGAGTCTCAAGACATTGAAAGACATCTTGATCTGCTGCTGGACCCTGAAGAATAGATATGCAAATTTGAAACTGCTCAAGACAAACTCAATTTCTTCTCCACTATTGTGATTCCTAGAGCTTTGATACCATGTATAAATTATATATAAATTCTATACCAATGGATTCAATCTGATCATATAATGTACTAAAACAAGATATTGAATCCTTCTACTATATTTGCAGAATATAAAACACGATCGCTCAATCATATGAAAATAAGAGAAAGGAAATTATCAATCACACAACACAAGATGTTCTTGGGGAAAACACTTGCTCAAAACCCCTCTATCATATATTGTACATAGTCAAAGAATCATGAAACAATACAATGCTTTCTCACACCGAGAAAATCCTGCACTCTACTGATTGTATCACCTTGATCCTCAACTCGAAATTATTGAGATAACTATGTCTATCTCACTTAGTTAACTGATACAAGTTGTTATGAGATGAAATTACAATTTACTTTCAATTTAATTAAGGGATAATTAAATCAAAAGTCTCACATGGTAGCCATTTCTGGGTGCCATTTTCTGGGTTTTATTTTTGGATGCCAATTTCACTGTTTCTTGTTGCAAATTTCAACAATTGAGAGATTGATATCTCATAGACCAATCTTGAATAGTGTAAAATTCATTTAATTCACCAACATATACATTAATTAACATTGTTTCGAATCAAATTGAATATTCCATTCCAAAAATAATAAATAAAATTTACAAGTGTAGCATACTATCTGAAATTGGATTTTGAAAATTATTAGCCCGTCCAATTCAAGATGTATAAGAAAATGTAAATTAAGTTGTTTAATGTTTAATAATTTTTTCTAGAATATCTACTTTGTCACAACCCATTAAAAATAGATACATAAGTAATTACATAAATGAGTATAGATCCATTTTAAATACAGATCTAACATGACTTAAAAGGAATATAATTTTTTATGTGTAAACTTTTTTAGATTGAAAAATACAATATGTAATTTTTCATTGTTTAAATTGTATTTTTGAATGTTATATAAAATATATATATAACCAAATAAACATATTAACCATAAAAACTTATTTTTTTCATGATACATACATAATTTTTTTCAAAATGATACATAATTGATATTAAAATATTTTACATAACATGTACAATGAGACATTTTATTAGGGAAAATTACTTAAACATAGATCTTAAATAGTTTATTCAAATCTTCTTCTTCTTCTTCCTTTTTTTTTTTCAAATTCATTTTTTACTCATTGTACCCAAGGCACATTCTAATGATATGGGGAGATATATGTAAGTTTGTATGCGAGAAAAAAAAAAAAAAATATATATATATATATATATATATATATATATATATATAATTAAAAAAAAAAAATCTAAATAATGTTGGCTTAAACAATAACTTACATAACTATATAAATAAACAATTGAAAATTCATTAAAAATAAATTTAAAATATGAAGAGGTTTACTAAGACTCAAAAAAGTGATATGGTAAATAAATAAAAATATAAATGAACTAGAGGTATGGTAAATAAATAAAATTTCTTTTTATACTTACTCTGGAGGTACGGTAAATAAATAAAACTATATATAAACAAGAGGTATGGTAAATAAATAAAAATATAAATAAACAAAGGGTATGGTAAATAAATAAAAAATATTTTTATATTTACTCCATAAACCTCTTTATATTTACAAAAACTCAAAAAAGAAGATTTATTTAGGTGAAACCTATGGACCAAATACCATGGGACAAATACAATATTTATAAAAGAGGTATGGTAAATAAATATATATAAAAGAGGTATAGAGAAGTAAGGTAAATAAATAAAAATATATCAAACATGACTAGAAATCAATGCCTAATTATATACCAAGCCTATGGGTCAAATAACATGAACCAAATTATTAAATTAATACCATGCGAAAAAATTATTAACCCTAACATTAATATTAAAATATCAATATTTTAAATATAATATTCATATTAATATATTATAATATTAATATTATTAAATTTTATAACTTTGGATTAATAAAATATTAAATTTGTTATATTGATATATCATGATATATATATTAACTCTAGATACATATGAGAGGGAAGTACATAGACATATAATAGAGGTGGAGAAATAGGGGGAGTGACAAGGGAGAGATGGAGATAAACTAAAGGAGAGGGGAGAGACCGACGGAGAGGAGTGAGAGAGGTAGAGAAGGTTAATATAGGGAGAGGAAGACATAAAGATGGAGGTGGGAGAGACAAGAGGAGAGCGAGAGGGAGAAGGAGAGAGGATTGGCGGGTAGAGAGAGAGAGAGAGAGAGAGAGAGAGAGAGAAAAGGGGGAAGAGAGAGAGAGGTAGGAGAGAAATGGAGAGAGAGGAAGGATGAGAGAGGGAGGAATAGAGATATGGAGTTGGAGGGGGAGAGAGGGAGGGAAGAAGAAAGACATAGAGAGTGAGAAGTGGAGAGAGAGGGAGTGAGAAGGGAGAGATGGAGAGAGAGTGTGTATGATTAGGTGTGAGATGAAGATATATAGAAGGAGTGATGGAGACAAGGGGGGAGAGAAGGAGAGAGAAGGAGAAAGGGATGGATATAGTAACATAGTTGGAGAGAGAGAGAGAGAGAGAGGAAGAGAGAGAGAGAGAGAGAGAGAGAGAGAGAGAGAGAGAGAGAGAGAGAAAGAGAGAGAGAGAGCGAGGGGGGAAGATACAGGGAGGAAAGAGAGAAAGGGAGAGAGAGGAAGTATGGGAGAGATGACTTGAGATAGAGGAAGAGAGTGATGGGGGAAGAGAGAGGATTGTAGGGGAGAGAGGGAGAGAGAAAGAGAGGAAGGAAAAGAGAGGGGACTTGAGAGAGAGGAGGAGAGGGAGGGACAGAGATATGGATTTGGAAGAGGAGAGAGGGAGGGATAGAGCTAGATGGGTGAGAGAGGGAGGGAAGAAGAAATACATAGAGAGTGAGAAGTGGATTGAGGGAGGGAGTTACAAGGGAGAGAGAGAGAGAGAGTGGAGAGAGGTAGGGAAAGAGAGATGGAGATGGAGGGGGAGAGAGAGGGAGATAAGAATAAAGACATAGAGAGAGGGAGTAATAATAAATATGGAGTGAGAGGGAGAGAGGATAGCAGGAGGGAAGATAGATAAAGTGGGAGATAGGGAGGGATGGGGAAGAGAGATAGAAAGAGGGAGAGGAGGAGGGAGTGATAAATAGATAGATTGGAGAAAGATAGTGCATGTTTTGGGGTTGATATAGAGAGATGGAGGGAGATAAAGATATAGATGGAATGTGAAGAGATATAAGAGATAAATGGAGGCATGGAGGAAGGGATACATATATTGATGGATATGGAGTGAGAAAACGTGTGTGTTTGTGGGGGGTGAGATAAAGAGACAAAGAAGGAGAGATGGAGGGAGATATAGATATGGATATGTTTGATTGCTTGCACTAGATGCATTGATTTCAGTGTAGATGATGATTTCTAATCCTATTTGATTGCTTGCACTAGATGCATTGATTTTAGTGTAGATGTTGATTTCTAATGATATTTGATTACTTGCACTAGATGCATTGATTTCAATGTAGATGATTTCTAATCCTATTTGGTTGCTTGCACTAAATGCATTGATTTTAGTGTAGATGGTGATTTATAATTCTATTTGATTTCTTGCACTAGATGCATTGATTTCAGTGTAGATGGTGATTTTTAATTCTATTTGATTACTTGCACAAGATGCTGAAAAGTCAACAAGAAATGTGTCTAATTTAATTTTCCCTTAATTAAATTGGACAATAAATTGCAATCTTATCTCATAATCACTTGTAATAATTAACTGAGTGTGATAGACTCAATTAACTCATGAAATTAAAGTTTAGGGTGGTTGGTGAGGCATGTAGAGTGATTCTATTTGTTTTGGAGTCCAAGTTGCAGTTAGTGTATTAGTTTAATGCATGAGAAATCAGTTAACTCAATTAATTTAGTCAAAATCATTTTAACTAGTTGTAACTGGTTGTTGCACTAATGAAAAGTCAAATAAATTAAATCCGATTTAATTCACATGCAGTGATTTGTCAATCGATTGATGATTTACTATTAATATCTGCATGCATGTCAGTTCTGATGAAGACCCAGTTGAGACAGAGGTTAAAGGGATGTTAACTATTAGTTGTATTATTAGAAAACGACCTAGATGCAGTAATACACCCATAGGATATCCCATGAGTATTGCACAGTTTTGGAAGGCTGAAATTCCTAAATAATAGGGAATTAATTCTCTTAGAATTGTGCAAGAAAGGCAGGTTGAGTAGAGGCATGAAATTGGCTAAGTGTTGGTCGATTTTTTCCAAATCAGTGTGAGATAGTTGGTAGAGTGCAACAGACGCTTGTGAGAAGAGTGAATTGTATTGTTTCATGATTCCTTAGTTGAATATACACTAGAATATAGAGGGGTTTTGAGTAGAAAGCTTTCCCCTGGAAAAATATATGTGTTGTGGATTGATTTGCTTCTTTCTTTTACTTGGTGTGATTGTGCGACCGTGTTTATTTTCTGCAATTAATTTGTAGAAGGATTCAATATCTTGCTTTAGCATATCACATGATTGGATTGAATCCATTGGTATACATATTGTTTGTATAATTTCTACATGGTATGAAAGTGTAAGAAATCACTATAGTGGAGAAGAAATTGAGTTTGTGCTGAATAGCATTAAAATTTGCAAAAATATTCTTTGGTGCGACAAGCGGATCAAGATGGATTTCAATGGATTAAGATTGGAATATGCACTTGAGGGAAGTTCTAATTATATTGCATGGAAAAATAGAATGGAGGAAGTTCTAGAGGACAACGGGTTGACAAATTTATTGACACTGATATTCCAAAGCTCGCAGCAGCAGACATCGCTCTTCTTGATGCTTGGAAAAAGAAGGTTGCAAAGGTGAGGAGGATATTATTAGAGGAAGTTCGAGATCACATTGTATCAAGTCACCATGGCAAGGCGAATACATATGCAATGTGGAGGGCTTTGATAGATATATTTCAAAACAACAATGACGACAAAAAATTGGCACTGAAGGACAAGCTCAGGAAAATAAAAATGGAGAAAGGAAACACTATTCCGAAATACTTGACCAAGTTCATCCAATGTCAATATGAGCTTGGAAGTGTTGGGATTACTGTAGCAGATGATGACTTGGTGAGCCTAGCACTTCTAGGCCTTCTCAAGAGCTAGCTTATTTATTAGGAATGTATAAATGGGAGGGAGAAGCTACCAGATTGGGAGAGAATTTGGTCGGATTTGGTACAAGAAGAATTCAGGCGGAATACCAGGAATGCATCCTCATCCAAGGCAAATGATGAGGAAAATTGCGCCTTGGATGGTAAGCAAAGAAGGGGAAGGGAGAGAAATCCTATTCCAAATATGAGACCGAAAAATAAGGAAAGATGCGTGACATGTCCAGAGTGAAATGTTTTCACTGTCAAGAGCATGGACATTATGCCACTAATTGTCCATAGAAGAAGAAGAAAAACAAGAAGGCTTCATGATCTACAACGGGTGATGCTTTGGCTTCACAGTTCGAGTTGGAATTCTCACTCATCACATGCATGGTGTCTAGTGCGATGGGATTAGTGTGGTACTTGGATAGTGGTGCATATTTCCACATGACGGTAGAAAAATAACTCTTTAGTAGCTTGGAGGAGAAGGATCTTTAGATGCACATTGAGATTGGTGATGATGGGAGGTATAGCGCTTCCAGGATTGGTACAGTTACTTTCCAGAGATAGTCAGGTAAACCCTTTTTATTAAAATATTTCATGCATGTACCAGGCTTGAAAACAAATTTAGTTTCAGTTTCTATGTTGGAGGATAGAGGATATGATGTGGTTTTCAGTGAAGGGAAAACATTCCTTCGTCACAAAGCCACAGGAAAAGTTAAGAATATTGGGTTTGTGTAGTTACGTTCCTTGTGGCTTTGTGTGAAGAACCTCTACAAACTTGATGTAGATGGTTGCGCAACATTGATGAGTAAAGCAGATAGAGTGGTGATTTGGGATGAGGGTGAGTTATGGCACATGAGATTGGGCCATCTACACCACAAGGCCTTGAAGGTCATGCATCAGATTTCTACGGGGCTTCCAAAGGGTACTCTTGCGCAGATAGACACATGCAAGTGATGTACCATGGGGAAGTATACAAAGGCCACTTTTCACGATAAAGAAAACCGAGCAACATTAATACTTGAGAGAGTTCACCCAGATGTGTGTGGACCATTCTCTACATCTTCTACAACAAATAATAGGTATTATGTGATTTTTGTTGATTATTTTTCTAGAAAGTGTTGGATCTACTTCATGCAGAAGAAAGATCAGATGTTCTCAAAATTTTGTGAGTTCAAAGCACCGGTTGAGAAAGATATAGGGAAGCATGTGAAGGCTCTTAGGAGTGACAACGGTGGTGAGTACATCTCAAATGAATTCAAGAAATTCTGTGCCAAAGAAGGAATTCAGAGAGATTTTATTACACCTCATAACGCACAACAGAATGGAGTTTCAGAAAGAAAGAACAAAACAATTGTGGGTGCAGCACGAGCTATGTTACATGATGAGGGCCTACCATTGCAGCTGTGGGCAGAGGCATGAAACACAATGGTATTTGTGCAGACTTTTAGTCCTCATTAGATACTTGGCATGAGTACAACAAAGGAGGCTTTTTCTAGTAAGAAACCTGATGTTTCATATTTTAAAATTTTCGACTCATCTATCTATTTCCATTTGACCAAAGATTATAGAAAGAAGCTAAAACCAACAACTGATATTGAGATATTTTTGGGGTAACTGATACTCCCCACAACTATCGGGTGTATTTGCCAAACAATAGGATGACAATTGTAAAATGGGATGTAAAATTTGATGAGAAGAAAGCCATGTGATTGTCTCTTGAGAGGGAGCTTGATTTTCATTCAGATGAGGAACTCTTGGTTCCAAATGATGAACCAGAAGATGCGGAGTAGCCACACGTGGAGGATCATCGAGTGGCAGAAACCACTCATGTAGAGCCATCCACAAGACATGGCAGGAGGCGCACCACAGAAGCTAACATATTGAGAATTGATGCGCCAGAACATCTAGTTGCACCTACATCAATGCACATACATAGACAATCACCAAACATGTTTACTGGATACATGGCTCTTATGAGCAAGTGTATTGTGACAAAGCCATCCATTTTTGAGGAAGCAGTGCAACAACCAACTTGGATTGATGCCATGGTTGGGGAGTATGAATCCATCGTCAAGAACAATGCATGGGAAGTTGTCCCAAGACCAGTCGAGAAGTCAGTGACTAGATCTAGATGGATCTATAAGGTGAAGCAGGCAGCAGATGCGAGTGTGGAGAAGTACAAGGCTAGATTTGTAGCTCGAGGATTGTCACAGGTTGAGGGGATTGAATATGAGGAGACTTTTGCACCGGTTGAAAGGTAATCATCGATTAGATCTATCCTTGCACTTTCAACGCAGATGGGGTGGCAGATACATCAGATGGATGTGAAGACAACATTTCTCAATGGAGTTATTGAGGAAGAAGTGTACATTGAGTAGGCAGAATGTTTTGAGACCTTTGACAGTGAGTCGCATGTGTGCAGACTCAAGAGAGCATTGTATGTGCTGAAGCAAGCACCTCGTGCTTAGTACACCAGGATTGACAACTATTTCACTAGGTTGGGCTTCACGAGGAGTGAAGCAGATGTGAACTTGTACCGAATTGTGGTTGATGGTAAGCTTCTGATTATTGTAATTTATGTAGATGATCTTATTATGACAGGTGATGAGCAACTCATAACTCCTTGCAAAGAGGATCTTGCAAGAGAGCTTGAGATGAAGGACATGCGACTCCTTCACTATTTCCTTGGTTTGGAGATATGGCAGCGAGAGGGGAAGCTATTTGTTTCTTAAGGCAAGTATGCCAAAGAGATTATGAGGAAGTACTACATGGAGAGCTGTAAACCCATGAATACTCCTCTTGCAGGAAACTAGAGGAAGGAGGATGCTACTTCAGGTGAGGTAGTGGATGCGACTGTTTACAGGAAGCTTGTGGGCTCACTCATGTACTTGGTGAACACACGAACAGACATATGCTACACAGTTAACCAACTTAGTCAAGCTATGGTTAAGCCGAACAAGATATTTTGGAAGGCAGGGAAGCATGTCTCGAGATATCTTAGGGGCACTACAGAGTATGGATTATGGTACATACAGACAGTGGGAGTGAAGCTTCAAGGCTTCACCGATGCAGATTGGGCAGGCAGTCCATCAGACAGGAAGAGCACATCCGGAGGGATCTTCAACATAGGATCGACATCAGTTTATTGGTACAACAAGAAGCAGAGATCAATTGCACTTAGTTCAGCCGAGGAAGAGTACATGGCAGCTAGTCAGGCGAAATGTGAGGCCATATGGATGAGGAAGATGCTTGTTGGTTTGTTGGGTCATCAGATGGATCCGACGGTGATACATTGTGATAACCAGAGTTGCATAAAACTCTCGGTTAATCCACTATTCCATGACAGGTCCAAGAATATCGACATCTGGTTCCACCATCTTAGAGATTGTATTCAAAGACGAATTATGTTACTTCAGTACATTCCCACGGAGGATTAGGATGTAGTTATTCTGATGAAGTCGCTCGCCAAGAGAAAATTTGAATACCACAGAGGCAGGATCGGGGTAGCTGATAATCCATTTCTTGTTGAGAGGGAGTGTTGAAAAGTCAACAAGAAATGTGTGTCAAATTTAATTTTCCCTTAATTAATTTGGAAAATAAATTGTAATCTTATCTCATAATCTCTTGTAATAGTTAATTGAGTGTGATAGACTCAGTTAGCTCATGAAATTCGAGTTAAGGGTGGTTGGTGAGGCATGTAGAGTGATTCTATTTGTTTTAGAGTCCATGTTGCAGTTAGTGTATTAGTTTAATGCATGCGAAATCAATTAACTTAATTAATTGAGTTAAAATCAATTTAACTAGTTGTAACTGATTGTTGCACTAGTGAGAGGTCAAGTGAATTAAATCAAATTTAATTCACATGCAGTGATCTGTCAAGTGTGTAGAAATTATACAAACATATGTATATCAATGGATTCAATCCGATCAAGAAATGTACTAAAGCTAGATACTGAATCCTTCTACAATTGCGGAAAATAAGCACAATCGTCAATTAATATAACTGCAGAAAGAAACAAATCAAACCAAAACACAGATAATTTTCCGAGGAAAGCTTGCTGCTAAAAACCCCTCTATCTTCTATTGTATATTCCACAAGGAATCATGAAACAACTACAATGCACTCTTCTCACAAGAGTCTCCTGCAATCTCCCTATCATCTCACATTGATCCAGACAAAATTGAGCCAACACTTAGCCAATTTTCAATCTGTTTTCAGCCTGCCTTGCTCCCGCAATTCCCGATGAATGCAATCCCTATTATTTAGGAATTTCAAACTTCCTCAATTTCACTGAGTATCATGGGCATCCTATGGTGTTTTAACTGCATCTGGGCAGTCTGCTAATATCACAACTGATAGTTAACTTCCCTTTAACATTTGTCTCAACTGGGTCTCCACTGGAACTAACATGCATGTAGCTATTAATAGTAAATCATCAGTTGCATGGCAGATCATTGATTGTGAATTAAATAATATTTAATTCACTTGATCTCTCACTAATGCAACAAACAATTATAACTAGTTAAACTGATTTTAACTCAATTATTGAGTTAACTAATTTCTCATGCATTAAACTAATGCACTAATTGCAACTTGGACTCAAAAAACTAATATAATCACTTTGCATGCCTCACCAACTACCCTCAACTCGAAATTCATTAGCTAACTGAGTTTATCACAATCAGTTAACTATTACAAGTGATCATGAGATAAGATTACATTTTATTGTCCAATTTAATTAAGGGATACTTAAATTTGTCATATATCCAATTTATTAAATAAATTTATTTTCACACTAATGTATCGCTAGGACCCAGCACTGCATGACCTGTGGTCCCACACTAGTGTAGGTGATATCATGTTGCTTTTGGATGCCAATTTCACTGCTTCTTGTTGCAAAATTCAACACTCCCTCTCAACAAGAAATGAATTTCCTTTCATGCGCACATGCGCCTCTTGCATGCAACATGCAACTCTTGCATGAAACACTTCTCTAGTGTTTCTCGCACATGCAACTCTTGCATGCAATACTTTTCTAGTGTTTCTCGCACATGCAAATTTTTCATGCAACACTTTTGAAACTAAATAGCCTCCAAACAATTGAATCAGTATAATACACCTGTTGTCAGAGTCTTTTGACTGCTGGTACCTACTGCACATGTCTACTGGACTCTCTACACTGTTGACATCTGCATCCATGCACTCTGCATTGCTGCGAAATTTGATCTGCGCTCCAGTATCTGACACCTGTCACTTTGATTTCTGTCCTCCTGACATCTGACTGCATCAATCTAACTGATCCTAGTACTGCTATACTGCGGGCTCCTCGTAGCCAGGTTCGATCCATGAGACGCACCATCTCTAGGACCCTGCCCAAATTTCTTCTTGGGATCAATTCTGCACATCGCCCCACCTCACACTTGGAGGTATAGCTGCATGCACTCCCTCTGCCCATCTGGCTTGAAAGTTCTCTGCTTGAGTGGTTTATGCCACTCCATGATCCTCCGCATGTGGCTGCTCCACATCTTGTGGTTCATTCTTTGGAACCAAGTGTTCCTCATCTGCATGCAAATCAAGCTCCCTTTCAAGGGACAATTGCATGTATTTCTCACACTTCCCCATGGTACATCCCTTGCATATGTCTATCAGCGCAAGGGTACCCTTTGGAAGCTCTGTAGAAATCTGCTGCATGACCTTCAAAGCTTTGTGGTGTAGATGGCCCAATCTCCTGTGCCATAAGTCACCCTCATCCTGACCCACCAATTTGTTTTCTTTACCCAAATTTTGCGCAACCATATACATAAATTTTATAGATATTCTTCACACGAGTCCCAATATTCTTGGCTTGTCATATTTCTTTGTGTCGAAGGAAAATTTTTCCTTCACTGAAAACAACATCATAGCCTATATCCTCCAACATTGTGACTGAAACTAAATTTTTCTTCAAGTTAGGTACATGCATTACATCTTTTCATAAAAATGGTTTACCCGAATGTCTCTATAAAGTAATTGTACCAATCCCGATAACGCTATACCTTCCATCGTCACCCATTTCGATGTGCATCTGGAGGTCCTTCTCCTCCAAGCTACTGAAATTTTTTTTGCTTCCCGTCATGTGGAAAGATGCACCACTATCCAAGTACCACCCTGATCCCATCGCACTTGAAACCATGCATGTGATCAGTGAGAAGTATATCTCAAATTGTGAGGCTAAAGCCTCACCAAATGCAGATCCTGAAGCCTTCTTGTTCTTCTTCTTTTGTGGATAATTAGTGGCATAATTTCCATGCTCGTGACAGTGAAAACACTTCACACTAGACATGTCGCGCTCCTTGACTTCTTCGCCGATCTAAGATTTGGAATATGATTTATTTCCCTTCCCTTTCTTCACCTTACCAAACAAGGAGAAATTTTCTTCATCATCTTCCTTAGATGAAGATCCATCCTTGGTATTCCTCCTTAATTCTTCTTGCACCAAATCTGACCAAAGTCGTTCCCAATCTGGCAGCTTTTCCCTCCCATTGACAGAGTCCTGATAACTATGACAACCCTTGGGAAGTCCTAGAAGAGATATGCTCACCAAGTCATCATCTGTGACAATAATTCCGATGCTCCCAAGCTCATCCTGACATTGGAAAAACTTTGCTAAATATATTAGAATAATGTCACCTTTCTCCATTTTGATTTTTGTGATCTTGTCCTTCAATGCCAATTTTCTATGATCACTTCTGCTCTGAAACAGATCTTCCAAATCCTTCCACATTGCATATGGTGTCACTTTTCCATGGAGACTTGAGACAATTTGGTCTCGTACTCCCTCCAATAATATCCTCCTCGCCCTTGCAACCTTATTTTGCCAAGCATCAAGATTTGCGGCATCTGCTGCAGCGAGTTTGGGAATGTCATTATCAATGAATTCTTTCAACCCATTATCCTCTAGTACTTCCTCCATCCTATATTTCCACACAATACAATTGGAATTTCCCTCGAGTGCATACTCCAATCTCAAGCCATTGAAAGCCATTTCGATCCTGATTCGCCAGTCGCACCAAGAATAATTTTGCAAATTCGAATTCTATTCAGTCACAAACTCAGCTTCTCCTCCACTATAGTGATTTCCTGTGCTCTGATACCATGTATAAATTATACAAACATGTGTATATAAATGGATTCAATTCGATCAAGCAATGTACTAAAGCTAGATACTGAATCATTCTACAAATCAATTATAGAAAATAAGCACAATCGCCAATCACAACAAGTGCAGAAAGAAACAAATCAAACCACAACACATATAATTTCCCGAGGAAAGCTTGCTGCTCAAAACTCCTCTATATTCTATTGTATATTACACAAGGAATCATGAAACAATTATAATGCACTCTTCTCACAAGAGTCTCCTGCAATTTTCCTATCATCTCACATTGATCCAGACAAAATCGGGCCAACACTTAGCCAATTCTCAGCCTGTCTTCAGCTTGCCTTGCTCACGCAATTCCTGATGAATGGAAGTCCTATTCTTTAGGAATTTCAGCATTCGTCAACAGCATTGAGTATCATGGGTATCCTGTGGTGTTTTAATTGCAGCTGCGCAGTCTGTTAACGTCACAATTGATAGTTAACTTCCATTTAACCTTTGTCTCAACTAGGTCTCCACTAGAACTGACATGCATGCAACTATGAATAGTAAATCATTAGTTGCATGGAAGATCAATGATTGTAAATTAAATAATATTTAATTCACTTGATCTCTCACTAGTGCAACAAACAATTACAAATAGTTAAACTGATTTTAACTCAATTAATTGAGTTGAATGATTTCTCATGCATTAAACTAATGCACTAACTGGAACTTGGACTCAAAAAAATAACAGAATCACTCTGCATGACTCACCAAATACCCTCAACTCAAAATTCATGAGCTAACTGAGTTTATCACACTCAGTTAACTATTACAAGTGATCATGAGATAAGATTACATTTTATTGTCCAATTTAATTAAGGGATAATTAAATTTGAGATATATCCAATTTATTAAATAAATTTAATTTCACACTAATGTATCGCTAGGACCCATCATTACATGACTCGTGGTCCCACACTAGTGTAGGTGCTGTCATGTTTCTTGTGGATGCCAATTTCACTGTTTCTTGTTGCAAACTTCAATAATGTGATTGATGATTTACTATTAATAGCTGCATGCATGTCAGTTTTGATGAAGACCCAGTTGAGACAGAGGTTAAAGGGATGTTAAATATCACTTGTATTATTAGCAAACTACCCAGATGTAGTATCACACACATAGGATTGCCCATGAGTATTGCATAGTTTTGGAAGGGTGAAATTCCTAAATAATAGGGAATTAATTCTCTTAGAATTGCACAAGCAAGGAATGTTGATCAGAGGTAGGAAATTGGCTAAGTGTTGGTTGATTTAGTCTGGATCAGTGTGAGACATTTGGTAGAGTGCAAGACACTCTTGTGAGAAGAGTGCATTGTATTGTTTCATGATTCCTTGGTTGAATATACAATAGAAGATAGAGGGGTTTTGAGCAGCAATCTTTCCCCAGGAAAAATATCTGTGTTGTGGATTGATTTGCCTCTTTCTTTTACTAGGTGTGGTTATGTGATCGTGTTTATTTTCTGCAATTAATTTGTAGAAGGATTCAATATCTTGCTTTAGCATATCGCATGATCAGACTGAATCCATTGATATACATATTTTTTATATAATTTCTACACTAGATGCATTAATCTCAGTGTAGATATTGATTTATAATCCTATTTTCTTACTTACACTATGCATTGATTTGAGTGTAGATGTTGATTTATAATCCTATTTGATTACTTGTATTAGATGCATTGATTTTAGTGTAGATGTTGTTTTTTAATCTGATTTGATTTCTTGCATTAGATGCAATGATTTGAGTGTATATGTTGATTTCTGATTTCTTGCACTAGAGAGAGAGGGAAGAAGATTTCTTGCACTAGATGCATTGATTTCAGTGTAGATGATGATTTCTAATCCTATTTGATTTCTTGCACTATATGCATTGATTTTAGTGTAGTTGTTGATTTCTAATGATATTTGATACTTGCACTAGATGCATTGATTTCAATGTAGATGATTTATAATCCTATTTGGTTGCTTGCACTAAATGCATTGATTTCAATGTAGATGGTGATCTATAATTCTATTTCATTGCTTGCACTAGATGCATTAATTTCAATGTAGATGTTGATTTATAATTATATTTGATTTCTTGCACTAGATGCATTGATTTCAGTGTAGATGGTGATTTCTAATCCTATTTGATTACTTGCACTAGATGCATTAATTTCACTGTAGATATTGGTGTCTAATCTTATTTGCTTACTTACACTATGCATTGATCTAAGTGTAGATGTTGATTTCTAATACTATTTGATTGCTTGCATTAGATGCATCGATTTTAGTGTAGATGTTGTTTTCTAATCTTATTTGATTTCTTGAATTAGATGCATTGATTTCAATGTATATGTTGATTTCTGATTTGATGTAATTGGAGGTATGATGGTACATTAATTTTAAAGTCATTGGATTAATAGTGTGCAATGATTTTAGTGTAAGCACAAAAAATTATTGACAAAGTACATTGATTTTTGTGTTATAACAATTAAACCTATTAATATTGGAGAGCAAGAGATGCTTACAACAACAACTCGAGCTAAATATTTAAATGGTTTAAGATTTCAACTGTTATTTTCATATAATCGATATGAAAATATGAAAAAACTAACAATGATGACAATAAGACTAGTAGAAGAAAATAGTTTGAGATTGATCACAATGAAGACTATTTGTAATTGACTACATTCTTATTATTCACATTTTCTATGATTCAATATTATTACATTGCCACTTTGTATTCAAAATTTTTATTTCATCATTTTTCATTATTAAAACAAATTTAAAATTAAAATGACTTGATAAATCTCAAACATATTTAGCATATTTAAAATGATTATATTAATATTATATATATTTACATATTATTGATAAAATTATCTATATGCTCCTCATATTATTGATTTTTTTTCTTGGCCGCACACGATTGAAACCAGCCTAGATCCATCTTAACTTCGGATCTATCAGGCGTCGAGAGGGATCAAATCTCTCGAGGTAAAAACCTTTCCTCATGTTTTGCACTCAAAAAAAAGGTTTGCACCTCGAGAGATTTGATCCCTCTTGGTGCTTGATAGATCCAAAGTTAAGATGGATGTAGGTTGGTTATAGTCGAAATTATTTTTCTATTTAGAGCAAGTGTCAACTCAAGGAACAGATGGATTGACAAACGTTAAGATGGATGTAGGTTGGTTATAGTCGACATTATTTTTCTATTTAGAGCAAGTGTCAACTCAAGGAATGGGTGGACGAACAAACTTACACATACGAGATCCCCTCGTACTTGGTTGTAGAATGAGCCTCTCGGCCTCTCGGCTCAATAAAAATCTTGCTCGCACATTTTTTTTTTTTTTTACTTTACACCATATTCATTTTTTTTCATTATAGCCGACATTATTTTTCTATTTAGAGCACTTTCCAACTCAAGGAACAGACAAACGAACAAACTTACACATTCATATTCCCTCATACTAGGCTGTAGAATGAGCCTCTCCTTAGTCACATGATTTTTTTTATAATTCTAATTACTTTACACCATTTTCATTTTTTTCATTATAGTTGAAATTATTTTTCTAACATTTTTTTTTTTACTTCTAATTACTTTACACCATATTCATTTTTTTTCATTATAGTCGACATTATTTTTCTATTTATAGCACGTGTCAACTCAAGGAATAAACTGACAGACAAACTTACATATGCCCTCTTACTAGGCTGTAGAATGAACCTCGAGGCTCAATAATTGTACTAAAATTATTTCCAGAATGAAAATCAAATAAACTAGAAAAAATCATTATCAAATTATTCACTTAGAGAAATGAAAAAAAAACATGGTTAATCTAATTTTGATAAATTTCAAATATAAAATTTGATTCTTAAAAAATACAAACATGGTAATTATAAGAAAGAAATTGAAAAGCCACACATTAATCAAAATCCACTCACCTATACCCATTTCAAAATCACGGATTCAACGCACTAAAACTTAACCTGAATCCAGAGGAAGTAAAATTAAAATTCAAAGAAAAAAAATGTACAAACTTCACCATAACCCAGATAGAATGTCGCAAAGCTAGCATACGTTCTTCTTTGAACGCAACATTCTTGAAGAAGTAAATGAATACAAGTACCTCGGGATCGATTTCAACAACAAGCTTAATTGGGAGGATTGCAAAAAGAAAAGAATTTTAGGAGGGTGGAAAGCATTATATGCACTTCAAAATAGATGTAGAGAGGTAGAGTTATGGGATTGGAAAACGATCAAAGTAATTTTTTGAGTCCTAGTTTGTCCAATGATATTATATGGGTGTGAATTGTGGGCTAGTAGCATCCTTGTTTCAAAATGGAAACAAATTGAAAAAATTAAAAAATTCTTGATCATGAGCAAGTTCAAAATAAAAAGTTCGATTTCCTATGAGATAATGTTGAGTGAAACAGGGGCAACTCCCATCGAAGCAATTTCCATGGTGCGTATTATAAGGTAACTAAAAAGAATTAAGCAAATGGGAGGAGGTAGATGGCCGAAAGTTATTTTCAATGAGTGAAAGAAAGAAATCATGGATGAGAAAAAACAACAAATGGATGCAAAAATGGAATATTTACCTGAATGCACGTCCCACAAATAACAAAGAGTTAAATAATTTTGTGCTGGAGAAGTTCCGTAAGGGTATATGGGGAAAAACGTTGGGTAGAAATAAGAAGTTGTATGTTCAGGAATTCAACCCCACTTGTGATCTCCAACAAAAAGAATACATTGGAGCTAGCGTTCCGTGGAGAGAAAAGGTTCTTATTGCTCAATTAAGAACTAACTCACATCAAATTCGGTGTGAAATGGGACAATGGAAGAGACCTAAAGAAGCTTGGGAAGAAGGAGTATGTACTTTTTACACTTCTCGGGTAGTGGAATCAAAAAAACATTTCATTTTAGAATGTGACGCTTTGAGAGACATCAAGGACAATTACCGCAATATGTTAGCATCAATTCCGTGGCATTTTCTTTTCAATGAGAGAATTGTTAGAAGATTGGTTAGCTCATCATCAATTTGAGTAAAAAAAAGTTGAATTATAGAAGGCAAAAAACAAAAACGCTGGTAATCCCATAGAATATTTTTAGTCTCATAATCTTTTAAATTTCATTCATTCATATAATAACGATGTGAATGTGGCAATTAAGAGTCACCAACAATATGCAGCAGACTCGAGACAACACTTCCAAACCGCAACACATAACACTAATTCAAATAGAAACCCTACCCGATCTCTAAATTTTCTAAATTTTTTTCACCTTTCACCGCAGGATTAGCTTTCTCGATCTCTTGACACTCGACCTCCCTATAATAAAACGAGCATCCATTCTTCTCTGAATAAAGGCGCAAAGAATAGAAAGGATAATAATGAATTGGCAAAACCAAAATTAAGGTTGAGACTAAGTACCTTTTCTGCATCTTGGGTTTGGAGTTTGGGAAAAGTTCTAAACAAATATAGCATTTCTAAACTTTTAACCCAAACCCGCTTTACAATAGATCCATACCTCTTGTTGGCGAAGAATTTCTAGAATCGGTTGCTTAGTTTAAATTGAATATATCTCCTGAAACAAAAATAATTAAATAAATCAATCATCTCCCAACAATCTTTGGAACACTGCATGTATCGAACCTGGAACCTACAGGAGGCCATTTTTGCAATTTGCAGGAATTTAACGCTAATAATGTCGAAGGGATTTATTTAATTACAATGGTTATGCCACTAATTAAAAGAAATATTGATTAAAAAAATATATTATATCACCTAGTGCATTAGTCAGAGCTTCTTTTCATTCTGAATTGTCAAAACACACTGGAAACAAACTTCAACAATATATTAATGAATGTCTCAAGGAATGATGTACAAAGTGTACACATATAAATACATCAAGAAACTGTTGAATTAGTTCCCTATATTTCTTGGACTCTAATAACTGATTACCTAACACAAACTAACCCAAGGATTAGTTGCCTAACATTCCCCCCTTAATCCGAAGGGATATACTAAAGTTCAAGAACGAGAGCTTCGAATGTAGAAATGCATCTCATCCAAGAGCTGAATGTCTCTCGGAAATGGTTTTCAAGGATGACCATAAACCGAAAATGGGAAAACTCATTGTCTCACCAACACTAATTCTGGAACCTACAGAGCAGTTCACAGAACAAAAAATTTGGTTTTAAGTTGACCACAAACTCTGGAAGTTGGAACTGTCACAACAGTTCCTCGAACAATTCCAAATCTGGAAGTGCTCGCTCAGAAACAACTCAATAAACTGAGGTTATGGCTTAGGATGTGGATCACTGACTCAGGCTCGCTTGACATCTCGAACTCGAACCTGTAGCAGACCACCCACCAAAAAATCCCCCCTTGTCGGATACAAGGTGAGAAATATTCGTCATCACTGCAAGACTCATCACTCTCGAACAAATTATTCGATATGATCTGTAGATCTTCCTGGCTGCTTTCGTCCATTCCTAAGAAGAAATCCATCCAACACTTTACTTCTCTCTTGCAGTTCTTTTCTTTTTGGAACATTTATTTGACTCGTTATTTTTCTTTCCACAATGCTCGCACGGGTGAAGATCAAAACACCGATATTTCATATGTCCAACTCGGTTACACTGCTAGCATCTATCAACCTTTTCTGGAACAACACCATCCAGAAAACCTGCACTTCGAAATTTGGTAGGTTTAAAAAAGTCTGGAATGTGAAAAGATACATCATTGCTATAACCAAGACCAGTTCTGTGTTTATTGTGTGTCATCTCTTCCCATGGTCTTATAACAGGTTTCACATCAGCAGTCTTAACTGTGTCCAAAATTTCACCTGAAAGAACTGCATTTCTATGATCATTCTTTAACTGATGATCAAGCTCGAACAAATTGTTGTTATGAACAAACACTAGTTCAGAATCACAAGTTTTCTTTTGAAGTTCATTTCGCTGTAACTGCGATTCTAACTCCAAGAATTCAAATTTTCTTTTAGCATTTTGCAAACATGATTGGATGTCAGAGAGAATTTATTTGCTAACTTGGACATCGTTATGGACAGTAGATAGCATTAAATTTCTTAATAACTGTACTAAATCATTTAGTTTGGTCATTTTCTCTAGTGCAGTATCAAAGTAAACTTGCAATCAACTCAGAAAGTTATGGACAATAGATAGCATTAAATTGCTTAATAACTGTACTAAATCATTTAGTTTGGTCATTTTCTCTAGTGCAGTATCAAAGTAAACTTGAAATCAACTCAGAAAGAAGAGGTGTTGGCTACCACCGAAAATGCACCCAATACAAACAAATTTTCAATGATTTAACTGGGTGTCGGGTTCAACCGATCATGCACCCATCAACAAAGTTATAACATGAAGACACACTTTTAATTAAACTTTCAAACCATATTTTTGATTTCACCTTTAACAAATTGGTAAAAAGCACAAAAATTTCTCCCAAAAGACTTTGAACTTGTGAATCTTTTTTTTTACACCATGTAGTTACATGACATCAACTCACCACAATATCCTTGTTAACCATTCTATAATAAAAATTCAATAAAAACATTGATTTCAACTTGTATACTTGGTGAGAAAAGTACAACTCTTCAATTCGATACCTCCTTTTTCTCAATATAATTATCATTACGCATAGAAAACAACCGAAACAACCGAAGTCTTGAACTTTGTCATACCAGTACAAAGGAGAGGAGAATCCCTCCCTTTGCAAAATCCACTTTGCTTACGGCAAAATTTTCACCAAATGTGCAAAGAATAATTCCTCCCTCTGCAATCAACTTCTCATTCCGCCTTACAGATAGATTAATAATAAATTGTAAGACACACAAACTTTTCACGGACTCTTCTTGGAAGTGAAAAAATGCATCTGCAAGGTGCAATTATCAACCTGTGCCATAAACGGTTTCCTGATAAATTGATTCTTCCTACAGAGTTGATCCTCTTGGAACAGTTGCCTAAATTTTAAAATTGTATAACACGGTCTCTTTTATGCCGCCCTAAATCTGAGCAATTCATTAAAAAATACTATGATATTGAAATCACAATTTAAATAAAAACGTTATATAACAGCGGACCCAAAACTTGCACTGCACAAAAATTTGTTTGAAACATGGTCTTCATATCCCACTTAAGTCTCCATAAAAACGTTCAACCTTTCCTTTAAAACAGGTGCAGAAGTAGTCCCCAAGATTCCTATAATATAATTCCATAAATTCACAGTCGAATCCAAGGGAAGTGAACCAATCCCAGATGTTACAGGTTCGATTCTCCAGCAGGGCACAAAAATCAGAATGCAATAGTTTCAATAACAAATCAACATATACATCGAAAACTCTAAACCGTACTTACCCTTCAATTCAAAACTATGGTTTTTTTTGGTTCACCAATATCATTTTTGCAGCGCCTGTGCATAGCGTAACTTGACCAGAAAAACAGAGCAAAGAAGAATATTCAGTTCTTGGTTTTAATGACCATGTCTTTGAACACTATCCGTAGGGCATATATGCTTCAGGTTTAGGACGAATTAGCCTTATCGTAGCAGGTTGTCTCTTAAGGAGCTTTCTCTCTTACTCGCTGCCATGTTTAGCACAGAAGAAGTTGAGACATTTCATGTCTGTGGTATATCTCTATTGGAAAATGGCTTTGATGCGCATTTTTGGAAGCACTACATTATGCAGTCTTTTATGGAAAAGGATCCTTTAATTTATTTTTTTTAGATGCGAAATTCTCACGAGCCTCTTCGGCACACGCCCAGGTACATCAACAATACATTATGAGAATTGAATCTTCAATTCGTCCAGAGTGCATTCAAAAAAATTTAACCCTTCTAACGCATTGATCTATCCACGACATGCCAAAACAATAGCAGGCCAAAACAATAGCGAGAAACCAACATGAATTGGAAACATACATGAAAAACAGTGGCTCACCTATTCAACAGAGCAGATCAACCATGCTCTGATACCACTGTAGGACACACAACACAGAAACTGGAAACAAACTTCAACAATATATTAATGAATGTCTCAAGGAGTGATGTACAAAGTGTACACATATAAATACATCAAGAAACTGTTGAATCAGTTCCCTATATTTCTTGGACTCTAATAACCGATTACCTAACACAAACTAACCCAAGGATTAGTTTCCTAACAAATGGTAGTCTGAACAATCGTTTGGGGCATCCCTGCTTCCGATTATGCTCTCAAATTCAAAGGGAACTACCACTTTGAACGTGTCAAGATTGAGCTACTTGACGCTCACCTTTTCTGAGGGCCATCTGTATTTGCTATGTGTGGAGAGTTTTATCCGATTTATCTAATGTGGCTGGCAATCGTGTAGAGGCATCTCTGGTGACACCATGACAACCTTTGCAGCTCGAAAACTTGTTTGAAAAACCTTTGACATAAATTTTCGTCCTTTGTGAAATTTAATTGAGTATATAAGTTAAGATAATTATATTTATGTTTAATTAATGATTAAAAAGTAGGTTAAAAGGACTCTCAAGTACAATTATGTCTATACAATGCGGGAGAACCAAATGGTCTTCTATAAAAGTGCAATGCATGAATATAAAACGTACAATGCATGAACATAAAATACAATGTATGGAATTCCTTGGTAGAGAAGATCAATGAGCTAATGAATGTGAAGATCAAACCCGTCTCTCCTAACATTCGAGGCTAAATGAACACTCAAGAAACTCCACAAAGTATGTTGGAATGATGAAGCACTGATGGAAAGTGTGAACTATCCGCTAGATTGTTGCCTAAGGGAGTTCACGTACTGTTGAGGTCTGGAGGACCTAGTCTATCTCCAAGGAACGGATTTGAGAAAAAAATGTTGTTGAAATTTCATGTGGCGGGGTGAGGTTACACGAATCCTCATTGATTTAGAGCATGGATATGAACTGGTGCACAAATCTCGTGGTTTGTGGGTGCAGATACACATTGAAGACATCATAAAGTACACAGATTAAAATAAAGATAAAACTCTTTGTGGATAACATCCGAAAGAATATGATTGGACAATGCTAACAAAAAGAAGCATTGGGAAACAGAGTCAACATCAACATCACCCCCTTGAGAACCTCAAAAACTAATATTAATACCAAAACATGATCACTAAATGTCATTAGCAATGACATAATAAGAAGTATGCTTAGTTAATTTAATTAACATGTCATGGGTACCTTTTTATGTCCTCTAATGCTAATTCCCCATCTTACTTTAGGGAAGTGATAAAATTTTTCCATGTTTGTTTTATGGATTAAGTTTTATGTTTGTGGTTGGTGTTTTAGAATTAAATTAAATAGCATTTGTACCAAAAGGTGCAAGGTCATTCCCATAAATGTTATATTGAATATTGTTTATATAAATTGATTTTATTTTAGCTATATAATTTATACATTTATCTTTTTTTTTTTTCAAAACTAAAAACACTTCCTTATGTTTTATAAAGTTTAGAGAAATAACGATACTAAAATAGTAAATAATAAGCATAAAAATTTCATAAATGGTTAGAGCTTCAATTGAATTTGCCATGAACCATATAGCTTCATCATAGATTTTTAGTTGTTATCATATCATAGACAATATATTTTGAAAAATGAAGGGATTTGGAGGAAGAGAATAACTGACCTCAACAAAATAAACTAAGATATCATAAATTACAACATATTACAGACATCTGTACTATTTTTTCCCTATTGATACTATGTACATTCCATTCCTTGCAATTTCTAAAACTGCTTCTCTCTATGTTGTTGCTTGCTTTCATAAAGGAGCCTTTTATCTACATATAATTGATTGTTTGCCATGGAGATTTGGATATCATGGACATTTAAGGACAATGCCGGTAAATAATCTGGACATTTCAAGAAAACCCTGGTAAAGAATCAAGTGTGGGCTATGTTGGACGGATAAATTGTTCTTGCGGACAAGACCGATCTCCCTAGTACTAAAAGTATCTAGCAACAAACAGCCAAATAGACTAATCTTTCTCTAAGCATATATAATGTATGAAAAGCTCTATATAGGTGTTAAAATACCTACCTTATGTCCAGTGCTTGTTTGAAGTTGTTGTTATCCTTCGTGCGCTTGAAGGAGTTTCGATCGTAAACCTGTAGTCACAAACAAGCAAAGTATTACATAGCACTTGTATAGACATAATCATAAACCATGCTTATCATAGTGATCAAGGAATATATGAAATAAACCATTAAAAAACAGCTTATTGAGAAAAATGAGTATATTTGTATTAATTTCAAAAGAAGGAAAACCTTACAACCTGAGCCTTGATGTTGCACAGGCCTTCCCGGGGTCTGAAGCAGGAGTCTCCTCTACTTTGACAAGCTCTACACTCTTTCAATCAAGACAAATAGAGGTATGTAATCTCTCCTCACAAAATTCTTGTTTAACTAAGTTTGAATCTCAACAGCACTTATCTTCAAATATTCTAAAGCTTCAGCCCCCTTTGAGGCTACCCAATGCCTCTTTTTATAATGGAAAAGAGGAGGTTTTTCTGTTCCAAATATGAAGGGATAGAATCCTCCTTCAAAGGGATAAGCTCCTCACATCAAGGGGTTAGCTCCATAAGGTAAGGGATACATGTACCTTATCAAAGTGTACTTATTCCCGAAAATTCTCATCTATAATATTCTAGAATTAATCTCAAATCAACTTTTTAACTTTACTTTCTCTCCTTTTTTAGTTTTACAGGAGTCCGCACCTATAACACATAGAAAGTGCGGTTTTGGTCCGCAGGATAGCTGAACATTAGGTGTGGGCTCGCAGAAAATGTATAGAGAAAGTGCGATACCAAAGTTTAGGACATTTTTAGGAACTTTTCTCTGATTTTCAAGGCTTGATATGAAGAACTGATATGTTAGACTTGCAAAAGGAGGAAGTATGAGTTATAATGAGCTCATACCCATAGCAGAATGTCAGGATGACAATTTTTAGTGTAACAGGCTATTGGTTTAGGCCCTCTCTAAATGATATTAGGATGTAAAATATTACTATAATTTGTGTTTATTTTTTTTGGATGGAAGTTAATTTCCACCTGGCTTAAGAAATTAAGAGTGGATCGTCTGAACTGTTTTACATCAAAAACTCTCAAATCAAGCTAGAGAGTTTGCATGAATATCTTTCATTTGCATGTGGCTTATTTGACCATATTGTTATGTTTTTGGTGAAGTAGTGGAAAAAGGGGTATCATTTGGGATGACACAACCTTTGGAAATTTGTCCTCCTCCATTTTGATAGGCCTTAACAATCCAAATAGTCACAAAAAATATCAAGATTATGGATATAACAACTAGATATGACCAAACTCTATTAATAGGTGGCTTGATAGGGTGCCATTGCTCATTAAAGATGTTTGAGAAGGTGTCCTTCACGAAGGAGAAATTTTTTAGTCTCTCCAATACCGAAAAATTGTCCAACATATTCTGAACAAATGTGGCATATGCATATGCTTCTTTGAGTTGAATCTGTGCTATGTACTTCCCTTCACTATTACATTTTTCATTAACATTTCATTAGAATTTGAAGCTCTCCAATAACTGTGAGAAGAGGATGTAATTTTCCATAACACATCATAGTCAAAATTAGTAAAATGTTCTAGTTAGTTACTTGAGGAATAAGTCCGATTTGGATGGTACCATTAGAAGCATGCAGTATATATAAATTCTGGGCCATCCAAGGCATGAGGGCACAGGTAGACCTCTTGACATGGCTGGTAAACAGGTGGAACGTGCAGGACCAGTGTTTTATTATTGGTGGCCATCGGCTCGAAATTGAGCTGGAGGATATTTATTTTTTGACTGGTTTGTCCAAAAGGGGCGAACAAGTTTCTCTGTTTGGGACTAGGCCAGGTGGCCAGTCTGTCGCTAGTCTTCAACTAGAATTCTGTAATGATCAGGCAAACCCTAGGGACAAACGGATTGACATAAAAAACATCATCCGTCCCGAGTTGAAAGTTATTGCATTTATTGTTACCAGACTGTGTGGGAGTGCTGTGCTGCATGTGGCTACCGGTTCCCAAATGTGTATTGCTGTCGACTGTTTTCGCGGCACCATTTTCAACTGGTGCGAAGCTGTATTGGCCAATATAAAAGGCCAATTTACTAGAGCGAAGAATGGTAAACTAAAAAACTTTGGATATGGATCCATCGTTGTTACCTTTTCTCTAGAGAGGATCCCCATGCTAGCTCCGCAGATTATTTCTGTTAATGCCAGTCGACTTCGAGAACCTAGGATGACTCTTTGGGTCGCACTGATGGCCCGTCACAGTATTGAGGGCTCTGAGATTGTTCGATTTCCTCCTTCATATTTTCGTTGGCTGGATCAACAAATTTTTACCATAGAGGACTTTCCATATGCCGGGATAGATTTCCGTGGCGACCGAGAAACGACTCTCCCAGCCGGGGAACAGTGGGATGAATCAGGTAAAATCATTTTCAACAATTTCTAAGTTCTATTTTTTTTTATTTTTTGATCATCTTTGAAGCTAATAACCAAAAGTTTTGAATGCAGATGTGGGCCCACGATGATCAGCCCATCTCCAACCTTATGACAGAAGATAACCAGTTGCAGTTGCACCAGCCCCAGCCCTAGCAGGCCAATCAGCGGAAATCTTGTCTGACTTAGAGAATCACCTAGAGCGCCTGACTCTAGATATTCCAGAGACGGACATAGATGAGATTCCACTCAGATTACAGAGATACGTGATTGGTGTTCCAGGACCTTTTAGTAGGTTCCTATGTAGGGTGGCCCGAGCAGTGGTCTCTTATCGTGATCACCATCAGTGATGGGATGATCGTTTGTAGACTCATATTTTGACTTTTTGTGTTATCATTCTACCGATCATAAGGTGTTTCCAACCTATGATCGAAGACGATGTATATTTTTTGAAAACACTCCTATATTATGATATATCACTATTTACCGGCTATCTGTGTGCATGTTATGGATGCTGTTTGATTTACTGTTTTGATTATTGCAAATGTTGATTTATCATACTAGAAGCAACTGCATCTGCTAATGTATTTAAATGTCTTGGAATATGTTGATATTCGATATAATCAAATTCACGTTCCAAGAGACGAACTCTTAAAAATAACCATAATAACACTGGATTCCTAATGGTATAGACCCTGTTAAGCTGTAATACAACAAGTTTAGAATCCAACCTAACAATCAAACTCCGAATTCCAAATGATATGGATTCAGACAATAACTCAATCACTGCACTATAATCGGCAATGTTATTCGTTGTTTGACCAAGGCTTACCCCATGCATGGATATTAACTCGCCAGAGGGTGAATAAATAACCCAATTTGCGGAAGAAATGTTCCGTGTACTACAACAAGCACCATCAGCAAAACCAATGTAGGTTTGACGAGACGTCGACATCTGCAATATTAGGAGTAAAACTCAGATAAGCAGGAATAGTGATAAAAACACACTTCTAAACTAGGCACACTTTTCTAATCTAAGACACACCAGCAGTAAAGAAATCTAATCTAATAAAAAATCTCCACACTAAGTTTTAAGCATAATATCGCTTTAGATAAAGCCCATTTCTGGGTTTATCCAAAGGGACACCATCAAAATCTATCAACTCATAGGCCCCTTTTGCTAACTTTCGTTTGACAATGAAAGGACCATGCCACATAGGCACGAATTTCCCAGCCCCTAGTTTATCGTTGGCTTGATCATAAAGTAAGACTAGGTCTCCTTCTGAAAAATTTCGAGGGGTCACATTTCTATCATACTGAGCTTTAATTCATTTAACATGAGCCTTGTTTTCTATTGCAACATTTCGTCGATTCTCATCTAGTTGAGCCAAGTACAAGAAACGTTTCTCCTCTTCAGACGTAGCTGGGAGTAATTCTATGGCTAATTTCAGTAACGGAATTTCACATTCAATCGGCAACACAACTTCCAAACCGTAAACGAGTTGAAAGGGAGTGAAACCAGTTGATGTTTTTACCGAGGTTCGATATGCCCAAAGTGCTGAAAATAACATGGAATGCCAATTCGTCTTGTGAATACCAATAATGCGTTTGATCATGGTGACTAAAACTTTATTGATGGCTTCAACCAGACCATTGGCTTGTGGATAATATGGAGTGGAACTACCGTGACGCAGGCCAAGTTGATCTGTCAGTTCAGTCATCATGACATTCCGAAAATGACTTCCATGATCTGTAATAATGGCTTGAGGAACACCAAACCTAGAAATTATGTGATTAAATACGAAAGTTGCAACAGTTTTTCCGTCAGCCGAAAATGTAGGCATCGCCTCGGCCCACTTAGTAAAATAATCTACTACTAAGACAATATAAGCATGCCCCCTGGCCGAGTGAGGGTTACATGTAATAAAATCGATACCCCATTTCGCGAAAGGACCAACGGAAATTATAGGGTGAAGTGGAGCTGGTGGCGCGCACATTTTACGATAAAAAAGTTGACAATTGTGGCATTTCTGGACCGCATAAATACAATCTTTGAATAATGATGGCCAGAAATAACCAGCGCACAATATCTTTTGGGCAGTGGCATACCTAGACATATGACCGCCACATGCTCCAGAATGGAAATCATTTAAAACCTTTTCAGCTTCATCATGAGTAAGACAGCGTCGAAAAACAGAATCCGCTCCACGACGATAAAATGTATCACCAATAATATTATACTGTTGGGATTGGAAACATATTTTCCGTTGCTGAGATCGTGAGATTTTGGGCCGAAAAGATTGAGTTTGGAGATAAATGATAATATCTCCATACCATGGATCAAGAGTACTGATAAGAAACAAAGATTCGTCCGCAATGGACTCCTCTGCCACTGTTTCAATATCAGTAGAGGGGAAATCACACATTAGTTCTGCAAAGACCAAAGATTTCTTTGCCTTGGAATTTTCAAATTCCAAGTCAAATTCCTGTAGGATGACTATCCATTTGGAATACTTGCCCCCTAGCAATTGTTTGGTCAAAATGTACATCATAGGGTTACAGTTAGAAATTACTGTGGTTTTGCGTAACAAAATGTAATGTCTAAATCTTTGGACAACTTGTACAGCTGCCAAGGCCAATTTCTCCACATGTGTGTATTTGATCTCAGTCGGATGCAAATTTCGACTAAGATAGTAAATCATATGTTCATTGTGAGATTCATCTTCCTGAACTAATACCATCCCAATGGTGGAATGAGAAGTGGCGAGGTACAAAAAGTAATCCTGATTGTAGTTGGGAGGATGCAATAACGGTGCATGGGCCAACGCGTGTTTAAGTGCATCAAAAGATCGATCAACGATCTCATCCCAAAAGAATGGAATGTTATGTTTCAACAATCGGGTAAAACCCTTTGTAAGCTCGGCATAGTTAGGAATGAATCGACGTAAAAAATTTTCTTTCCCCTGCAAACTTTGGAGTTGGCGTAAAGTTGAAGGAGGAGGCAATTTAACAATAGCTTCGACCTTCTACGGATCGACGCGAATGCCTGCTTTTGAAACAACAAATCCCAGTAAACGACCTGATTCTACACAGAAAACACATTTGTGTGGATTCAGCCTAATTCGATAATGCCGACATCTCATAAAGATAGCTCGTAAGTGAGTGAGATGATCGGCCTTATGTGATGAATGAGTAGGTAAATCATCGAGATAAGGCTGCACAATGTGTTTAATGTCATGAAATGCGTAAGACATTGCCCGTTGAAAAGTTGCTCCAGCGTTCTTTAATCCAAAAGGTAGTTTGCAATAAGCAAATGTCCCCCATGGACAAATAAAGGCTGTTTTTGGTTGATCAGCAGGAAGTATGTTTATTTGATTGTAGCCCGAAACGCCATCCATAAAAGAAAACATTTCACTGCCAGCACAATCATCAATTATTTGATCGATATAGAGGGTTGGATAATTGTCCTTAGGACAAGCTCAGTTAATATCCCTTTAATCGATACATACTCTTATTGTTCCTTGTTTTTTAGTCACAGGAACAATATTCGATACCCAATCCGTTAAGGGGATTGGATAAATGAATCCTGCACGAAGTAATTTTTCAACTTCTGCTTTGATAGCAGCAGCTTTTCTAGGATGAATTTGACGTAAACGTTGACGAATAGGTTTAGCATCCGAGTAAGTCTTAATTTCATGTACAACGATTGACGGATCAATTCCTGGCATTTCTTCATAGGACCAGGCAAACACATCACGGAATTCTTGAAATAGGGCTTTATAAGCTTTAATTTCATCTTCAGTACAACAAGCACCTATATGAATGTTTTCAATTATTCCTGGTTTTACTGAAATGTCAATGGGAACCGTTCGAGATATATTTTCCAAATTTAACTCAGAATCAGGATTTTGCAAAGGATTTTGTGGTTCTTTAACATATTCAGCAGTAAAAATTGAAGCGAAATCATCTTCAAAATGATCTAGCTCAGGTAAAAACGAAGATCGATGATGTAGATCTTCCCATGGTAAATCGTCAACAGACAAAAACTCACAAATTTGCTCATCAGTATGAACAAGTTCAGGAAATGTCGTTGTGGTTGAACTAGATATAGAAAGTGATTGCTCATGGATCCCATTCATTGGATTAGTTTTGGTTGAAGAGGGGTTGGAAAGTGACTATACATCCTGATACGCAATTTCAAATGGACTCAAAGGCATCATGCCATCAAATGAATCTAACTCGGAGTTGGAGGGTATGATCCAAGGATCATCAAACGTAATAGTGTCTGACGAAATCATGTGAATATTTGCAATAGAAGGCGAGACGTTAGGAGGAGGAAAGGAAAAAGTTCCTAGTAAACCAGAATCTTTAATCAATCCTACTCCAACATCCTGATAAGGGATAGCCGCTTTACCAACGTGCTGGATTGTTTCTGTAGAGGCTGGGTTGGAAGAGAAATAAGTTAACTGATCTATTGTAATGATCTTTCCTTGATATGGAAATTTTATGAGTCGAAAGACCGAAGAAACAACAGCAGTCATAGCATAAGACCAACTGCGACCTAGGAGAAGGTTGTAATCTAGAGGGGCATCAACCACTTCCACATCTAGATTTACTATTTTACCTTCAACCCCTATGGGTAAATCCTGCAAAATACCAAAAGGTTGAAAACCTCGACCATCAAAAGCCTTAAGAATCATCGGAGATTGGTTAAGTGTAGGAGAACCAAGTGATTTCCAACACTGAATTGACATAATACACGTTGAAGCTCCCTCATCAATCATAGTCTGAAAGATTGGTCTGTTTTTGACTAACACTGGAATCTAGAAAGCCATTTGGTGAGGTAGACGAGGTGTACTATTTTCTAAATCGAAGATTATAAGATTGGAATCCTCAATATCAACAGCTCCTATAGCAGACAAAAACAATTTACGCTGTGCTGGGCATGATTGCAGTACTTCGAAAGCCGACATTGCTGAAGGAGAAATAGCTAAGTCTTCAAAAATGTTGTAATTCTGAGCAGCTCTCGCATGTGGATTGAAAGCTGATTTACAAAGAACACCTTTAGCAGGCGGTTTGATTATTAAGTCTGGATTTTGTTTCTCGATCTGTAGCGGACTAGAAACATGAGGAGGTGTAGTTGATGCGTTTGCATTAGAAGATTCTGCTTCTTTACCATCAACATGATTCTTACTACCGTAATCTTGCGATCGCGTCGCAATCCTTACATGAGACATCATCATAATAGGTTCTTCAAAAGTAGTCGAGGTAGAACCAACCATCTTACTATCTTGAATTGGAAAAGGATCCTTCAAGACAGCAGGTTGTTGCGATCCTTTAACGAATTTCGTAACTTCGGCTCGATATGGACATTCTTTCGTGAAATGATCCTCTTCACAAATGAAACAAGGATAGCGAGGTTTACGTTTTTCGTCATTGGATTCATTTTTATCAGTTTTCTCTTTCGAATTCTTTCTGTTTTTATTCTTCCCTTTCTTTTTACCACTGGATTTAGATTTGGTCGTAGATGTCTCTACGACGTGAATATTGGCAGAAACTTCGGGGGAAGATTCTCCTTTTGGGGAATCAGGTAAAGTTATAATAGAAGAAGAATTATTCGAAGATTTATTCTTGCTTTTAGAATTGACCGTACCAATCATACCGTCAACGGCATGAGACCCTGAAGGATCAGCAGCTATTTGACCTTGTTTTGGAAGGTTTGGGATTTTTTCATTTAAAGTACCTGACTGCGTATAAACGAGGTCAAGGTACTGAGCTTGAGAAATTACTTGCTCTTCAGTAACAACACCAGCCTTAGCTACATCTTCAGTAATCTTGGGTAACAATGATTTAACAAACCATTCTGCCAAAATTTGATCCGGAATATAAACTTTCATCAAACGTCTCCTACGTCGCCATTCATGGATATGATCAGAAATATACGTAGACGTGGATTGTTTCAGCGAAGTTAATAATTCCGTGCCATTGTCGTATCTGACTGGAAACTGAAAATGAGTCAAGAAGGCAGTTGCTAACTGACTGAAGTTATGAAATGAGCCTCGTGGTAACTCGATGTACCATTTGGCTGCAAGACCAATAAGAGTTCTTTGGAAAAGACGTAAGTGAATCGAATCATCAATAATTGAATTAGACGCACACCAGAGGTGATAAGTCATGACGTGGTTTGATGGATCCTCTCCTGAATTAACTTCGAATTTTGGTATATCACTGGGCAACTTATGTGGCATTGGCGGCCAGCTCTGATAATAAAAAATTGGATCATTCGTAAGGCACGTCAAATCAGGTAAATCTAAAGTTGCTATAAATGGTAATTGACGGTTAGGATCACGAAAACCTTGAGTAGCCAAAGCAGTTCCAGGAGGTGGATACCCAGGATAGCTGGGAATCGGATTTGCATTAGGAATTGTGTAACCTCCCGGATAACCAGTATTAATCGTACCAAACTGGGGTTCTTGAGGCTGTTGATAAGTATAGCCAGGGTACGGTTGATACTGATAGTTTGGATTTTGTGTATAGGGACCGAATTGTGGCTGTACCTGGTACGGTTGATACGTGAATTGCGGTTGACTTGTGACAACTGTACTTGTAACGGTTTGTCCTGCAGGTATCTGAACCGAAGTCTGAACTGAAGGTCCTGATTGGGGTACAGAGACTTGAGGAATTTGCATGGATACAGGGATAGCCGAACTCGGAGTTACAGATGCTCCAGAAATAGGTGTTACAGGTTGGACAGTCGTTGCAGCGGTTGTAGCAGTTTGAGGCGGAGTCTGAGGTGAATTAGGCCCAGCCTGCTGAACAAAACTAGGTGCAGGAGTTTGAATAGTTGGCTGGACAGGTTGCTGGGTTGGACCAGAAACCAATGGCTATCCAGGTTGATAAGGCATCTGCACATTAGGCTGCATAGGCTGTTGATATTGGGATGGATCCCACACCATCATTCCGGGGTATTGTCTCGCAGAAGGTTGAACATAAGGACCATAACCTGGTTGAACGTAGGGTTGATAATTAAGAGGTAAATTTCCGGCTCCTTGAATAGATGGTTGACCAGAAGGCTGTTGGTAACCTTGAATTGGGTACTGACCTTGAGGTTGATAACCCTGAGGCGCATACTGAGGCTGGGGTTGATTAGGACCCTGAGGAGCATATTGAGTTTGGGGTTGACCTTGAGGTATGTACTGTCCTGAAGGTTGATACCCTTGAGGTATGTACTGTCCTTGGGGTTGTCCCCCAAAATAATATGATTCCATAGTTTGTCCTGGGAAAAAGATACCTTGAGGTTGTGCCCCAGGTGGTAACTGACTACCTTGAGGTTGCCCTCCAGGTGGTAACTGACTACTTGAAGGTTTCCCCCTAGGCGGTAACTGACTACCCTGAGGTTGCCCCCCAGGCGATAATGGATTTCCTTGAGGTTGCCCCCCAGGCGGTAACTGACTACCTTGTGGTTGAGGATTGGGAACATTACCAGACATCATAAAAATTTGCTCTGCGTTCAACGTTTCAATTTTAAGACCATTAAGACCAGATGATAATACATTTTCAATGGTTTGAGGAGCTGCGCCCGAGAAAGTACCAGATAGAGCCTGGTATCCTGAAGGAACAGAAGGACCACCGTGTAAAAATGATTCCGAAGTCTGGGAAAACATGGATGACTCTCCTGCCATAATGGATGGTGGATAGTAACCTCTAGGTGTATGATGAAATGGAACTCGAGGTGGATGAAAAGTAAGACTCGGATTCTCCAAAAAAATTGTTAAGGATAGATACCAAGCACTAGTTCGAATAGGCCTGTAGAAAATAGATTCACGCTCCCTAATATTTAAAGATTGAGGGGAGTCGGGAAGAAATATATCTTCGTCTGGATTAGTAAGTTCTTCAATAGAAATAAGACCAGCTGGAAGATCGTCAGTGATGATATTTCTTACCCTAGGTGAACCAAGATCGCTAGAAGTTGGTGAAATAAATCCCGACGATGTTTCCAAAACAGAAAGTTCAGTTTCAGGTTCAGAGATTTCAGGTTCATCAACTAGTTCACTGGAAGGAGAAATATAACCAGTAACTTCAGAAACTGAAATCGGCTCTTGAATGTATTATGTTGTAGGTGTTTGATAATCAGGATGAATTACAATGGATGAAGTTCCAATTTCTGTTGATCTAATCCTACTGCTTCTAGATGATACCAGAGCACGTAGCCCTTCAAGTTGACTTGGTGTATATTCAGGGGGTTTCCCTTGTAGTCTCCGGGATTGTCTTGGCAAGTCTGCCACGATTAAAAAATTAATTAACCACACGCAAACAAAGGAAATTTCAATGAAAACACCTAAAGTCTCTAAGAAACAAATAGTTGAATCATACGCTTAAAAAATCTAAGAGTTCAAACCACACACAAATAGTAACTTTCCGTACTAAAAACACTAGTTGGTGATGAAATCCAACTTAGTAGAAATTTAATACGAAAAGAGCGGTTGGAACAGTTACCCCGACAACCTACTTAATGAAACAGACTGGTGCAAGTTTCTTCACTATACCATCTCGAGTGAAGATAACCCTCTGGAGAGTCCAAGTGAGTCTAGTCGATGTCTACTCCAGGTACAGTGGGATCTTCCCTCCACCGTCACCTTAAGAAAGAATCCTAAATATTATGGCCTCTAAGGTTACCAACTGAAACAAATATACCTGGGGGAACAGTCTACGATCCGACACACACGCAAGGGCAGAGTAACAAAGCTCAATCCCCTTGAAGGCTCCTTGAAATAATCCAAGGTATGCCAACAAGTGACCCCTGGCTCCTCGACAATGGTCTATCCGAGGTTTACCATTGTTAATACGTGTATATCTTCTATCGTTCCCAATGAGGAAGGATTGATTACCTCACTGGTTCAGATATGATCTCGTGCTTAACTCCTTTAGGAGGAGCTTCCCAGAGCATAGATGCAACAATTGGAATTTCTTCCTACCGCAAGATTTGTCTACTTGTTTGTTTATACTATCTTGGAGAGTTAATTACTCCCTACTCCAAGATACTAGCCTAAGCTATATTGGTGATAAGAGCCCTAGAAAATAAAAGATTGCTAGATGAATTTTAATTAAGCGTTACTTTTATGAGCTGTTTCTTAAGTCAATGGGTGTGGAAATGAAACTTTGGTGGTGTGAAGACTCGATTTCCAAAAACACTAAAAATGCACCTAAGAATGATAATCAATTCTTTTTCTTTCAATGAACTTCTATCTAAAGAAAGAGTTGGAGAATGCAATCCTTTTAATAAACAATTCTTCCCTTAAAACATAAAGAATGATTGAAAGAAAATATTTTTGTCTTTTCCAGTAAATGATTGAAGCTCACAACGAAATCCCTTTTCTTTCAAAACTTGTAGCTACAAAAACAATTTTCCTTCAAAAGAGATCTACAAATTTCTAAAAAGCACTCAAAACTACAAAATTAATTTTGAGATCTACTAATTTGCACTCAAAACTACAAAACTAATCTTGAGATCTAAATTTTTTTTTAAACAATCTAAATGAATAAAAGCTTTAAGGTTTTTTGAAGAATGTTTTACTTAGTTGTTTAGCAAACTAAGGATCTATTCGTCCAGAATAACAAACAGATCAAAAACACTCAATTATGTTTTATAAAAATGAAATTCAAAAACTAATAACAAAGTTCTTTTTCGAAGATTTGCAAAGAAACAAGTAGCTCTATTTCTCAATAAAGGATGATTTCACAAGCAGGTCAGATTCAGCAAAAAGACAAGAAAACCGATGTAATCTGAGGTATTTCAAAATGTCAAATGCTTCAAATCGCTACAAAGACCAAGTGAAATGCAATCCAAAATGCAAAGTCTTCTAGAAAATCATCAAAACATCAACACTGTTGGAATTCATTCATAGAAAGTTTTTGACAGAAAGAGTAATCAATCTGGGCAGAAATAAAAAATACTAAATCAAAATAAAGATAAACTAAAAAAAGAAATCTAGAGTTTTTCTAAAATTTAAACAGGGTCCGCAGGCTTTCAGAAGTACCAGGTGCAGTACCACACTGTTTACTAAAAGAAGATGCGAAACTGCCCGCACTATCAAAAGAAGACAGAGTGCAGTCCCAGAAAAAATTAGAGAAAAACACTAAAGATTTGAAAATTTTCTAAAACAGAGAAAACCTAAACTACCCAGGCAGATGTCTATCAATCAAAAACTAAGAAAAATGTTTCCTCGAATAAAAAATAAAAGAGAACCAAAAAACACAACAAGTTCTTCCCCAGTGGAGTCGCCAATTTGTTGGACGGATAAATCGTTCTTGCGGACAAGACCGATCTCCCTAGTACTAAAAGTATTTAGCAACAAATAGCCAAATAGAATAATCTTTCTCTAAGCATATATAATATATGAAAAGCTCTATATAGGTGTTAAAAGACCTACCTTATGTCCAGTGCTTGTTTGAAGTTGTTGTTATCCTTCGCGCGCTTGAAGGAGTTTCGCTCGTAAACCTGCAGTCACAAACAAGCAAAGTATTACATAGCACCTGTATAGACATCATCATAAACCATGCTTATCATAGTGATCAAGGAATCTATGAAATAAACCATTAACAAACAACTTATTGAGAAAAATGAGTATATTTGTATTAATTTCAAAAGAAGGAAAACCTTACAACCTGAGCCTTGATGTTGCACAGGCCTTCCCGGGGTCCGAAGCAGGAGTCTCCTCTACTTTGAAAAGCTCTACACTCTTTCAATCAAGAAAAATAGAGGTATGTAATCTCTTCTCACAAAAGTCTTGTTTAACTGAGTCTGAATCTCAACAACACTTATCTTCAAATATTCTAAAGCTTCAACTCCCTTTGAGGCTACCCAATGTTTCTTTTTATAATGGAAAAGAGGAGGTTTTTCTGTTCCAAATATGAAGGGATAGAATCCTCCCTCAAAGGGATAAGCTCCTCACATCAAGGGGTTAGCTCCATAAGGTAAGGGATACATGTACCTTATCAAAGCGTACTTATTCTCGAAAATTCTCGTCTAGAATCTTCTAGAATTAATCTCAAATCAGCTTTTTAACTTTACTTTCTCGCCTTTTTTAGTTTTACAGGAGTCCGCACCTATAACACATAGAAAGTGCGATTTTGGTCTGCAGGATAGCTGAACATTAGGTGCGGGCTCGCAGGCAATGTATAGAGAGAGTGCGATACCAAAGTTTAGGAACTTTTCTCTGATTTTCAAGGCTTGATATGAAGAACTGATATGTTAGACTTGCAAAAGGAGGAAGTATGAGTTATAATGAGCTCATACCCATAGCAGAATGTTAGGATGACAATTTTTAGTGTAACAGGCTATTGGTTTAGGCCCTCTCTAAATGATATTAGGATGTAAAATATTACTATAATTTGTGTTTATTTTTTTTGGATGGAAGTTAATTTCCACCTGGCTTAACCAATTAAGAGTGGATCATCTGAACTATTTTACATCAAAAACTCTCAGATCAAGCTAGAGAGTTTGCATGAATATCTTGCATTTGCATGTGGCTTCTTTGACCATATTGTTTTTGGTGAAGTAGTGGAAAAAGGGGTATCATTTGGGATGACACAACCTTTGGAAATTTGTCCTCCTCCATTTTGATAGGCCTTAACAATCCAAATAGTCACAAAAAATATCAAGATTATGGATATAACAACTAGAGATGACCAAACTCTATTAATAGGTGGCTTGATAGGGTGCCATTGCTCATTAAAGATGTTTGAAAAAGTGTCCTTCACGAAGGAGAAATTTTTCAGTCTCTCCAATACCGAAAAATTGTCCAACATATTCTGAACAAATGTGGCATATGCATATGCTTCTTTGAGTTGAATCTGTGCTATGTACTTCCCTTCACTATTACATTTTTCATTATCATTTCATGAGAATTTGAAGCTCTCCAATAACTGTGAGAAGAGGATGCAATTTTCCATAACACATTATAGTCAAAATTAGTAAAATGTTCTAGTTAGTTACTTGAGGAATAAGTCTGATTTGGATGGTACCATTAGAATAGAAATCTAGTGTAGATTCATACTTTGATGGCCCAGAAAATGGATCACATACATAAGGGATATTTTCAACTGCAAATAAAATATAATTAAATAAGCAATTGAAGCTTCCAGTAGAGTCAAACAATGTATAATTCAATGCCCTTGCTCATATTAGATCAAATACTAGAGATAATCAAGAAAATGGACCAAAGGGGTTAATTCAACTAGCTAGAAGCCAATGTTTTTGGGCATTCGACCAGTTCCATGCCTGAATATAATTGAGAAAATATTAGGACATTCATTTTAATTTGGAGTTGGATAGGCTAAGTTTAGGGCTCAAATATGACTCTATATTTATTAGAAAATTACTTTCTTACCATGGCTTACGAGGTTTACACCTTATTGATCAACTTAGAATTAACCATACCTGACCTATCATAAGATGTACTTATTTATGAGCCTCTGTAAGTTTGGAATATGGAATATATTGCTTGCAAATTAACACAAGGAATAATTGAATTCAAAGTGGTGTTATACAGGTTTCTTTGGTAATATTTCAAAGTTATGCATGATTCATTTGCAAATTTAAAGAGTAGAACAAACATGCCTGAGCAACAAGGAATTAACAAAAAAATAGGTATTTCTCATACAAGGTTCCCACAATGGTGTTCAATTTGTGAGAAGTAATTAACTACGCGTGAATAGAAAAATAGATACCAAAAGTGAGCCAAGTGAGAATTGTCAACAACCAACAAATGAGTTATTTTCCATTTTTTTACACAAAAACTAGTCTCAAGATCAAATACAATGTTAAAGTATATGAGTCTATTTCTACACTATATAATTCTACCTTAACCATAGATCTATTAAGGACTGAGAGGGTGAAAAAATTCCAAACTTGCATGGATTTATCCTAGCCATTGATCTATTAAGGATAAAGAGGGTTAAAAATCCCCAAGTTTGCTAACTTATTGGCACTTAATAGATGTAAGTTAAAGTGGATCTAGGTTATCATGTATTTATACATAAACAAAGAGACTAATATCTCACCCTCTTATAGAGTATCATGCTTCTTTTGGTGCAAGAACATTTTTAAAGTTATATCAATGTCTTGCTGACTTTTATTGTTACAACTATTTAAGACCATCTGCCATGACATGAAATGTAATTGCAGAAGGTTTGTTTTATAGGTTGTTAAGTGACTTAAAACAAATACATGATGCCAATGCAGGAGGAGTATAACTACATCAAAAGAAAGTGTGTTGGCTTATTGGTTAAAACATATTGAATAATTATATCTTTAAAAACAAGATAGGAAATATACACTACTTTGAGTTTAGACATAAAATTACAAGAGGAGATAATTACCTATTGCAAAAATCACGAGCCAAAATGACTTATGCAAGAACAATAATTACAATATTTTTGCAAAATAAATATATAGATTGTAATTCAATTACATGAAAACATAAATTAACCATTGGTTTCACTGAAAATATTCAGTTATTTCCTAGAGACATGGAAATCTAGAATTTATTTGAAGCTAATAGATGCAAATCCTTTTTTTTTTTTGACGTTGGGAGCAAAAGAATATGACAATATTCTTAAGCCAAACCTAGGAACTTTTTGGAGCTAAGAGTAAACAAATCTTACAATACTCTTAAGTCGATATTGATTGCTTGTTTTTTGATAGACCCTATCATGTATATTTGATGCTTTCTTGTTAGTCTTTCTATTATTGTATTCAAATGAAGATAAGCATTTTCATCATAAGGTTGCAATTGATCCTGAATTCCTCATATAAGATGTCACATTATAAATTGTGTTGGTGTACCTTTGAGAAACCCTAATAATATTTTTCTCCACCCTATTTTCCCTCGTATGGAATTTGTTGTTTCCCCCATTGTAATAACCCCTGTTGATTTCCTATGTAAATAAAAATAAGACCAAGGTCACGTGGCACGTATTCCAAGATGAATATTTGATAAACCATAGCGATGGGTATCACTGGTGCTTAATAAATGGCTATGGAAATTGGAAAAGGAAAAGTGGTATTAATTGGAATTTTATTTAAGAAATAAAGGAAAATATGAGAAAAGGTAGTTGAAGAGTCACATATTTGCACGAGGAGTAAATTGAAGGAAAAATGAAGGAAAATGAAGAAAATAGAGGCCTAAATGATAAAAAGGATTCTAAGGATTAGTTGCTAGCTTTTTATAGTTTGGTGAGCCTTTTAACAATTTTTGGGTGGATCTCTCTTCTATTCACTCATTCTCTCATACTCATGGACACTTAGACCTTTCTTGGAGCATGCTTGGAGAACTCTAGTATTCACTTAGACTTGGAGAAAGAAGGAAAATGAAAGTTGGAAAGTGCAAGGGAACAGGTAGATCAATAGCTACAACTGGATTTCTTTGTAGGTAATATGTTTCATGTGTGATTTACTTGCATGTTTATGTATGCATGGTATATGTATGTGATTTTTTGGTTATGTGTTTGTATTGGCATGGAGATTTTCGTAGATTGATAGTGATTTTATCCTTTCCTTACCATTTCTTGGATAGCCATGGTGTTGTGAGTTTTCACAGTGGAATTTTTTATGATTGGTTCTCATAATTACTTATGACTGTGGGTTGGAACAAACACTTAGGAATCCATAGATCAACTTGGGTTGAGTTACTAGTCGTGGAGTCTAGGTTGGGAAAATTTCTTTAGAGCCCTTGGTGGGTTGAGCTACTAGTCCCTGGAGCCGGGTTGGACAAACACTCTAGAGCCCTAGAAGGTTGTGGGTTGAGTTACTAGTTCCTGGAGCCATGTACAAATTTGGTAGAGACCGATCTAGTTGGTGTTTGTGATGTTTGACTGTGACGTGGAGTCACTAGTTGAGGGTGGAGGAGGTTTGGCCTTTGGAAGCCCTATTTTTGTTTTGTGTAGTTTATTCCATGAGATACCACATTCATGTTTGGAATATGGTGCGGGGGTGATTGGTTGGAAGAGAGATTTGGTTAAGCTCAATATATGGTCGGGTGGTACGTGGAAGTGCTTGACTTGGTTGACATTTTCATATGTTAATAAGAGTTATTTCTCTACTTTGATTCATGTATATTTGTAGTGATACGTTGGTGATATTATGGCTAAGTTGTCATGGTTTTTATGTTGGCTATTTGTTGGTTATATGTTGGTTATGTGATGTATATTACTTATGGATCTTGACATGTTTTGATGAATGTATGAATGGTTGATGAATTCATGGACTAACATATGTTATTGCAACTATTATGAGAGGGAATTAGACCATATTGGTGGTTCTTAGATGAATTCCAAATTCTTTTGATCAGATATGCATTCATGACATGTAGCTTACATGTTCACCATATTTTTTACGACATGACTGCCATGGTTAGGCTTGGTTAGGTCAAGTTATTCTTCAAGTTTTGTATGTTTAGCCTTGTTTTCATGCCATTTATTATTTTCAAAAGTCTCAGGTAGTTTTGGGCAGGATTTTGGAGGCTAGCCTGGAATTGTGGCTCATATTTCAAAATCACAGGCAATGAACTAAGCAATTTAGGTCACAACCGCATGGATCAAGGCTTGCGAGTGTGGTTGGAGGCCTTCAACCACATGCAGGCAATGTCAAGGGTGCGATTGGGAGCCCAGGTTAGTAAAAAGGAGCCCTACCTTAGGGTTTGGTCACTTGGGGTGGTTCTTTGGCCCTTGAGTGTCTTGTACACACGAGGGATGTTGTGAGTTGTCAATTGTTGGCCCCACTTTCATAAATTAAGCTTGGAGGTTGGGTCATGTCATAATAACTCTTCCTCTCATGTTTACCCTAGTAGGACGGTGAAATTGGGTAAATGTGGGAGGGATGGTTACACCCAAGAATATTTCAAAAGTAATACTACAGTTTCATCCCTAGTAATTAGCAACAATAAAAGTGCGTCTGCAATAATAACCTAATCATATGTCCCTTGATCCTTTGAATAAACCATTAAGAAAAATGCACAAGTAGTAAACCCCTATTACAACCCCTTTAAATACATTAAAAATAGAAATATATGTCATTTTGATATATACAATAATTGTAAGACTCAGAGTCTTTTACAAGACACTGTTTTTTTGTGAAAGCAACACAAAAAATTCCTTTAGGAAGAGAAAAACGTGAAAATGTGTGAGCATTTAACTCTTATGTAAGACCTAAAACATTCTCATTGCAAAAGTTGGAAACCTCGATAAGAGAAACACAAAAAATTTAATATAAGCTTAAGGGTAATAAAAGATGCAAAGTTACATGACAACTATGGTGAGAAGGATGAAAACCAAGAATGGCCATACATAGTATTGACTTGACTTAGGCTTGTATGGACCCTTCATAAAATTCTTATTGCAACAATAATATTTGAATATCAGGAAAATTACATAAACCAAACAAATAATGATCCAAATAGTTGCAATAGCATATCCATATATACCAATGAAAATGGTTGATTGCAATCATAAAAATACTATCATATAAAAGGTTCTTTTGTATATCACATTAACCTAAGGGGAAGCCTATATGCAGTGTACAAACTCCAATAGGGAAACTGAAATCTCAAAGCAGTGTATAGTTGATATTTACCCCCTAGTAATGTGCATTGTCGATGTTGTAACCACCCTTGTACAATTTAACATGATTAAGAGGGTCAATTTTGTTTCTTGCAACCAAAGGCTCGTAGGTTCCATTTTGGTAGAAAATGAAATAATAAATAAATAAATAAAAAGTAAAAAGTAAAGTAAATAATATGCATTTGGACCTCATGCAAGGGCCTCCCTTGCATGAGACTCACCTAATGTCTCCACTAAAATCTCACACCCACCTGACATAGTTTAAGGAGTGGATAATGCAACAGACAACTGCAACTACCATGGGTAGAGTACGATGATTCACATGGTTTCAATTCATTCCTAGATCTGGTCAGTTGGGGTGTTGTGGCAAGCTCCTGACCATTTCACAATGCTACCCTACTACCACTCTTCATTTGCATAGTTTAGTTCCACAGTAGGAGATGAATTATAATATATGCAAGGACATGGCCATATGGGAGGCATTGACCTTAATTTTTTCTTACATCTATATAGCTTGAGTAGAGATAACTACCATTATTGATCCCATAAAGACAATCTAAATCATTGTCATGGAGAATCGATCGTTCGAACACCTGTTGGGTTGTATCAAGCACCTCAATCCATATATTGAGGGAGTCACAGGCCATGATTCAAGTTTGATATCCACCAATGATCCCAATTCAGTGAGATTTTCTTCAGAGACGAGGCATAATACGTGGATATGGACCCAAGGCACTCATTCCAAGTCATAAGAGAGCATGTCTTTGGCTCTAGTGACACCTCGACTAATCCTGCTCCTATGAAAAAAGTTGTCCAACATGTGATTTCCTTGGGGGGTCCCAACATGTCACATACTATCATGAATTGCTTCAGGCTTGAGATCGCTCTGGCATATAATAATCTCATAATGTATTTGTCTTATTCGATCAATGATTTGCTGCAATCCTTTCTTCCACTCGACCCAAAAGGCTCTACGTTCATTCCATGACTTTGCATGGAGCTACTAACGATATCCCCAAGATATTGATCTAGGGATACCTACAAAAAACATATTTGAATCCATAGATGAGTCAGGTTTATAATTTAGGATTTATTACTAGAACATCTTGGCCACTATGTTCTACAAAAATAACAGAAAACTCAAGCATGTAAGAAATTTTAACCCTTATTTCTTAGAATTCAAGCACAATGCAAGTCAAGGGAATTTTCCAAATTACGTGGTTATGGAGTATCGGTACTTTGACAAAAAGAACCTCCCCGCCAATAATGACCATCCTTCCCATGATGTAGCTGAGGGCTAGAAATTGGTGAAGGAAGTGTACAAGACGTTGAAATCTAACCCTCAATGGAATCAGAGTTTGTTCATCATTACTTACAATGAACATGGCATATTATTCGACCACGTTCCCATGCCTATGAGTGGCATGTCCAACCCTAACAATATCGTCGGCCCAAAGCCCTTCTTTTTCAAATTTGATCGGTTAAGGTAAAGTGCCCATTGTCATGATTTCTCCATGGATCGTTAAAGGAAAATGTTTCGATTCTCTCTCAGATCTCTTCCCACTTCTCATTTTGATCTTGATCTCGATCATGATTTTCATTTTAATTCGATTATATTGTCACAAAGTTGAGTATTATGTGCTAAAATTTGTGGTTGCAGTGGTACACAACCCTAGTGGACTGTCCCCATCATCTCAATTTGAGCATTCATCCATCACTGCACAATCTGAACAATATGTAGCGGCACCTATGGGGATCAAACCCATTTCCACATCATCATCATCACAAATAAATGATCCTTGCTCTGGTTCGCAGATATATATCTTTGACCGGAGTTTCTTTGCTTCTAAAACTTTCATTTTTCACTTCAGTCTTCTTTCCATCAGCTGTTTAATTGGCCATTTAATTGTTTTCTTTATTACCCATCTTTGTCTTTGTTTTTGTAATAGAAACATGTCTATTCGTGCTTTTAATTCATCGATCTCTCTCTCTCTTCATCATCAATGCTAATTTCTATAACATCTCTTCAACTTTTCTTTGAATCTCGCATCTTCATCTTCTTCTCCTTTCGTGAACTTCACCTTGTTCATTGTAACCTGCAACTGAATCACTTTACCAAGTTGTCTTTTCTTTGAACTTGGCCAATGGTTCACTTCAGTTGAACCTTACTCCTGAGCACTCCTTGCTTCTATTTACTGCAAACAACAACTACAATATTTCTTCAAAGTGTCTTTACAATGACGAGACTCTTGGGTGTCGGGCTCTGCCGATCATGCACCCATTACAATTACCTTTGATTTCACTTAAATTTTCTTTTGACTCCAGAATTTTACATCAATGGATCTTGGTGTACTTGACTCTAACTCATGTTAAATAACACTTACTTTACAAATTTCACAAATTTCTTCATTTACATCCACCCTCACTTGAACTCAACATTATGACTCCTTAATTACAACTTCTTATCACTCCAACAAAATATTACAAAATAACAAATCAACCTATCACTTATTACTTTAAAATCTTCTTACCACTCCATCACTACAATCACTACAAAGAATATTAAAATATCATTTATACATATTTCCAAAAAAAGAAAAAAAGAAAAGAAAGAAAAGCAGCTAAACCCTTATCACTACATAAAATATTAAAATATCATTTATACATATTTCTCACAAAACATGGCTAAACCCTTATGTCTACTTTTAAAACTTCTCATATAAATATCCTTCTCATAATTCTTTAAGAACACTTTTATAACCATTTTCACTCATATTCTCATGGAAACACTCCACTCCTCCTCTCTTAAAATAATCTCACCTCCCACTCATGAAACACTCGTACTTTTTCTTCATAAAACACATAAAGTGTATGTATTTTAAATAAATAAATTAATGGTATTAAACACCATTCTTCAACCTGAATTACACTTATTCCACCTTACGATTATTTATATAACATAATATTTAATTTATCTTACTATCTAAAGAACGATAAATTCAACAACGAGCTTGAAATCACACAATCTTTGATTCGATTCTGGCTCACAGGGCTTCATATTTTGGTCTCGCTTTCTACACATATGCTTTCGTCTCAATACAGATTCAACGCAGACACTTTTCAACGCAAATCTCCACAACTGAATAAATTAATTAGTTATCTCAATTTAATTCAAACTACAACAAATATCAACGCAGTGCATCCATACATTTGTTTCAAGCCCAACAAGGGTTTTTGTGCTGCATACAACGCTCGAACCTTCCATCTTGTATGTCTTTAGAATTACACAAACAACAGGGTAAGTGATCAAGTTGTTCCAAAACAAAATGTTGTTGAAACTTCAATGAACGTTTCACGATCTGCACATGATTCTCTTGCTCACCCTTTCGACCTGCTCTCAAACGCAGAAAACCTCTTCACCTCTTCACATTTTGCTTCTCATATGCAATAAATCTCCCCATGGGTATGTAGAAAACCTCACCAGTTGATGCTCTAATGTTCGAGATCAAATTTATTTTGGCTCCTTCTCACAGATATAGCTCCACGATGTCTTGTCCTTTCCATACGATTAAGGAAATTTTGAATCTTCTCTAAAGTAATGCGGCTTCCTCTTTCCAATCTATTGTGGAGTCTGTAGACTTCTGGCGCATTACAATAATATTTTACCATTGATATTCTGCTAAAAATTTAAATTCATAAAAAAGCGGCAACGCACAATTGACCTTCAATCTTACGTCCTTTCAATAAGAAACATTTAATTCTTCAATCTTACGTCCTTTTAATAAGAAAATATTAAATTCTTCACCAATCGCTAACTTTGTCAAGGCAATCCTTATTTATCGGGCTATCTAGCAATAAATACGCAAATACACGTGGGCATATACTATTCACTTTAAGATTAAAGCAAGTACACCATTGGGTGGGTAGTATATGATCAGGCATATTTATTGCTGGATAACATGGGAAATAAAGTTCTGTTGTGCTATATAACTACTCTTCATTTATTTTTATTAAATAAGGACCCTTTAGAATAAATAGGAAATTCTTTTTATAATTTCCTAAAACAAAAACTTAGAAAAATAATATATATATATATATATATATATATATATATAAGCGTAGTCCAAAGACGCGTTTTGGCTAATTTTGACCACGATTTTAGTCATCCGCCAAGTTTGCCAAACTTGTTTATGGTTGTTAAACATTATTTAGTATTTTGGGGGAAGTTTTAGTGTGAATCCATTTCTCTATCAAAATGGATTAAACTCTTATATTACACGATTTTGCAATTTAGTTGACGATTAGGCGGATTTGCAAGTCCAAGATTAAGGAAGGCCTCATTGAACCAACATGCATATATATATATATATATATATATATATATATATATATATATATATATATATTTTATTTATTTATTTATTTATTTATTATTATTATTATTATTATTATTTTTGCTTTTCCCTTAAAGCACATTGTATATTCCATATCTTATTTAAAAAAGAATAATAAATTGTAAAAGAAGCGAATTGCGAAATGCGTTCCAAGCCTTTTTGAAGAAATAAATGCAAATACCTTGAAAAATATTAAAATCATCATTTTATTCTTCCTTTGCGCATCACACTTCATTTAATCAAAAAAAGCTTTAAGACATAAACAATATAAGTTGCGATACCCGTGGATTCGACGAAAAAATAAATTAGAAAATATAAAATCTTTCGTGCTCGCGTCTATTTTAAGTTTTTCGCAATTCACATTGCGCGCAACTTATGATATATGCCCAAATGCTATTCTATAAAAGTTGCGATCTACGATTTGTGTAGATCGCATTTCGTAGCCTTTAAAGGTCAAATCATCACGAAATATTATAAGGAATGATTGCGATTTGCGTATTAAATGAATTTAAGCATGTGAAAGAAACTTATGTCATATCAAATAAGATTTAAGATCTTAACGACTTTAAAACAATAGATAGATCTTATGTGCGAAGCCATGTGAAATATTAAATTAGGAATTATGAAATATGATTGATAGATTGACATCTTCTCGCGTGCCTTAGAAGTAAATGATTGATTTGCTCTTATAATACTCCGTATATGTTAAATTCACTTTGTTATCAGGAAATTAATTGTCTGGTTGAAGCAGTTCAAAATGAGAAAAAAGGGCAAATAAATTTCTCAAGCAGCATCCACAGAAGACACATATATGTCTTCATTATTTTCAGACACCATCTGTAAAAAAGACTGTGGCAGTTCATCCTGGCAAGCAATGTATAAACTCTTCGAAGATGAAGGACCAAGAATGATAGACAAAGTTTCTGCTACATACACTGATTCTACCTCTGATGCAACCCTTTTTGACGTTGCATGCTCGCATATTCACAGGATAGCGGCGAGACCTAAGATTCTTCCTTATATAGACATGGTTAAGTGGGAAATTGACTACTTAAACATTGAAGATAGAATTTTCAAGAATTTGAGAGGAGAGATTATGGGTTCTTTTAAAGCAGAGGATTTAGCAGCAATGTATCATCTACCAACCTTGCAGCAAAAATATGACAAGTATGTGCAGAATTTCAAAGAAAAACATCCAGATCTTATCAAATTCATCCATGAATGGAAGGACAATGAAGGGAAAATGAAGCAAGATAAGTCTAGTATGTACCCAATTGCACAAATTCCTAATCCTTATTGTTATGCCGCTGGTATGTTGTGTAGAATATTTTCCAAGCCTGATAGTACTAGATTTTCAAGAGATTGGGTTCCCTTAATTGACACAATCGTCAATTCATCTATCTTAAATTGGGCAGACATTTTATCCAATTACCTAGCCAAACATATCACTGAATATAGGAATAAGAGAAGAGTTTCTCTCAGACAAATACCTCCATTTTATATGTCTGCTTATGTTATGGACGCTATCTGCTTCACTTCTAATTTTCCAACCATGGGTTGGAAATGGACCACCAAAGACCCTACCCCAATTCATATCTACCATAGAGAAATCTGGGATTCTGAGTTCCACTTACACTTCTATAAAATCTGCTATGGAGTCATATTTCCCATGCATCAGATGATTTACAACAAAAAGGCTCCTAGGGTTTCTGAAGAAGTCAATGTAGATATTCTTCCTATAGCAAGATGGTTTGCCGAAGAAAAATTCACATATGTTAGGGTATTTGGGAGTTATTCTTCTCCCCATGTTTTATCTTACTATGTTCCAAATAAATTGTTTGCAAAGGAAATAGCTTATCAGCTCGTCAACGGTGTTACAAAGCAGCTAAAATATGGTAAAAAGGCTATTTGGCCTATTTTCCCTCTACAGTGTGGCACCTTTTCTCTGGCCAATATTGGCCATACATACAAATAGGTTCCCAAGATTCAGTTGTTAGATTTTGCATTTATGCCAGGAAGATTATATGACCCCAATCATGTGATTAAAAATTACATTGCAGCGCTAAAAATGAAGCCTTTTATAAGAGAAGAAGATGAATTCGATGATTTCTTCCAAGGCATGGAAAATTTCTCTGATATTATCAAATATGTTTCTAGTCAATTAAGTCAAGAAGATGTTTTCATATATATAGAAACAAGAGACTAGAAACAGTTCCTTTGAATCTGTTGATCATTGAAGATGAAAAACACACTCCAAGTGTTAGTTTAGATGATGACATGAAAGATATATCTGAAAATGAATTAGGTCAATCACAGCAGCAGTCTGATAATTCAGATCAATCTGAAAATGAATCTGAATCTCAAAAAGAAAATGTAGAAATCGACCAAATTATTCAAGAGATAGAAGGGCTGGAGAAAACAAAGAATAATGGAACAAAATCAAATTCAAAAATAGTTCAACAGACTCATAACATGTTGGGTTAGTCCAAGCTGCCTCAAGTGAAAATCTGACGAATGAATGGTAGGAATTTTCCGAAGCAATAAAGACTCCCAAAGAGAATCCAAATGCTGATCAAACATCAAGCTTTCAAACACCAGAACCTTCACAGAAAATAGTTGAGACTATCAATCCACTACAGAGAGTTCCAGCAGTACATGAAAAATAAATCATACCGGCCTACCCTACAAATTAGAAAATTCTACATATTGAAGATATTCCGTCTTTAGACATTTTCTACAGTCCTAGCTACAAAGCTATAGTTAAAAGGAACAAAATAAGAATAATTGATGAAACAACTCCAAAACCAATCGGTGAATCAGTTGATGTACTTTGGAAAGATTCCACAGATGATCCCACTGAACATCTAACCAAGTTATCACAATATGCAGGGGCATATGCTATCGCTACTGTCGATAAAGATAATGAGGCTAGAGTATTGTTGAAACAAAAGGAAGCCAAAGTGAAAGAATTAGAACAATTGTTGAAAGAAGAGAAAGCCAAATCCATTGAGAAGATCAGAATAAGTACAACTCAATTCCATGAAAATATTGAAAACCTCAAATAAAAGTATCAAACAGAGCTGGATGAAAGGCAAGCACATCTGGAAAAAGCAATGGCTGAGCTACAAAATCAACCACAATTAGAACAATTCATCAAAGAAGCACTTGATGTAAACACTATGTTGAAGAAAGAACAAGAAATGTTTTGTCACCAAGCTTCCATGATTGATTCTTATTGTGATTCCAATAAGATAATGGTTTAGCAAATAGAAATTCAGAAACTGGAATGTGAAAGGCTTGAAAAGAAGATCGAAGAACACATTCAGTGTCAATTTTCAAATACAAGAAAGCAAGCTAATCTACCACAAATAGATAAACTTTATAAAGATTTGTTATTCACAGAATTGAGAGCACAAATTAATCAAGCAGAGAACGCAACAGTCAAGACATCCAAGAAATCAAATGAAATTATTCAGTCTATGTGTGATCAATTATTTAAAACATAACTTCTCAAAGAAAACACGTCTGATGTGTTTTCAGGAACAAAGGAAGTGGAAATAAAATGGAGATAGAGATCAGATACACAAGAGGAAATGATAAAAAAGGTTAATAAGTTTGATCAGGAAAACTACTGGAAATTTCTGATCAAACCTTACCATCAACATCAAACTCTTCAATCACTTACAGATTCAACAAAAAGATCACAGTCAGTAATTTCAAATGTTATTTTCAAGGGACATATTCGATCACAAATATCACATCCAACTCAACTTAAATCAATGCTAGATATTTGTCAGCTTCGTGATCACATTCAGAAAGAAGGAAAGAATTTGGAAAATCAGGATTATTAGTTCAAAGTTCCTAGATTATTGTTTAAGTTAAGTTTTTACAGAAATGTTGTTCGAAACCTCCTCTACATTTTTGTAATAATTTAATGTTAGTTTGTAGTTAGTTTAGTATTTAAACCTTCTCATGCAATTAGAGAACGGTCCATAATTTTATTGAGAGCATTTGCAAAGAATGCTTAATTGTAAGTAAGTTTGTGGATGCCTTGATAAAGTAATGGAACACGACCTTTTCAGTTATATATCATTTTGTTGATCACTCTTGATGCACTTTTGTATTCTTTGAACAATGCCTTGATAGAAGAATTGAATGTGGTCTATTATCACTGATCAGATAAACATAGCAGTACACATATGGTACTATTATCATGTATGCTAATCCTGTTTTTGAATATTAGTGATGAATCGAGCTTCCATGAATTATATAAGAAATTAATTGTTTTTGTCTGAAATATCAAGTTGCACTATTGTACGATATAAAGATAGAAATTGATTTGTTTTATATACAGTCATCAAATATATGCGATATGTTTTTCACTTTCTTTTGATTAACTATCTTTTCAAGAGAATCATCCAACAAAGTAATAATTCTATTAAATCTGTGATGATCTTAATCATCACAGATTGAATAGATATCATTCTAGATCACATCAATATTATCTCGGGTTAGATTAATTTAGACTTAATTCAAAGTTTTGCATTTTAGAACAAATTTGTTTTAGTTTTTAGTAATTATTCATGCAAATCTTTTGAGAAGGAATCCGTCAATCAAACAAAAAACCCAACTCTGGGAAACTGGTCCCATTATATCTAGTCAGAGCCACTATTCCAAATGGAAAAGGAATTGTCTTAAGGTCCGGACCGAGTGGTTATCCTCCTTGTTGTTGCCACAGATTTTTGAGGCCATCAACAGGCTTGCACTTCGTCAAAGATTCATCATGAATATCTCATACCGAATGATAGCCCAAGCCATAGGGTCTACAGTAAACAAATAAACAAACACATAATACTAAAACTGAAATTCACACAATATATGTGCCCATAAATTCAAAATGATTAATTAAGGAAACTATTTACACGATAAATCATGGCCCAAATTGATTGGCCTGTCATTCTTCACTCTCACATATACTCTTCTACATGCCCCATGCCTCACAAAATCACCTTTATTTATACAATCTGATTATATCTGAACCCAATGAGTTTCTAGATCCTAAGATAACTCCAAAAATATATCTCCTAATCTCTAACATCTTTCAGCTAAACTCTAAAATCTCTCATTCAATCTCTTATCTCTAGATAAGAGCTAACTAATCCTTAAGTCTCTCAAACCTTCCATAATCCTCTGGAATCTTCTCCTATTTACAATAATCCTCATTCTCTCCTAAAAACTATAGGAAAATACATTAATTAATTAAATCCTCACTTTACAAACTAACTCCTCTAGTAAATAGTTGACCCTAGGTCAGATGCACTTGCATGAGCACCTTTGAGCCATTCTTTAATGTAGTGTTATAATGGTGATATCATTATATATTATTTAACAAAGTGTGAACAATTTATCATAAATCTAGGACATATTTTTTGTATGGTGGCCATTTTGGTCTTCATTTTCATTAATGAAGGTAGCCAACCCACATTTAATCTCTTCATCTAGGAAATTATTGTGGTTATCAAACTCAATGCCCCACACAATTATGAGTGTATTCAACTTTGATTCCTTTTGATCCATAGTTAGAAACATTTTGTCCCTTATAATGGGTGGTCCCTTAAGTTATTTTACTATTTCAATAGATTTTATAAAAAATCCATTTCTCCTCCTTCTGAGTGTCATAGTTAGCTATGGATTATTGAAGGATATTTACCCTTTATCCAACTAGCTTGTATTTTCTTCAATATATTTTTAGAAAGGAGGTATTATTTCTTCCTTGTGAACTTGTGGATACTTGATACCGTTCCACTTGAATTCATAAATACTTCCCAATCTTTAAGAAAATTTTTAAGTAAGTTATTTATATTGTTATCCACATACATCATAATTCCAATTAATAATTTGGAATACTTTTTAACCTTGGAGCTTAAACTTGGTGTCCAAAGTTCATTTGGAGTGATTATAAACCAAGGTTCTATAAATAGTGACCCACGACTTAGAGCATCCATGAGCTTTCTTTTTCTTTTCTTCAATTTATCATTATATAGTCCTTTATTAGATATTGAATGAAATAATGCATCCCAATGAAATTTGATAATTATAGAAAGTATCAATCCCATAACTTCAATTTACGAACTTTGTTTTCCAGTAAATTTCTTGTCCTTTACAATAAATTTCTTAGTTTTTAATTTCCTTGCCTATTTTTTTTTTGTCGGTCAAAGTCTAGATTATATTATCATATCAAAGAAAAAAATTACAGTAGGAGCCACAATGGCTATAGTACATTCTGTCAACCTAGAAGGCATGCATTGCCTATAAGAACTTGGGTGCTTGCGAAGGCATTCAAAGCTCTTGGTTATTTACTGCACAAAATTACAAAATAAACATACCGAAACTATCATCACGGGGGAGGGTACAAGGGGCTAGGTAGAGGAGCTGCGAAGAGATGATCCTGATGGTGCATATGGTAGTTGATGTGATTCACTTGAGTCTCCAGGGCTTAGAGGTGGTCTTGGGAGCGCCTTAGTAAACGACGTAGACTCTGGAGAGCCTCAATCTGCAGATTTTGATCAACATTGATGTAGGCCACTAATTCGTTTCAATCATCATACCTTTGTTAACGCAGGGTGTCCAGATTGAGCTGGATCTGCTGGAGCTGAGCATATATGGCTTAGAGGGTGGTCGAAGTCTCAATCTGGCCTGGAGATTAGGTCGGAGAAACTGCCATGGCCACTGTTGATTTCTGGCTCTCAGTAGACTCTAAGTGGGAGCTTGAATCTCTAGGTACCTAGCAGTTCTCCATGCTGTGTCCAAGACCACCACGCCATGCCTAACCATTTTCGCACGACATGCCATCATCTTCCACTCCCGCTCGCAGTGTTAGGTTGCCTTGCCAAGTCGCCCTAGTTCCCTTAGCCTGTGAAACCCACTCCACCTCTGCACCGCCACTAGTATCCACACTTCCATCTGAGGAGGTGCAAAAGCTCCACCACCCACATATTTGAATTGCAGGAGAGTCTGAATGCTCCGCGAGTCTAAGGCAGAACCACCCTGGGGCTTGGCCAAGGAGGAATTTCTGCGGCACAGTTTGCAAATTTTGAACAGGCGCCCGGGCTAAGTACCAGAACCTGTTGTCTAGAGACGCACCCTTCACACTGAATTCACCTCCACCACCTTCATCCGCCTCTTGGTGCAACGTGCTCGTTCTCGTAACATTTCTAGGATGCATCTCGACTGTAAAGCTCTCGCCACTGCTACCCGACGAACCTGTCACCCTCTTTGTCTCAAGTCGACAAAGCTCAAGCCAAGGCTTGAGAGTAAGCAGTTGCTCGTTTGCGCAATACATAGCATCAAACTTCACCATCGTCGGCGGAAACCAATTTCCATGAATGATGTCCATCCTGCGCTTAACATCCAGCTTACCTATCGTAGGATTGTCTTCCCTGAGGCCCTTTACCCCTCACACATGGGAGGGTGGTGAGTCAACAGGCACATGTCTGAGGACTAGGCGAGCCTTAACTACCCACCGTCCACTTGTCCTAGTGATTGGACACCCCCGGGGGGGATTACTTGCCTCTTTATCATACCAAGAATGATGTATTGTTACAAATTATTATTCAAAAAAAGTTGGACCTTCATGATCCAACTCATTTTTAATTAATTGGTTCTCAACCATTTTCATTAATTCCCAAGTATAAACTCCATTAACATTGCCCTCTTCCATGTCTGCCACATTGTCTTCTAAATTTTCAAATCCTATAGTACTATGTGTACTTGTGCTTCTTGTCCTATTTGGAGATACGACTATATGTGATTTTTCCAACTAAAAACAATGGATATCCTAATCATATCCATATCCCAAACATCCTTAATCATTGTATATTATTTCTACAATGGTTTTGGGACTTATATGGGTAGAAGAGGAAATATTTTGGGGTTGATGGGAAAAACCAACATCAGTGCTAGATGTGGAATTACCTCTCTACTTATGTTTAGATTGATAAACCTTCTGTCAAAGGGGAAACTTCTTTGGATGATTGTTTTTGTTAGTTCATGTGTTAGTGTTATCATGTTAGAATATATTCTTTATCGTGTAAATAGAATGACTGGAGGTGGAGACCAACCTTGTACCTTAATGTGTGATCTCATTATAATTTTGTCATGTTGTAATCTCTTGTGCTCTAGTGAAAGAAGTACTTAAACCAATTGAAATCATGTGTGTTGTGAAAATTCATTTTGTGTCAAAACCTTTGCATGCCTTGGATTTATTAGGTGGAATGGATTCAAACATTCATCCATATTGGAAAAATAAGATAATTTTTAATTAAAATATTGACAACATTAAAAGATAAGGACATAAATGGTCATTTTCTTCTCTTAAGAAAGAAATAAGACCAAAATTTATACTGTCTACACAATTCAACAACATGAAATATACTATAAACAAAAGGGGAAGGATAATGGGTTTCCCATCAAAACCAAATAATTTGATATACTTGAATTCCTCTTAATATACACGTGCTCCTTTCCTAACAAGAAAATTTAGTGTTGCCTTTGAAAGCCTATTTGGCTTTGTTCCCATGAGCATACAATTGAGTTATTTGAAAAAGAAGTATTGAATATGATAAAAATGAAATGTTGTCTTATGTTTCCATGAAGTAAAGTAATAGAATTAAATAAGGTCATCATTAAAACTAACATTTCCCCTTCAGGGAAAACCATCAAACATATCACAATAAACCAAGGAATAAAGAAGCTAAGAGGTCATGAAGAACATCTCATTCAAGAAAAAATTGAGAATTGGTAGGAAATATTACTAGAAATTATCTATCCCCAGTTAAAAAACATCTTCATTTATATATAATAGTGTAGAACATATGGAACACACCTAAGAGTGTAGGTGGTTATGTATTGATTTAAAAGTCATGAAAATGACCAAGTGAAGTTCTGATATGTATAATGAATTATGCATGCATTAATTTGGGAAGAATTAGTTAGCCTGCTAGAAGTTTGAGCTAGAAAATGCTTTAGTGAATTCATTCCACCACCCTAAGAGTCTAAGAAGGAATATGATTTAGATATTCTAAGGACTTTGTTTGAAACTGAAAAACACAACATCCTCCTGAAATTGTTTCGATTCAAGGGAATGAGAGTCCTTCCACGTCTATTTACTTCAATCAATCTATGCTCATAATAAAATCTACTGCACACTAAGAAGCCACTTCTCTAAGATCAACTTTTTTAAGAGAAAAACTAGCTTTAGTTATTCTAAATGTAGGGACATTGTCAGTAAGATTTTATTCGAGAGATAAATCACAATACCATTTGTAAGCTACGAACCACTAGAATTCTCTACTTTGGCAAGATAGAGAGTTCATTAGATCTCCACAAAATGGTTGTATCCTTTTCTTATTGGAAATCTCCCATTTTTAATAATATTTGGTATAATTGTGAGAATTAATTGTATAAATAATTCCTTCCATATGATGTGTGGATAAAAAACCAATGGCAATAATATTTAATTAACTACTAGTTTTGTATTTACAACCTACTAATGGCTTCATATTTGCAGCAAGATGTCTACCTTGTTGCAGCTATAAGATCTAATCATCAACCTAAGATTTGTACAAAATTCATAGGCGCTATGTAGTATATGTGAAAGCCACACTCTATTTTTACTTATTTCACAACTACCTATGTTAATCATCCTGCCTAATGAAGGGGAAAATGAAACCCTAGGGTTTACTATGATGGAGGGGAAAATGACAGCTTAGCTTTTATTATGATGGTTCAAGTAATGGAAAATAAATTCATAGGTACTACTAGAAATATATTTAACTCAATTACAAGGGAAACCAACCAATGCTTGAAAAAAATTATACTTTATAAATCATATCTAATTAAACTTGAAGAAATTATTGTAGGTAAAAGGAAATTCAATTGATCTAAATTGTAAAATGTAGAATTCAAAATGTAAGGAAAGCTTAAACACCCACAACAATAATTTAAAGGAAGAATACCCAAATCATGATTTCCATTTTTCTGTACCTCATTTCTTGATGCCATTAATGGTGTTGTATAACAAATGTTAATCACTCTAGAGAAATATGCTAAAAGGAGGGTTTTGCATTGTTTTATAGGAAACTCTATAATACTATAAGAAAATTTACTAGTTAGTCAAAGAAAGTTGTAAACAAAGGTTCATTTCTTTCTGCTCATAAAAAATACTTAACTAACCTAAGACGAGTCCTAAAAATTAGATCCTCACTCAAGAAAGGAGTTATGTCATGGAATTTATATTTCTATAGAAAAGTGAATAAATGCACATATTGAAATTTTGTAACAAAAATTTATAAGCGTATGATAAAATAGGAAAATAAGTTTGAGAAAATTAAAAAAAAAATATCTTGGATTCCTTTGGATGGGCGATCCTCAAGGTGCTAAAGAAACTAACAAAATCAATAATAGTAGACTAAATAGAGAACTTTCTTCATCAACATGAGAAAAATGAATATATGCTTACAACGTTTGAAATTATTTGAGACTAAAACCAACTTATACAACAAAGAAAATAACTAACTAATCTAAGGTTGAAGTCCTAAATTTTTGCATGTAGTAGAGAATAATCCCATATAGGTGGGGTTGAATCCCTCCAATATCCCAAAAATTAGGGTTAGTTTGTCATTTGAAGTTAACTATGATGGTAGATTTGATCTTTAATTGGTATGTGTTTGAGGGTAACTTGATCAATTTTAGTTAAAGAGATAGCAATATCAGGAGTAGATCCCTATTTTCTTGCAAGTCTGCTAATGAAATGTCCTTCATAGTATCCTCCAGATATGATACAAACTCTTCATGTCTACTTCTCCAAACTTGAGCCACTACTTGATCAAAATAAAATATCTCATGGGCCGCTAAAATTATCTATGGTTTTGGTGGTTAATCTTTGATCCATAGGGATCTCAATAACTCTTCTTCCCTCTACTTCATCTCCTAAATAATTAATTATTCACGCCTTATCCATGAGGCTAGGGCCATCAATAATAGATCCCCCATGTAAGGGTTAGGGTACCAAATGTGTGGGTGAGAAAGGATGAATTTGTGAAGGTAGAATTCACATAGTCTTGATTTTTCCTCCACAAAACTATTATAATATGTTTGTATTAGTGGATGTGGTGTTCGATTGTTGAACTCTCCTTATTGTTCTAAGCTATAAATTTGATGTTAGTAGCAATATTATTTGAGCATTAAGGCATAAATCTTGACATGTGACCTATATTCCACCATTTCCATAGCTAAATGAGATATTACCCCTAGTTATGTTTTCAATAATCCGATTCTATTATCTCTAATAGTTACTTCATTTTTAACTTCCTCTGATTCCTACTTGAGTGCTTTGTTGTCCTTAAGGAGTTGTTGTTTGCTACTTTCTTCTTACAATATCGAAACCTTCATGTCTTCTCTTCACTATTGTAGCTGCTCCTATAAATTGACATGATCTCACATCCTTTGGTTTGTGAATACTCTTCTCCACTCATGTGCTTTAATTATGGATTTCTCAAGTTGCAACACTGTGTGGGGTAGAAGGAATTGAAGAGTAATCCATCTTAGGCATGGAATTCCTACTAATTCTATGGGTTTTGGGCATATTTTGATACTTTTTCTGGTTGAAGTACATCCTGCTTTGATGTAGGTGCTTCTACTAAGCTAGGTGAATCCTCGTTTTGCACCATTGCAATAATAGGTGGCTTTGTTTTCTTAGAGGGCCCTTGGTATATATTTCTCTATCTCCTATACATTTAGGGATCCAGTTGTAGGGTTGGTGTGCTTATATTAGGATTTAGAGGTTTCTTTAATTTGATGAAGGCCCAGTAGCTACCTTCTTGTCTAATAAAGTGGGCTTATATAGGGTTTTCCATGATCATCGTACCTCTTTATTTTGGTAGCAAGGGATTACGTAGAGCCATTAGAAAAGATAAAAGAATGAGTAGAATCAAATTTGCGCAAATATGAATATTTGAGGCACTTACACACCTATTCATATATTGTGTTCTCCTATATTATATTGTATAGAAAAATGGAGGGTTGATATCTCAAGAACATTTTATAGCTTTACAATAAGGATATAAGAAAGGAAATAAATTAGAATAATTCTATGGTTTATACAATTAGTATGGAAGGTATTTAGGATTTGGGTTTTGGAGGATGTTTGATTTTAAACACTCAAACATGTTTAATGGGGTTATATATTTAGGCTTTACTCATAAGTGTAATTTATATGGAAAGCATGGTTAGTATTGGATACTATCTAAACTTGAAAAACACATCTCATTTTGTTGTAAAAAATGGCTCTTTGAAGGTGGTAGATTGGTCCAGATAAAGTAAATGAGAAAATATAGTCCATTAAATTGGAAAGCTCTAGCTCATATACGTGAAGGTATTTTTTGAAAAGTAATTATTATTTTTTGTTTAATTATTTGTGGCACGGGAGCAATGATTACAAAGGGAATCACTCGGTTAAGTTGGATAGGATTGCAACAACTAATGTTATGTGGTGCTAGGAGATGACAATAATACATTTATTTGGTAAAGATATAGCTACAAAGTCATCACACATGAAAGCTTATGGAGAAGGATTCTATAATACAATTTTACATTACTCCAATAATCCTCTTGGATTGGATTACAAAGTAAGAAAGAGTATAAAAAATATATCCATATAGTAGGAGGAAATTACCATAGCATTCCCAAAGGTCAGGATGTTAGTAATATGTGTACGACTGTGGCCTACCCACTGCAGTAGAGTAAAAGTATACCTTCCATTTTTGTCTCTTCGTTAGAGAAATTTGATCGTTTTTGTAGGGTATTTCTTTAGGGTTTTGGATGAATAATTTTATGGAGTCCCAAATGGTTAAGGAGTGGTTTTTAAGGTTTTTTATTGTAGTAAAATAGAGGGGTTGCTTTGAGTTAGACCTAGATCCACAATATATCTTGGTAGTGTGGGGAATTGAGCCCACCCAACATAATCTGACGAAGGTGAAACTTCCATATAACATACCACCTATAAATTTGGATGAATCATTAGGTCAGTTGAATAAGGATAGGGGATATGGTTTCCTAGATGGAAGACATGTGGATTTTTTATGGTTTGTAGACTGGGGCATGGTGGTTGTGTGAGAAGTAGGAATCTCTTGACAAGACGCGACATCTGGGTGATTTGGAATTGTGTTTTCGGAAAGTTGGAGTCAATTCATTCCAAAAATCACAAATAAACTCTATGAGAAACTCACATGTATTAATTAACTAGAGGTCTTGAAGATGTGGTGTGGAGAAGTGGAACACTAAGCCTTAATGAATCTTACCCTCAATAGTATCCATGGATTTATTCTGCTTGATTTTTTTTTAACAGATTCAATTGAATATTTTTACCAAAAAGAGGGGTTGCCTCTTTTAACACAGGCATAAACCTCACTCAGGAGAAGGAACTTATTATTTTGACAAGAATCATTGGAAGTGAAAAATTCTTAGTGGATATACTAGGGGATTCTCTTAGGGATTTGGAAACCCTAAATGATGAAAAAATTGGGGTGTTCAAAGAGTAAATGAGAGAAGGTATTTCCCATACCCTTTTGTTGGGGCCTCTCCCTGAGTTGATATGGGTGGAAATCATAGGAGGGGTTGAGAAAAATGGTGAGGAATTAGGTGGTTCTTCTGTGGGGTTACACTCATAGGAGAAAAGGGATTCATATTTGGGTGGGACTCTCTCTGAAGATGGGGAACTACCAAGTCATTAGGAAGGAAACCCTAGGGATTGTGAAAACCTAGGCAACGAGGAACAATACATTGAACTAAACTATCAGTAGGTTGATGGGTTAACCAAAGCTAACAAAGATGCGATTCAAAGGGTAGGGATAAAATGGAAGAAGGGTAAATGTATTAGCCCAAAGTTAGAATATTGAAATATAACAATCGGTGAGGACATTTAGTTTGATTCAGTAATGGAGGAATCAAAGAAAATTCTAGTTGCTAGGGCTAAAGAGTGATATTTTGAAGCAAATGGTGTCTGTGAATGGATCAAGAAGACATGGGGTGATAATGGTGAAAATGGTAAAGGTAATTATTCAATTTTGCGATTGGTTTATGTTTCAATTTTACTTGCTAAAAACAATTTCATGGATCCTGGCAAAAAATTAGAGCATTGATTCATCTCCAATTCTTTTGAAGATGTGGAACCCATTATTTAATGCATAACACAAACATTTGGAAGCTGTGCCTATTTGGTTGAGGCTCCCGAGACTCCCACCCCCAAATTTAAACTGAATATGTATTCTGAGTGTTGAAAACAAGCTGGGGGAGTTCTCGGAAGCTAGTATGACATTCAAAACCACACAAATGATGAAAATTTGTAGGATACTAGTCAAGTTGGAGCCTCAGGAGGGCCCGTTTGAAGATATAAATATCATTTATGGAGGATTAAATCATGTCCAATATATTGATTATGAGGAATTTCCTTTTCGATGTCACTGATTCCATCACCAAGGTCATTTGGTATGGGATTTCCCATTGGTTTATAAGGGAAAAATCTGGTCGAGTCCCTTTCGAGAGGATAAATTTGTAAGCACTCTATCAAAGGAAGGGAAAAAAGAATTGAGGGGAAATATTAGGCAGGATTCATCGAAGATTAAATCTTTTTGGCCAAACAACGATAATATAAAATAGGTGGAGTTGATCGTGAGGATGGAAGATAAGTAGGATGACAAGCCAGAGAAGAAATAGGAAATCCTTAAGGATGACCAATCCTCTCCCCCCGTAGCTACTTGTGTTTCTCCCTATACTTGCTTTATATCTAAATTGAATGTTACATTTTCTTCGAACATTGGGCCTAGTTCCTCCATGCCTTATATTTATTCCTATATATCTCCCGCTTTGGGCTTACATTCTAAGCCTCTTGAAATCATAATAACATCTATATCCTTTGTGAACTACCTAACTCTTCCTTTATTTGTGCCTGATTTTATCCCCTCTATGGATCCCCACTAAAAAGTTTGTTCCAAACCTCCCAAACTATAACCATTTTATGGAGTGGGGGGGATTGGTACCCTCCCACCCAAGCCCGGTCCTAGTAAATCAAGAGGCAAAAAATCCCAGCTCTCAAAGGAAAAAATGCAGGCCTGATTAGACATTGCTAAAGGAAAAAAGTTATCTTGAAGGGGCACTTACAATGGAGCAAGCCCCTAAGTTGGTTCTCCCATGATTTCCATCTCTTTTAATTATAGGGGATTAGCTAGCCCCAAGAAAAATCTAGCTCTGAAAAGACTGATCCTTTCTTAAAATCCCTACATTATTATGCTTCAGGAAAATTTGGGGCTAGGATATATCATTTCTGAAGCCTTAAATAAGATGCTTTTCGAATGGTTTTCATTTTTTCTGGTGTCAGAGGCTACTTGAGGGGTCTGAAAACATGCTTTAACCAGAAGTCTTTTAGAATTTCTAGCACATGGGGCTCAAATATGGTCTTAAGAATGACTGTTTTCTCATTGGAAATAGTTATGGATCTATATGTTTCCAACAACTATGTACACTATCATTATAGAGCCTCCTTTTGGAATAATATATTGGTCAAATACTTTATGAAGGATGGAAATCTTATTATCAAAGGGTATATAAATTTTTCATTGGGAGTCTTAGAGGGATGGGGACCTAAAGCCATTCCAAATCTTATGGCGGATTTTTTACTATGAGATTGATCGAAAATATTCTCATCAATATTAATATAATCAAATATAAACCCTCTTGGGGGAAATAAGCATACATGAAATGCAATGATGGCCAAATGGCTTGACATATTTATTTTGGTTGAAAATTTGGTTGGAAAACTCCCCTTGTTTTGCCAGTGAATTGGAACAGGTGGAGTCTTTGATCATCATCGAGCCTTAATACAAATGGCACTATAATTATCACATTAAAAATTAATATGTGTCAAAATTATACCTACTATGAACAATGTTCTAGAAACCAAATGGCCTCCTCAAAAGCATGCGTAGCTTCCATATACTCTACCTCGAAAGTGTACAAAGTGAGTACGACTTGTTACTTTTCCACTTAACTTGCTTCTCTACCAAACAATTGAAACACATATTCACTTGTAGATCTAATTTTATCTGTAGCCCTTTCCTTATCATAATCCACATAACTTATATATCCATTGAGTGAGGGTCCCATGAAACATCATGATGATAATAAATATAATATTAAGAAGTACCTCACAAATACTCGAAGAACCTCTTCACATCTAAGATTTTCTATGACGTTACTCAAGTTTCCAATTATTTGGGAAGTATCTTGTATCTAGTACAAACCATAAACTACATAAAAATAACAACTACATTAGCATAAGGAATGCAAGTCATATACTTCATCTCTATAGGTGTTGTAGGGGAATTGCTAAACTAAAATACTAGTTCCCACATAAATTGGAATATTTATGTTGTTTTATAAAACTATTTAAATTAAAAGAGGATAAGCCTCATAGGATATATAAATACCCTCTATTTTTTTTATAGAGGTGGTACTCCTCTTTCTCCTACTCAAGTGGCAATTTTTAATTCTAGATGATAGAAAATTTCATTCATCACAATAATTCCTAATAGCGGAATAGGGAGTAGAATAAAATACCAGAGCAATGCTTTAACTAAAGAAATATAAGAAAATTTATCCATTCCATCATAACTATTCATCTAGATAAAGTAAGTAGATGGTAAATATTTGAAGCAAGACACATAAAATGTGGAGTAGCACAAATAGTCCCTTGCAGATAAATTTAAATGATTCCATGCCATTCATATCGTAAGGATGTAAAGGAGACACACACTCAAGATTTTGTTATTTAATAAAATCCAAAAATTACAAAATTTATGAGCTCCAAAATAGCCCTATGTGAAATTAATATAAATTGGTTCTCTACGATTAAATACAATGCGTACAAAAAAGACACATGATATGTATTCAATAAAATAATGAAATTTGTTCATCTTATTGGAATGGAATGGGACTCTAATAGACCATATATTTAGTAATCAAAGGAAACAAAAAATGAAAATTACAAAATATGGACAAAATCTCCTTCTACTTCTCACTGAACATTTTTAAGTAGGCATCTTGAACAATAACCCTAGATGGTGCAACCATTTCTTCTATATTAAAAGTTATGAAGGATAGTTATCACTTCTAATGCAACTTTAAACCATTATTCAATGTAGTTTCATAATGGTAATATCATTATCTCTTGTTTAACATATATTATGAACAATTCACCTTCTAATACACCTTCGAGCCATTCTTTATTGTAGTGTCATAATAGTGATATCATTATATATTATGTAACAAAGTGTGAAAAATTTATCCTCAATCCCTTCCAATTAACGACATATTTGTTGTATGGTGGACATTTGGTCTTCATTTTCATTAATGAAGCTAGCCAACCTGCATATAATATCTTCCTCTAGGAAATTGGTGAAGTTATCAAACTCACCACCCGAGACAATTATGAGTGTATTTAGCTTTGTTTCCTTTGATCCATAGTTAGATAATTTTTTTCCCTTATTAAGGGTGGCCATTGAGTTCTTTTTGATCTGAAATTGATTGTTAGTTAATGCTATGCTAATATCAGTTTCAGAATTAACATGAAAGTGCTTTGATTTGATTATCATATAAGGGTTTATAGATGTGTTTATGATTGTCAATTCATTGAACTTGGTGAGATTAAGTGTATTTCATGAACTTAAAAGCATGGAAACTCAATGATAAACATAAAAATAATAAAACACAGCAAGCACAAATAATGAAGACAAATACACAAGTTTTTGATGAAGGAGTTCACCCCTCCTGGGCTACATCTCCTTGATCCAACTTCATAGTGTGGGCCTTTGTATTAGATTAAATTGTGAAAAAGTGTTGTTTACAGTCTCCTGTTGCCTCTGCAACTCCTCCAATGGCTAAAAAACATCAAAATCTACCAAGAATGACGCTTCCTCAGCCCATTTTGGTCGAAAATTGCCAAAGTTATGGCAAAACCAAAATTTCCTAGTTTTTCTCCACTAAATCTAGATGTTCGCCAGTTAACTCCACTAAATGTGGAAGTTTGCCGAATCTGGTGGGTCTGCCAGAGGCACTGCCAAGATAAGTATGCGATTAATGTTAATATAAGTGGTGTTTAAGTGGGTTTAAGCCCGCGCTAACCCACACTTATATTTTATTGTCGGATTAACATAACATAACCACAAATTATTGTATTAATACATGAATTAACACATTTCAATCTCCACAAATCGCATCACAGTCAGTTATCGTAGATCGTAGCATAACCCAGCTATAAATCATTCTATGTTGCCTACTCCATCTTGCGGTTGCGATACCCCGATGCGATATATCGCATTACATTGTTAACGATTTATGTTGCCTGCTCCTAAAAACCCCCGATGCAATTGGTAGGACCTGCCTTATCGCCACGTCACTTACCGCACAATCGCAAATCACAAATCATTTTGTTGTTTCCTTCTGTCCTCCACTCCTAAACTACCGATGCGAGATGGTTGAATATTGTGACTGATTAGATGGTTTATTAAAGTTTTTAAGTATAAGATTAGATGGTTACACATATACACGCCACCAACTGAATATTATCCATTAGATTGCTTTGGCTCTCGGTTGCGCCACGTGACCCTTCCCCATTGGCCTATAAATTCCACCAATAAAATAATCCACCATAGTAATAATTACAAACTTAGGAAAAAGATAAAAATTCAACTTCCCCAAGAAAGATTGGCGAATATGGAGATAACACTTGTCATAGTGTCACTGGCTGAAAAACCAGAGAATATTCCCTGAAGATTCCTGAGGTGTTGACTAGACTGCCAAGTCATCAGTGTGTCACTGTTCTGCACAACTTTTACCTATTTTGGAAAACGAACAACAGACCATACCTCACTCATACGAACTCGGATTTTGATGAAACGAGTTGCATTGGAATCCCATTGATGAGATCTATCCAGTAATTCTAGTTTGAATCATTTATGAGTACTTTCAATTTTTGGCTAAATACTGAGCTCTTTCTCATTCCTCCCCACTAGAACCCTTTTTGACCCCAAAATATACTATCAATTGTTCAGAAGGTGAGGGTATAACTACCTCAACCTTTCACTCTCCATCCATTTTCAATTTGTAGGATTTTGTCCCTTGAGTCCCACTCTAAGGTATTCAACATTCCCTCTTCTTGAAGTTATGATTCTTCTGTCAAGTATGAGATCTTGCTGAAGTTCATCAAGGTATTCTGGCGACAAATCATTTATTGATGGCAGCTAAACATGCTCTCCTTGATCATCAATCAAAGGAGGCTCAAAAAATCTCAAATTATCAACATTAACGACAAAATATATTTGCACATAATGAGGAAAATATAGCTTAAATGCATTAGTACCAATCTTTTCCAGAATTTTAAATGGACCATAACGGATTGGCTTGATATTTTTACCTTCCCCTTGAAATATTTCTTTGCGGATATACAACCACACTTCATATCCAACCTGGAATTTGTGATCAACACGGTGTTTGTCATGCCTTACCTTGTAGCTTCTTTGACTCTTTCCAAGTTTCTCTTGCACTGTGTGATGTATCAACTGAATTTTCTCAATGAAATTTCTTTCCTTATCTATGTCATTATGACCATCTATAGCGACATGTTTTTCAAATATGAAGTCCAAAGGTGATATTGGTAAGTAACCATAACATGCATCAAATGGCTATGTGTTTGTGGAAGAATGCTTTGCCCTATTGTATGCATGCTGAATGTAATGCAACTGTTCATCCCACAACTTGGGATGCTTGCTGCAATAACCTCTAAGAAGATGAATAACCGTCATGTTTACAACCTCGGTTTGACCATCTGTTTGCGGATGAAATGTTGTACTCTTCTTCAACTTTGTGTCCATCATGTCCCATAATTTTGACTAAAAATTCCCAACAAACAGGGAATCTCGATCACTTACAATAGAAGTAGGAAGACAAAAATAAACCCATACATTTTGAACGAAAATTTTAGTGGTTTGTTCAGCTATAATTTTTTCTTATATGGCATCAAAAGACACATTTTTCTTAACCTATCTACCACAACATACAAGTAATCATGACCTTTCCTTGACATAGGAAGACCACCTACAAAATCCATTGAGATACTCTCCCAAGGATCTGAAGGAACCGGAAGTGGAGTGTACAATCCAAGTTTCCTATTGCTATGATTACTTGTTGCACATAAAGTACATCCTCTAATAAAACGAGATAAATTATCAATCATGCGTAGCCAATAACAATATCTTTGGAGATTCACTACTGTCTTGCCTACACTGAAATGTCCAACAATCGATGATGTGTGTGCCTCCCTTATGATATTGTTTCTTTCTCCCTGTGGTATACATAACTTGCCCAAGTGATCACCAAACTGTTATGCACATGATAACCTAACTCTTCATTTTGGTTTTCTTGACTCAAGCTTTCATATAGATCTTGAAAATCAATATCATATGCATATTGTTCAATGTAACATTCATGCATAATTGAATTGTGCTTGAGTATAATAGATGAATTTAAAATAGGCCTAAAGAGAATATCAACTACCTTATAGTAGATTCCATTTTTGTACTTGATAACCTAATGAAATTTTTGTAGAAATCCCATCCATCTAAAATTTCTTGATTTCTGCAACTTTGACTGTGATTGTAAGTACTACAATGGATGATGGTCGGTATGGATAATGGTCTCTTTCCCCATCAAATAGTGCTTCCATTTCTTTAAAATTTGTACCAATGCATATAAATATTTATCATAGGTGGGATAATTAGTCACAACTCCATTAAATTTTTTAGAATGAAACAAAATAGGCTTACCATGCTACATCAACACTGATCCCATTGCATAACTTGCATCTGTTTGTATCTCAAATGGCTATCTAAGATCCGAAAGTGATAATACCGGTGCTGAAATTATCTTTTGCTTTAAAGAATCAAATTATTTTTTCTGTACATCTGCCCATTGGAATACTTTCTTGACACTTGTCAATGCATGTAGCAAAGCTGCAATGGAAGAAAAATTAGCAATGAATTTCCTCCAATACTGTGCTGCCCCAAGAAAGCTTCTTACCTCTGTAAGTTATTGGGCTTGGGCCAATATAGTTACATAGGTAATAATGGAGTAATTTATTGACACTTGTCAATGCATGTAGCAGAGCTGCAATGGAAGAAAAATTAGCAATGAATATCCTCTAATATTGTGCTGCCCCAAGAAAGCTTCTTACCTCTGTAACTGTATTGGGCATGGGCCAATTCAGAATGACCTCTACTTTGGAAGGGTCTATCTTCAACTCACCTCCTCCAACAATGTGTCCCAAATACACCAAAGAAGTCTTGCCAAACTCTCACTTTGACATCTTTAAAAACAATTTCTCTTTTTTCAAGACATCAAGTACCTTGTTCACATGCATGACATGTTCTTCTCTTGATTTGATGAATATAAGTATGTAATATAGAAATTGTCTAAGTGAATCATTCATGACTCACATGAAAGTAGATGGAGCATTTGTTAGACCAAATGGCATAACTAACCACTCAAACAATCCTTGTCTAGTTTTGAAAACAGTTTTCCAAATGTCCTCTTCAGCTATTCTAACTTGATGATAACCACTTCGCAAGTATAACTTAGTGAAATATCTTGCATACTTCAACTGATCTAGAAAATCATCAATGTGTGGGAATGGGTAGTGATTCTTTACCATGATTTTATTCAGTGCGCGAAAATCGATTCACATGCGCCAAGTCCCATCCTTCTTTGGTACCAAAACAATTGGTGAACCACATGGCGAAGTAGATGGGGGTATGATACCTTTCTTTAGAAATTCTTGAATTTTCTTCTTTATTTCAAAACTTTCCATAATTGACATGTGATACATACCAATGTTTGGAAGTGGAACATCCTACTGCAACTAAATCTCATGTTGAATTCCCCTCTTGGGAGGTAACCCATTTGGTTCTTGAAAAATCTCGCCCTGCTGACTTACCACATCAAACAAACAAGATTTCAATTTGTCATCAGATCCTTCAAAATATTCATAGTCAACATCATCATTTTTCTTGATCATGAGAAGCACAAAATTTTTACTTGCATTAACTAGCCTCTTCATTTGCCCTGCATTAACTAAAGAAATATTCAGTTTATTACAATTATCTCTCACAATATATTCCACCCCATCCTTAAGTGATTTGAAAATGGGTTGGTTAACTTGTTATACTTTTCAAGAACCTCCCACTCAACTAAACAAATAAAAGATCTAGCTTATACTTGACTTTTCCGGAATTTTATACTTGAAATAGGTGTATGTTTTTTTAATTGTTTAAGTGCTTTAAGTCCATTTGTTTTTTCTGATATTAAACATGTGAAACAGAGATATAATGCATCAAATAAACATCAACATATAACAACAAATTTAATATAGGAGTTCACCCGAATATCGTGGGCTACGTCTCCTTGAGATCTTGTCATCTTGACTTGGCTCTTTGGGATTATGGAAATTTTATTTTACAAGTTAAAAAATAAACTCCAATGGTTAACTGAACTGAACCAATGGATTTAGAATACCATTTATATCCCTGTCATGGCTGTCATCACTCTGAGAACAGAACTAGATTCCCTTAAACTTGATTTCCTTGAGTCGGTGCCTTGAGCTTCCCTGGGCTTCTATGTGGCATTAAATCCCTCAAAAATCCTTAAATTTCCCTGAAAATTCCTCTAATATCTCCAACACATATCATACTTCTAAAATAGACTGATCATTTTCTCAAAATGAGCTCTGGCTCCCCAATCTAAGACTCCATCCACTATTGGCCCTAGGCTCATCGACCTTTAGAAATCTTCAAATGGATTTGAAAATCCTTTCATCAGATTCAAAATGTCCAAAATAGTCATAGTATACTATTGGTTCGCTGAAATTGGCCTCCGGTTGCTCCGATTTTGCCTCGAACACCTGGCGGTACCCCTGGCTCTGGGGTTAAAGAAAACTTCTCTGTGGGTTCTAGACCTCTATAAGTCCTCAAAAGATTCTTAAAACTCCATCAATGGATTCAAAATTATCAATACAGTTAGAAATGACTATTGGTTTGCTGATAATTGATACTGACTTCCTTGGATAGGCCTCATTCTCCTGTTGGCACTAGCTGGCCCTGGTGGCCCCTGGAACTTATTTGAAGCATCTCGGCCTTCAAAAGTCCTCTAAAGGCTCTTCAAACCACACCATTATTTATAGAATATCTGAAACATAAAAAAATTACTATTGGATCTCTGAATAAGGCCTCTAGCTGCATTGGCTAAGCCTAAAACTGCTGCTGGCCCATGGTGGCCCTAGTGTCCCCTAGAAATTAATTGAAGAAAAAACCTACTCGAAAGTCCTCTAATGGATCTGAAACCCTCACAAATGAGTTTGGAATGTCTGATATAGTCAAAATTGACTATTGTCAATCTCAAAATGGACAAATCTAGCTCAAGATAGAGCCTAAACATATTTTTCCCAATGTCCCCTAAAAACCCTCCACTAAAAATGGAGGAATTGAAGTTAACTGTAGATAAAAGTGGAATCTTCGCCATTTTTGGGGTGCGCTCCCAAATAATCTGCCAGCCTAACTACTAATAATAAATGTGACCGCCGGGGTGGCCACATGGCCCCTTAACCCCGCGGTCTAAGTGGGCGGTTAACGTGATAGTCGGTGGGCGAACCACGCAGCATAAATTTTAATGCCAGTGCATGTGAACAAGCTAATGCAGAGGCTTCGCTTGGAGGTTATGTTTGGGGTTACCGAAACCGTCATGACACACATGTTGCATGTGAACAAATTGATAACTGTTGGCGAGTGGCAGTCGCCGGTTAGCTCCTAGGTCATGGCTTAAGGCCATATGGAGAGGGGTTGGCCCCTCTGCTCCCCCAAATGGATTTTCATTCAACGCTATGTTTAAGCTGAACACTATATGGTTAAGAACTAACCATAGGAGAAATGGTAAGGTGCAGGCATGCTAATGGAGAGGTCACGGGGTCAGCTCCTGTCCCCGACCATAAAATTTTACATGACCCCTCCTGGGCCATGTGGCGGTCTCCGGGCTTGCCACGTGGTGACCTATGATTGGCCCTTTAAAACTCGTAAAGTCCATCTGCCAATAAAAATTCACCACTTGTCAGCATATGACTGGTCTGAAGGGAGTATTTTGGGGAATATTCCAAGAATATTCCCTGGAATTTTTTTTGAATTTCCCAAAATTCAGTCAAACTTGGTCAAAAGCCAGAAATTGCAGTTTACTGGAATTTTCAAATAGCGATAACTTCTTCATACACTGTCGGTTTTTTGAACCATTTGCGGCACCAGAATTAGGAAGACGAGATATTTATGGTCACTTAGGTTTGACACACTTCTTAACACTTTGAATTTTGAGCTATCACTTAGGTCCATGATCTAAATCTGGTCACACCTCCCCATTGAGAATATTTTGGACCCCAAAAGAATGATTACCTGATCTGTTCAATAGAAGAGAGTACAAAACCCTGAAATTTCAACATCCATACACTTGCCTTGCATGGCTTAGTGCCTTTGAACCACAACTTGAAGGTAGTCAACACTTCCCTTACTGATGCTCTTGTCCTCCTGTCAATAATTGTCTTCCTTGCACTCACTCAAAAATTTCTGGAGAGAAATTTATATAAGGTAGTTGAACATCACTTCCTTGATCATTGATCAAGGGTGGCTCAAAAAAATGTGATATTACAACAGAAAACATGCATACATAACTGAAAATTTCATATGTACAAATGAATGTATGTATTACTGTGTCAAGAATTCAAACCACTTCTTACCAAGCCACTTCCACTGTGACTTTTGTTGTTGAAAACCTTCTTCAAGTGAAACATCTGTTCTCACATCAATGATGGAATTCTTGGTTCCAATTTCACCAGTCTTTCTATCCTCTTGCCTCATGTGTTTGGGATGATTAGTTGGATGTAATGTCCAACATTGGGCAATAAAATGTCCCTTTCTCTGGAAATAGGTGCAAGTATTTTGCACTTTATTTGCAAGTTGCCTTCGCTTCAACTGCTTCTTGTATTCCTTCATCCTCTTCCAGCATTTTGAAACATCATGGTTACACATACCACAATAGGAACAACAAGTCTTTCTTCCATTCAAGCATCCAAATTTTTCATGCTTATCAAAAACATAATCAACTTGACTATGGAAAGAATTATACCTCACATGTTGCTTTGCATGTCCATCCTTTTACCTTCTTGAGGAGATGAACTTGTAGAGGTTCCAACTTCGCCATAAGCTACATGTGTTCAAACACATTACTGCAACATAGGCTTCCAAAAATGACATTAAACTTGAAAACAAACTTGACATGTTTGTGGTTTAGAACTTGGAACAAAAGTTATTTTGAAGTTGTCTCACATGCCTTCATGGCTTTGGAGTTTTCGCCATAAGATTAAACATAGTGTTGAGGAGGTAAATCCCCTCTGCGGATAAAGGCGATCCCTACTAGCCCAGATCGGGTCTAGCAACAATCAAACACGCTACAACGCAAGCTCCTAATTGCAAAATCAAAGCGCGATAGAAGGCCTACCTCAGGTCCAACACTGTTGTCATTGTGGAGAGGATGTTGCTCTTGATCCCTTGCTCCGACAGGTCACAATTCCACCACTTGTCGCGATCGAACACCTGCACGTACAAGAAACACGGTGAACATACGAGCATAAAACCATATAATTGCAATTATGTGTCAGTTAGAGAGGACACAACTCATGATCTTAAAACATGAACAATACAAGTGGAACTATAATCGTAGTCGCTTATCATTAATGAAACAAAGGATGATACAACCTGGCTCTGACGCTGAAGTCTTCCTTTGGTGGGTCGTCAGCGGAATACGTCTCGCAAAGTTTGTCGGGAATGGGGACAAGCCTCTCTCTCGATCATCAATCTACTTGCTATAGATTTGGCACTATGAGGAATATCAAAGCTCTTGCAGCATTCTTTTGGCTATGAAGGCTCTTGGAGATTCTTTGAGACTCTTGGAGACTAGCTATTCAGCGATTCAGCCCCTTCATCAATGGATGAAGGCTATATTTATAGAGGAGAGGAGGAGGTTGGGATCCCTACAATAGTGGAAGGGAGGCCTTATCCCATGGGAGGTTCCCCATAAGGTGGAAACAAGAGGCCAAAGGAGGAAGGTCGTGGTTATTCAGTGGAAACCACTCCTGATGACTCATCCACGAAGTTGTTGTAATCGAAACTTCGCCTCTTTTTTTAATTTTTTTTCCAAAATCAGATTGGCACGGGTGCTTAACTGGGACAGAGCGCCAATTGGCGTGGGCTCAGTGTTAATTTTCCTCATTGGCGCGAGGACATAATGGGCTACTAGCGCCAAGGAAAAAACAGGTGTTTTTAGGGGTTTGCTCAGGAAATAATCAACAGAAGGAATGTTGTCCTCATGGAAAGGGATGCAATGATGGTATTTGCAAGGCATGACACTACTTATTGGTCACAAAAACGACCCTCCAATGGGTGAGATGGGGATTGCAAGGACGGTGACAAATTACTGTGTAACACATAGCCTAGACCAAACTTCTTAGGTATTTCCTCAACCAAAATAGGATCAATCATGCGTTGTGCATGTTTTCCTAAACCCTTGCCTCCATAGCCCATTTTTAACATCAACTTGGACCCTATACCTCTAGTGTGCTTTTAAAATGAACCAACACATCTATTTGAAGAGGAAACTGAAGACAAATTGGAGTGAATTACCTCTGCTTCACACATGTTCTTGGTCAAAGCCTCTTGGGCTTGATGGAGTTGCATCTCCATATCATGCATTCTTTGAAGAAGTCCTTCTTTCTTTTCCTTCATAACAACCAATTTCTCATGAAGTCCAATGCTTTCTCTTCTATCTTCATACATAATTTGCACCATGTCCTTCAAGATGTAGAAGTCTCACTTCATGTCTTCATCGAAGAATATTGTGAAGGAGGAGGATTTTGAAACCTCACTTGATGAAGTTGTCATCGTTATGTCAATGAAAAAAATAAATTCAATCGACAATTCACAAAGATTTATAAAAAAATGACAAAGCTTATGAACAAAATGGCTGTAGAGTCATCCTCTTCTTCAAGTAGCCTTTTGCAAACAATCCCTCTTGTGCTTCAAGGGTTGCCTTGAGGTCCTTTGGGTAAGGAGAATGCCTTGTACCTTCTTCCTTCTTGTCCTCTCCTAGACTTAGCTAACAGTAGCTTTTCCTTCACCTCTAGCAAACTTAAACTTGTAAGCAACAATCAGTTTGCAAATAGTCAAATTCCTTGCACTGTTAACCACCTTTCAAGTCAAGAAAGAAAACTTGTGCTCTGTCAAGCAAGAAAACATGCTATGATACTAACCTGACCTGAAAATGGGTTGGATAACTTGTTATTCTTTTCAAGAACCTCCCACTCAGTTAAAAAAATAAAATATCTAGCTTATACTTGACTTTTGTGGAATTTTATACTTGAAACAAGTGTATGTTTTTTAACTATTTAATTGCTTTAGGTCCATTTTTTTTTGCTAATATCAAACATGTGAAATAGCCATATAATGCAGCAAATAAAATTCAACACATAACCACAAATTTAATATAGGATTTCACCCGAATATCGTGGGCTACGTCTTCTTGAGCTCTTGTCATCTTGACTTGGCTCTTTGGGATTATGGAAAATTTATTTTACACATTAAAAAATCAACTCCAATGGTTAAATAAACTGAACCAATGGGTTTAGAATACCATTTATATCCCTATCATGGCTGTCATCACTCTGAAAACAAAACTAGGTTCCCTTAGACTTAATTTCCTTGAGTCGGTGCCTTGAGCTTCCCTAAGATTCTTTGTGGCACTAAATCCCTTATAAATCATTTTCTGTCTCTAAAAAATCCTCTACTGTCTCCAACACATATCAGACTTCTAAAATAGATTGATCATTTGCTCAAAATGAGCTCTGCTCCCCAATCTAGGCCTCCATCCACTATTGGCCCGGGGCTACCCAAAAATTCCCCGTGGCTCTTCGACCTTCAGAAATCTTCAAATGGCTCTGAAAATAATTTCATTGGATTCAAAATTTCCAAAATAGTCAGACTATTGGTTCGCTGAAATTGGCCTTCGGATGCTCTGGTTTCGCCTCCAACACCTCGCGACACCCCCTGGCTCTAGGGTCAAAGAAAAATTCTCTGTGGGTTCTCAATCTCTAAAATTCCTCAAAAGCTTCTAAAAAATCCATCAATGTATTTATAAGTATCAAAACAGTAAAAAATGACTATTGGTTTGCTGAGAATGGATACTGTCTGCCCTGGATAGGCCTCATTCTCATGCTAGCACTGACTGACCCTTGTGGCCCCTGGAACTTCTCTGAAGCATATCGGCCTTAAAATATCCTCTAAAGGCTCTGAAAACCACACCATTAGTTCCATAATGTATGAAACATCAAAAATTTACTATTTTATCCCTGAATAAGGTCTCTAGCTGCACTGGCTAAGCCTCAAACTGCTGCTAGCCCATGGTGGCCCTAGTGGCCCCTAGAACTTAACTGAAGAAAAAACCTGCTCAAAAGTTCTCTAATGGCTCTATAAGCCTCACCAATGAGTCTAGAATGTCCGAGATAGTTGAAATTTACTATTTAAACTCTCGGAATGGACGAATCTAGCTCAATATAGAGCCTAAACATATTTTTCCCCGTGTCCCCTAAAAACCCTCCACTAAAAATGGAGGAATTGAAGTTAACTGCAGATAAAAGTGGAATCTCTGCCATTTTTGGGGCGCGATCCCAAATAATCTGCCAGCCTGACCACTAATAATAAATGTGACCACCGGGGTGGTCACATGGCCCCTTACCCCACGGTCTAAGTGGGCAGTTAACGTGATAGTCGACGGATAAACCACACGACATAAATTTTAATGTGAGTGCATGTGAATAGGCTAACGCGGAGGCTTCACTTGGAGGTTATGCTTGGGGTTACCACAACTATCGGAAAAAACTTGTTGCATGTGAATAAAGTGATAACTATTAGCAGGTGACAGTTAATGGTTAGCTCCTGGGTCATGGCTCAAGGCCATATGGGGAGGGGTTGGCCCCTCCACTCCCCCAAACATATTTTCATTCAAAATTAAGTTTAAGCCAAACACTATATGGTTAAGAACTAACCATAGGAGAAATAGTAAAGTGTGAGCATGCTAATGGAGAGGTCCTGGGGTCGACTCCTGTCCCCGGCCATAAAATTTTACATGACCCCTCCTGGGCCACGTGGCGTCCTCCGGGTCTGCCACGTGGCAGCCTATGATTGACCATTTAAAACTCATACAGTCCATCTACAAATAAACATCCACCACTTGTGAGCATATGACTGGTCCAAAGGGAATATTCCCTAAAATATTCTTTTTTTTGAATTTCCCAAAATCCAGTCAAACTTGGTCAAAAGCCATCAATTGTAGTTTACTAAACTTTTCATATCACGATAACTTCTTCACACGGTGTCGGTTTTTTGAGCCATTTGCGGCGCCGTAATCAGGAAGACGAGATATTTCTGGTCGCTTAGGTTTGGCACACTTCCAAACACTTTGAATTTTGAGCTATCACTTAGGTCCATGATCCAATCTGATCATTAAGAAAATGATATTTGTTCTCATGGTGATAAAACACCACTTTCTTGTCATAAAAATATGGACTTCCCAAGTTAATCTTGAAAATGTCAAGTGGAACCACATCTAACTCAACTTCATCAACAAAGTTTGCAGTAATAGAAAATCTAAATATGCATTTCCTTGCAACCTGTAAATTGGCATTCTTAACTATCCAACCCAAAGGGTATGGTTTATGATGTGGTATGGTTTCAAGGTTAAGATTTTTGACTAAGTCTTCTGAAATTAGGTTTTCTTGTGACCCACTAACAAATAATGCATCAATATTTGTATGATTCTAAATAAATCTAATATGGAACTATTCTATCCTTATGTCTTCACTTGGAGTGTTGTTGTGACTATTTGAGGAACTAGTACTTGCTATGGCTTCCTTTCCTTTGTTAACCATGGCTATTATCTTGGTCTCATCTCCTGAATCAGATCCAAGATATTGTTGTGTGGTGGAAGTCACCTTTTGTTTCCCTTTGGTATTTGGTTTCTTTGGCCTTAGTTCAGGATGTAGTTCCCAACAATGGGCTTCATCATGCCCCTCTTTGGAACAATGTTTGCATGTAGCTTTATCCCCTTATTTCTTGATGCTTGCATTGTTCTTTCCCTTCCACTTTCCTCCCTTCTCTTTTCCCTTACCCTTGAATGGATTCTTCTTACTACCCTCTTCTTGAATGTTTTTTCCCCTTGCTTCAAGATGCGTGGCTTGCACATAAAATTTGTCTAAGTTTTTTGGGTTAAACATAAGGATAGTATGTTTCAAGTAGGAATGTAAACCACCAATATATTTCAAGAGTGTGTCTGGTGAATTCAAGTTTACTCCTAACAACAAATCCCTCTTTCTAAAATCCTGTGTGTACTCTTGAACAATTTGGACTTTGAATTGCCTAAAGTTTTTCCAACTCATTATTGCTTTTTTCACATAGGCTAATGGATAAAACTGTCTTTTAATGGAAGAAATGAATTCAACCCAAGAAATGGATATTTTTCCATGAATTCACATTTCCTCTTGAGTCTTTGCCTCCTAAAAACTAGTGCTTCTCCTTCTAGCCTTAATGAAGCTAACTAGATCTTTATGTCATCCTCTTGTAGATTCTGAATTTTGCAATATACTTCCAATACGGATCCAATTGTCTAACTTCTCCACATTTACCTCACCATTGTACATGGGAAGTTCAAACTTGATGTCCAACTTGAGTCATGGAGTTTTTCCTTTTGGGATTTTTGAATGAATGTGGGTGGTTTTTGTGGTGGATGTGGAAGATGAAGATGTTGATGAAGATGAAGAGGATGAGGATGGTGGAGATGGAGGTGGATTTCCTCCACTACCTTTCGAACTCTTCTATTAATCCTTATTACCATCTGAAGATCCTTCTCGATGTGGAGGCTTTGAACCTTCTCATGCTCTTTTTGTAGAGATGAATAAAACATAATTTTAACCATTATTTGTATGGATTTGAAGTCTCGCTTAACATCCTCTTCTTCTGAATGTCCACGAGTCTCTCCAACTCCTGGAATAATGGCTAAGGATTCAAGCTCAACCTCTGATGCTTGTACCTTCTCAATCACTTTAACTTCTTGTGCAATTTGTACATCTTCAATCTCAACTTCCGGAGATGCAATTTGAGGTGCTTCAAGTGAAAATTTGAGTGGAAATTTGGGTAAAGATGATTCTTTATCAAATCTCTTTCTCCTTGTCCTAATCTCAAGACTAACAACCAATAGCTTCCCTTCTCTTCTCTGCATCTTCAACCTTGTAAGCATCACAAAATTGCAACTATTAAAACCCTTCTTGCACAATATCAAGCAAAGAAAGCAATAAACCTTTAGCAACCTTGTGCTCTGTTACCAACTTGATTTGAAATTGATTGTTAATTAATGTTGTGCTAATATCAGTTTCAGAATTAACATGAAATCTATGTGTGCTGATTATCATACAAGGGTTTATACATGTGTTTATGATTGAAAATTCATTGAACTTGGTGAAATTAAGTGTATTTAATGAACTTAAAAGCATGCAAACTCAATGCTGAACAACATAATAGTAAAACACAACAAGCACAAATAACAGAGACAAATACACAAGTTTTTGATGAAGGAGTTCACCCCTCTTGGGCTACATCTCCTTGGTCCAGCTTCATAGTGCGGGCATTTGTATTACCTTTAATGGTAAAAAAGTGCTATTTACAGTCTCATGTTGCCTCTGCAACTTGCTCCAATGGCTCCAAAACATCAAAATCTACCAAGAATGACTCTTCCTTAGCCCATTTTAATAAAAAATTGCCAAATTTATGGCAAAACCAAAATTTCCTAGTTTTTCTCCACTAAATCTAGATGTTTGCCAGTTAACTCCACTAAATGTGGAAGTCTGCCGAATCAGGCAGGTGCACCAAAGGTGCTGCCAAGATAAGTATACGATTAATGTTAATGTAAGTGGTGTTTAAGTGGGGTTAAGTGCGTTTAGCGCTAACTTGCAATTTTCTGTTAATGTCGGATTAACATTACATAACCAAAAATTATTGTATTAATACACTGCTTAACGCATTTAAATCTCTGCAGGTCGCATCGCAGTCACTTATCGCAGATCACAGCGCAACCCTGTTATAATCATTTTATGTTTCCTGCTCCATCTTGCGATTGCGATACCCCGATGCGATATATCGCATTGCATTGTTAACGCTTTATGTTGTTTTCTCCTAAAAACCCCTAATGTGATTGGTAGGAACCCCCTTATCACCACGTCACTTACCGCACAATTGCAAATAACAAATCATTTTGTTGTTGCCTTATGTCCTCTGCTCCTAAATTACCGATATGAGATGGTTAAATACAGTGGTTGATTAGATGGTTTAATAAAGTTTTGAAGTATATGATTAGATGGTTACACATATACATGCTACCAAATGAATATTATCTGCCGTATTTCTTTGGCTCTCGGTTGTGCCATGTGGCCCTTTCCCATTGGCCTATAAATTCCACCAATAAAATAATCCACCATAGTAATAATTCCAAACTTAGGAAATAGGAGAAAAATTCAACTTACCGATGAAACATTGACGAATTTGGAGAGGACACTTGTCACAATGTCACTGGCTAAGAAACTAGAGAATATTCCTTGAATATTCTTGAGTTTTTGACCAAGTCATTAGTCTGTCATTGTTTTGCACAATTTTTACCTGTTTGGGAAAACAAACAACATACCATAACTCACTCGTACGAACTCGGATTTTGATGAAACAAGTTGCGTTGGAATCTTGGTGACAAGATCTATCCAGTTGTTCTAGTCTGAATCATTTCTGAGCACTTTCAAATTTTGGCTAAATACCGAGCTCCTGATCACTTTTACTATTTCAATAGATTTTAGAAAAATCCACTTCTCCTCCTTCCGAGTGTCATAGTTAGCTATGGATTATTAAAGGATGTTTATCCTTTCAATCCAGCTAGCTTGTATTTGATTCAATCTATTTTTAGAAGGGAGGAATTATTTCTTCCTTGTGTAATACATACTTGATACCCTTGCTACAAAAGTATTTATTACATTTTTATAAAAATGTTCATCATTTTCTACGTCTTTATGAAGATATTATATAAGAGAAGAAAATATATTTTCCATGCCACTTGGATTCATAAATACTTCCCAAGATTTAAGAATTTTGTTAAGTAAGTTATTTATATTCTTAGCCACATACACTATCATGCCAATCAATAATTTGAAATCCTTTTTAACCTTGGAGCTTAAACTTGGCGTCCAAATTTCATTGGGAGTGATTATAAACCAAGGTTCTATAAATAGTGACCCACGACTTACAGCATCCATGAGCTTGCTTTTTATTTTCTTCAATTTAGCATTCTATAGTCCTTTATCATCTATTGAATGAAATAATGCATCCCAATGGCTTGATGAAATTTAAGAATTATAAAAATTAACAATCCCTTAACTTCAATTTATGAACTCCGTTTTCCAGTAACTTTCTTGTCCTTTACAATCAATTTCTTAGTTTGTAATTTCCTTGCCTCTTTATCATACGAAGAATGATGTAGCATTACAAATTATTATTGAAAAATTCCTCCACTACCTTTCAAACTCTTCTCTTCATCCTGATTACCATCTAAAGATCCTTCTCCATGTGGAGGGTTTGAACCTTCTCTTGCTCTTTCTGTAGTGAATGCATCAAACGTAATTTTAATAATTATTTGTATGGCTTTGAAGTCTCTCTTAACATCCTCTTCTTCTGAATTTCCATGAGTCTCTCCAACTCCTGACATAATGGCTAAGGATTCAAGCTCAACCTTTGATGCTTGTACCTTCTCAATCACTTCAAATTCTTGTGCAATTTGTACCTCTTCAATCTCAATTTTTTGAGATGGAATTTGAGGTGCTTAAAGTGCAACTTTGAGTGGAAATTTGGGTGAAGATGATTCTTTCTCAGCTCTCTTTCTCCTTGTCCTAATCTAACCAATAGATTCCCTTCTCTTCTCTGCTTCAACCTTGTAAGCATCACAAAATTGCAACTATTAAAACCCTTCTTGCACATATCAAGCAAAGAAAGAAATAAACCTTTAGAAACCTTGTGCTCTGATACCAACTTGATTTGAAATTGATTGTTAGTTAATGCTGTGCTAATATCAGTTTCAGAATTAACATGAAATTTATTTGGTTTGATTATCATACAAGGGTTTATACATGTGTTTATGATTGACAATTGATTGAACTTGGTGAGATCAAGTGTATTTCATGAACTTAAAATCATTCAAACTCAATGCTGAACAACAGAATAATAAAACACAACAAGCACAAATAATAGAGACAAATACACAAGTTTTTGATGAAGGAGTTCACCCCTGCTAGGTTACATCTTCTTGGTCCAGCTTCATAGTGTGGGCCTTTGTATTACCTTCAATGGTGAAAAATTTCTATTTACAGTCTCTTGTTGCCTCTGCAACCTACTCCAATGGCTCCAAAAAATCAAAATCCACCAAGAATGAATATTCCTTAGCCCATTTTAATCGAAAATTGCCAAATTTATGGAAAAACCAAAATTTCCTAGTTTTTCTCCACTAAATCTGGATGTCCACCAGTTAACTCCACTATATGTGGAAGTCTGCCGAATCTGGTGGGTCCACCAAAGGCACCGCTAAGATAAGTATGCGATTATGTTAATATAATTGGTGTTTAAGTGGGGTTAGGGGCATTTAACGCTAACCCACACTTTTTTATTAATGTTAGATTAACATAACATAACAAAAAATTATTGTATTAATACACTGCTTAACGCATTTAAATCTCTGCAGATCGCATCGCAGTCACTTATCGCAGATCGCAACACAACCCCACTATAAGTCATTCTATGTTGCCTGCTCCATCTTGCGATTGCGATACCCCGATGAGATATATCGCTTTGCATTGTTAATGCTTTATGTTGTCTGCTCCTAAAAACCCCTGATGCGATTGGTAGGACCCACCTTATCGTCATGTCACTTACCATGAAATCACAAGTAACAAATCATTATGCTGTTGCCTTATGTCCTCCGCTCCTGAACTACCGATGCGAGATGGTTGAATGCAGTGACTGCTTAGATGGTTTATTAAAGTTTTGAAGTACATGATTAGATGGTTGTGCATATACACGCCACCAAATGAAGATTATCAGCTGGATTTCTTTGGCTCTTGGTTGCACCACGTGGCCCTTCCCCATTGGCCTATAAATTCCACCAATAAAATAATCCACCATAGTAATAATTCCAAACTTAGGAAATAGGAGAAAAAATCAACTTTCCCAAGAAACATTGGCGAATCTGGAGATGACACTTGAAACAATGTTACTAGCTAAAAAATTGGAGAATATTCCTTGAATATTCCTGAAACGCTTACTGGATTGCCAAGTCATCAGTCTGTCATTATTTTGCACAATTTTTACCTGTTTGGGAAAACAAACAACAGACCATAACTCACTCATACGAACTCGGATTTTTATGAAACAAGTTGCATTGGAATCTTGGTGATGAGCTCTATCTATTCGTTCTAGTTTGAAGCATTTCTGAGCACTTTCAAAATTTGGCTAAATACCAAGCTCCTGATTACTTTTACTATTTCAATAGATTTAGAAAAAAAACCACTTCTCCTCCTTCCGAGTGTCATAGTTAGCTATGGATTATTGAAGGATATTTATCATTTCAATCCATCTATCTTGTATTTGATTCATTCTATTTTTAGAAGGGAGGAATTATTTCTTCCTTGTGTAATTGTACATACTGGATACCCTTGCTACAAAAGTACTTATTACATTTTTATAAAAATGTTCATCATTTTCTACACCTTTATGAAGATATTCTATAAGAGAACAAATTATATTTTCCACGCCACTTGAATTCATAAATAATTCCCAAGATTTAAGAATTTTGTTAAGTAAGTTATTTATATTCTTAGCCACATACATTATAATTCCAATCAATAATTTGAAATCCTTTTTAACCTTGGAGCTTAAACTTGGTGTCCAAAGTTCATTGGGAGTGATTATAAACAAAGGTTCTATAAATAGTGGTCCACGACATAGAGCATCCATGAGCTTTCTTTTTATTTTCTTCAATTTAGCATTCTACAATCCTTTATCATCTATTGAATGAAATAATGCATCCCAATAGCTTGATGAAATTTAAGAATTATAAAAATTAGAAATCCCTTAACTTCGATTTATGTACTCCGTTTTCCAGTAAATTTCTTGTCCTTTACAATCAATTTCTTAGTTTGTAATTTCCTTGCCTCTTTATCATACCAAGAATGATGTAGCATTACAAATTCTTATTAAAAAATAGTTGGCCCATCATGATCCAACTCATTTTTAATTAATTGGTTCTAAACCATTTTCATTACTTCCCAAGTAGAAACTCCATTAACATTGTCCTCTTCTATGTATACCACATTGTCTTCTAACTTTTTGAAGTCTAGATTACTCTTTGTACTCCTTCTTCTTTTCCTATTTGGAGATATAACTATATGTAAATTTTCCAACTAAAAAAAATGGATATCCTAATCATATCCATATCCCAAACATCCTTATTCATTCTATCTTATTTCTACAATGGATTTGGGAATTCTATGGGTAGAAGAGGAAATATTTTGGGGTTGATGGGAAAAACCAACATCAATGCTATTAGTGGAATTACCTCTCTACTTATGTTTTGATTTATAGACCTTCTTTCAAAGGAGAATCTTCTTTGGATGATTATTTGTGTCAGTTCATGTGTTAGTATCATTTTTGGGTGAAATAGTTGATCCAGATTTATGCAGGAATGCAACAGAATACAGAAATAACCATAAACATATAAATACAACGGAAATAAGGCTTCATTTCATTAATATCAAATCATAGAAATATGCTTACAAACATGATGGAAGTAAAATATCTAGGGTGCTTCAAAACGCTCCGGAATTTCAGGACCCAAAAAACTGCTAAAAATATTAAGTTGTGAAAAAACTGAAAGAGACAATGGTGGGGCCCCAAGTGGAATAGGTGGGTGGCCACCAATATCCACCTAGATCATTCCTCCCTCCTTAGAAAGCAATGGTCCCCATTGCGTTGAGTTCCTCCATGAGAGGAGGAAACTTCTGTTGAACTTGGTCCCTGGTGAACCACTTGCCTTGGTGCAGGAGTTGACCAGCTTTGACAACCCGATACAGTTGGATCTTCTGTCGGCGAGTGTTCTTGATTTGCATGTCCATGATATAGTCTGTGGTGGTCTGATCCATGCAGTCTGGTTTTAACTCTTTTGGTGTGAGTTCTTCTGCAATGTCAGAGGTGTCCAATAGAGGTGGGAAGTAGGGACGAAGGCTATCTACATTGAATACTGGGTGCAGACCAAGGAATGGTGGAATACCGAGCTCGAAGACGTTGTTCCCTATAGCCTTAGTGATGGTGTACGACCCATATCGAAGTGGGAGAATCTTGTGGTGGGGTCCAGTGAGGCACTCCTTATGAAAATGTAGCCACACTTTTTCGCCCACCTGTAAGTTACATGGCACCCGATGTTGATCATGTCGTTGCTTGTACTCAGCATTGGCTCTGTCCAATATGTCATGAACCTGTTGGCGGATGTGCTGAATGCACTCGATGAAGTTGTTTTCTTTTTCAGCTTCAGACTGGACATGAGTCGAATCGGCTTGAGTAGATTCAAATGACATGGCCACGTCAATGGGACATAGTGGCTGGAATCCCAAGCCCACCTGAAAGGGGCTGTGTCCGATTGAGCTGTGGAGAGCCCGGTTATAACTGTGTTTTACATAGGGAAGGCTCTCATCCCATGTGCGTGGATGCTTTGAATTATATATGCGCAGAATGTGTACAATCATCCTATTGACGACCTCTATCTGGCCATCAGTTTAGGGATGGAAAGCTGTGGACTTGGTGAGCTTGGTGTCCAACATTGACCAGAGGCTAGACCAAAATGTGTTGAGGAACCTGCTGTCGCGATCTGATATGATAGACTATGGGATCCCAAAGTGCACCCACACTCGTTCAAAGAAGATTTTAGCAGTGGCTTTGGCTGTGATATTCTTCTTGCAGGGCGCTATAATGGCCATCTTTGAGAATATGTCGACGACCACGAAAACACAGTCATTTCCATGCTTAGTAGAAGGAAGGCCTGACATGTAATACATGGATATGGATTCCCAAGGTTGAATAGGAGTAGGTAGTGGAGTATAGAGCCCTTGCTTCTTGATGGTCGGTTTGGAAATGGCGCAAGCAGTGCAGGATCTGATGTACTTCTCGACATCCTGTCAAAGGTTCGTCCAATAGAAATACTTCTGCAGCACTGCCATTGTTTTCTCGACCCCAAAATGCCCAACGAATCGACTGTAGTGCGCTTCCCATATCATCTTGGCACACTCACTTGAAGGAACACAAAGGTGTCCCAGGTGACATAATAGTGCATCTTGGAGGTGAACATTTGGAACTTGCATACCCCCCAAGAGTGCCTTGTATGTGTAGATGAATTTTGGATTGCTCTTGTAGAGAAGTGACCAATCAGAAGTCTCATGCCCTCAAGAGTTGAGAATGGTCGTTATGGCCACGATCGGTGGTCGGCTGAGGCAGTCTGCAAAATTATTGGTGCTACCCTTCTTGTACTTGATGTTCAAATGAAATTGTTGCAGATATGTGGACCACTTCTGATGGCGATCGTTCTGCAACTTCCCTTGTGTCTGTATGAACTGCAAGGGTCGGTGGTCTATGTGGATGATTGTATCCTTCCCAAAAATGTAATGCTACCATTGTCGACAAGCCTGCACAATGGAATACATTTCTTTGTCATAAGTGGGATACTTTCAAACTGTTTCAGACAATTTCTCACTGTGATATTCCACTGGGTGCCCTTTTTGAGTAAGAACTACCCCAATAGCATAGTCAGAGGCATCTGTCTCGATATCAAATGGTTGTTGCAAGTCTAGTAATGTGAGCACTGGGGCAAAATAGAGGCGATGTTTCAATTCTACAAACGACTTCTGTTGAGATTCCGACCAACAGAATTTTGCTTTCGCTCCTCCCTTGGTGACTTGACTCAAGGGCCAAGTGATATGAGAGAATCCCAACATGAACGTACGGTAGAAATTAGCAAGACCCAAAAATCTGCGAAGCTGTGTTATGGTGGTTGGGGCTGGCCAATCCCGAATGACTTGGATCTTGGCTGGATCCACATGCACCCCCTTTTCATCAATAATGTATCCTAGATATTGAACCTAGGTCATGCCAAAAGTGCACTTCTCCAAATTGGCACACAACTTGTGTTTCTGTAGTGTTTGGAGGACTTCTCGGATGTGGTGGAGGTGCTCTTCCCAAGTCTAGTTGAAAATCAGAATATCATCCAAGTATACCACTACAAATGAGTTGGTGAATGGATGCAAGATGTCATCCATCAACCTAGTGAAGGTTGCGAGAGCATTTGTCAATCTGAAAGGCATGACAAGCCATTTGAAAAGGCCCTCCTTGGCTTTGCAGGGAGTCTTCCACACATCAAAGGGTTCGATTAGTACTTGGTGATACCCTGACTTCAAGTCAATCTTGCTGAAATATTTTTCCCCTTTGAGTTGGTCCAGAAGGTCATCAATCCATGGGATCGGGTACCTATTCCGGACAATGATCTTGTTCAGTGCCTGATAATCAATACAGAGTCTCCAAGTCCCATCCTTATTTTGTACCAACACGATCGGGCTTCCACAGGGTGATTAAGTTGGACGGATGTGACCTTTTTGTAGCGTCTCCTGAATCTGCCTCTTGATTTCATCATTCTCTAGAACAAAGTGCCTATAGATTTGTCCATTGGGTAGCGGCACACCTGGGGTCAGGTCAATGGGGTGCTTGACCTGACAGTGTAAAGGCACCCCTATGGGTGAGGTGAAGATGTCCCTCTACTCCTCCACAACCTTGTCCATTTGTTGTTGTTATGCAGAGGAGCCATGTCTGGAGGTCGTGGCCACAGTCTTCTTCTTGCCCTGGGAGCGGATCATCAGGAAAAAAATTTTCTTGGTTTGGGAAATGAGCTTACTGCATTGTTTTGCAGTAATCAAATAGATAGTGGGAGGTGGTGGTACCTCTAGTATCCTGTACAATTTATTTCCCACAATAACAATAACAGCATGAGGTCGGGACTCATACACTGCATGTCGCTTCCATAAGTATGGTTGGCCTAATAATACATTAGAAACATCAATAGGAGCAATGTAACACACTACCTCATCCGTGAAGAGCTTGATTCTATAGTGAAGGCGGCACTGCTGGCTAACGCGGAGATCCCGTCCTTGGTGAAGCCACCCGATGGTGTATGGTTATGGGTGTGTTGTGGTCGGCAAGCCCAACCAATTAATGACATCTGCTGAAATGAGGTTCGTTTGGCTCCCATTGTCAACAATGAACCGTAGCGGGGAACCCTTTACCCACATCTGGGAGTGGAAGAGATGATCTGCCTCCTTTGGACCTTCTGGTTCCTCCTTTTGCATCTTCGTAGTGGAAATAGTGGCGTTGGGCTCCGCATCAATAATCTGCTTCCCTTTGTCATTCACCTTGTCAGGTTCTGATTCAGAGTCGGAGCATGCATCTGATTCAGAAGCCCTCAGATCTCAGCCACCAACGACTGCTTGGCCTGACACTCACTTGTGTTGTGAGTGGAGCTCTTATGGAACTCACACCACTTTCCCGTGTCCTTCTTTGGCTTCACGGTGTTGTTATTTGTTTGTGTCTTTGGCAGGTTGTCTTGGGATGCCATGCCTTGGCTTTGTCATTTGTTCTGCAGTTTGGGGGCACCTTTCCCTTGCTTTTGATTCACAGATCCAAAGTCTCGCTTCTTCTGTTTGAATTTCTGCTCAATCTTGGCAGCATACCGGTATGCTGTACCAAGTGAGGAGATGTCGAGGAACTCCATTTCCTCCTGAATGTATTTGTGCAGACAACCGCAATAATTTAGCACCAAATGTTTCTCTGAATATTTGATACCCAACTTTGTGCACAGGGTATGGAACAGATTCGTTAGCTCATGCACATCTTGATCCCTTTGTTGCCGCAACATGGTCCATTGTATGTACTTGTCCTCATAACTCCCCATGGGATAGTATTGTTCCTTGATGGCATCTTAGAAAGAATTATAAGTGGGTACGGCTGAGAATAGAGAGGGTTCTGTCTCGTCCTTTTTCTCACAGTAGGTTTCCCACCAGTCCTTGCCATGTGGGGTAGCTTTGAGGAGTGCAAAAATAATCTTCTCCTGGTTGGAAAAGTCATGAACCGAGAAATATCCTTCTAATAGATTCAACCATCTATCTACGGCATCTGCATCTATTTGACCCTCAAATATGGGAATTTCAAGGTTTAATTGTACCTTAAAGGGAGTCACACCTCCAGAGTGGCTACTGGATGCAGATGCGTCGCCGGTGGGCAGTCGTTGAAGGATCTGGACAAAGTTATCCATCATCACGTTCCTTTGTTTTTATAGGGCCTCCTCGAGCAATATTTTGATAGGATCTCCTGCTCCCTCATCTTTCTTTTCGTCCCCCATGGGCGTCTGTCAAGGTTTGCGAGGCTGATCTTGCAAAGGTTCCACCAGATCGAGCCCTAACTCCTTATACCCCGACCTCGCTGGGGACATGCAAAGAAAGATAGAGAAAAAATAGACTGCTCTGATACCACTGATCTAGATTATGCAAGAACGCAACAAAATACATAAATAACCATAAACATAGAAATACAGTGGAAATAAGGCTTCATTTCATTAATATGAAATCACAGAAATATGATCCAGGTGGATATTGGTGGCCACCTGCCTATTCCACTTGGGGCACCACCATTTTCTCTTTTAGTTTTTTCACAACTTAATATTTTTAGCAGTTTTTCGAGTCCTGAAATTCTGGAGCCGTTTTGAAGCCCCAAATGGAGATAGTATGCCAAAGTTACGTCCCCGGGAAGTTGAAACACCAATTTACCCAAACGGGGCCCATAGTTTTGGTGCTTCATCTCCTAGGGTTAGGTTTTTAGACATTTAGAGTTCTCCATTGTTTTTCCATAATAAATAGGCCCTCGAGCCTCATTGTAACACAGTTCAGAGGTTTGTAGCCACCACATCTCTTCTCAGAGATTCGCTACCAGCACCCTAGCTATTTTATTTCCATCATGTTTGTAACCATATTTCTTTGATTTGATGTTAATGAAATGAAGCCTTATTTCCACTGTATTTCTATGTTTATGGTTATTTCTGTATTATGTTGCGTTCCAGCATAAATCCAGATCAATAGTCATTTTTTATTTCCCACATAAATTGTCAACCAGGAAGTTCGTAAACTGTGAGGTGTACCTACATTAGGGATTAGTGAAATAAATCTAATCTAATGATTAAACTACTTTGTGCAAAGGGGAACATGCTTTGCATAATTGAAATCTAATTTAAGCACACTTTGCGTAATTGAAATCTAATGTAAGCACACTTTGCATAATTTAATTAAACCTACAAATTTACAAAGGGATGCACATGGTTAATGGCGGCCCTTCCATTATCCAATAGCATTCCAACTCACAAAACTCACATTCTAAAACACAATGATAGAAAATAACCTTCTTTATTTATAAGCTCACAACTTTACATAATGGAATTCTACACTCCTATTCTCATTACATCAATACATCGTCACTTTACATTCCCTTCCATCTCAAGCCTTGCTTACAAAACATTATATGATTCCTTTTTTTTTATGATAGGAGAAAGTACTCCTATTTATACAAGTTTTGAGAAATAAACTCAATAACGGAGATCCACTATTTTCTCCATAAATCTACAAGTGCCACAACCAATAAGACACATCACCTTATCTTGCATGATCTTCTCCATGTGGCATATCTTCAAATATTCATGAGGGAATTCGAATTTGATCATGGGAGGCCACATAAGGGTGCCTTAGAAGCTTCCGATGAACCTATACATGTCACAAAACTCTTTCCACTTTTAATGTATAAGCATATGCATATTATTTCCTAACTTTTGATCACCAATTCACTTAAAAACACTAGAAATTAATAATGTTTGGAAAAGAGAAGGGTAACCCAAATGATGATGAAAGTGAGATGAATGTAGTGACATGGTAGTGAAATGGAGGTGATATAATGGAAATTATAGTGAAAGTGGATCATTTTAAGGACATTTATGAGACCCAACAATCATCATTTTAGAATATCTTCTTTATCTTAGAAATACCATGACTGGAGGTGGAGACCAACTTTGTACCTTAATGTGTGCTCTCATTATAATTTTCTCCTTTTGTAATCTCTTGTGCTCTAGTGAAAGAAGTACTTAAACCAATTGAAATCAAGTGTGTTGTGAACATTCCTTTTAGGTCAAAACATTTGCATGCCTTGGCTTTATCATGTGGAATGGATCCAAAAATTGATACATATTGGAACAATACGATAATTTTTAATTAAATTTTTTACATTATTAAAAGGTAAGAAATAAAGTGTCATTTTATTTTCTTATGAAAGAAAGAAGACCAAAATTTATACTGTCTACACAATTCAACGACACTAAAGGAAGGATAAAGGGTTTCCCCTCAATTTATATATATATATATATATATATATATATATATATATATATATATATATATATATATATATATATATATATATATACTCTTAATATACACATGCTCCTTTCCTAATAATAAACTTTAGTGATTCCTTTGCGAGCCTATATGGCTTTGTTCCCATGAGCATACAATTGAGTTCTTTGACAAATAAGTCTTGAATCTGATAAAAATGAAATGATGTATTATGTTGCCATGAAGTAAAGTAATAGAATTAAACAAGTTAATCATTAAATCTAACATTTCCCCTTCAGGGAAAACCATCAAACATATCATAATAAACCAAGGAAAAAAATAATTAATAGGTCACGAACAACCTCTTATTCAAGTAAAATTTGAGAATTGGTAGGAAATATCACTAGAAATGATTTATCCCAAGTTAAAAACCATCTTCATTTGTATAAAGCAGTGTAGAATGTATGGAACATACCTAAGAGTGTAGCTGGTTATCTATTGATTAAAAATTCATGAAAATAACTGAGTGAAGTCATGATATGTATAATCCATCATGCATGTATCAATTTGGGAAGGATTAACTAGCTTTCTAGAAGGTCAAGCTATAAAATGCTTCAATGAATTCATTCCACCACCCTAAGAGTCTAAGAAGGAATATGATTTAGATATTCTAAGGACATTGTTTGAAACTAAAAATCATAACATCCTCTTGAAAGTTTTTGGATTCAAGGGAACAAGAGTCCTTCCACTTCCATTTACTTGAATCAATCTATGCTCATAATCAAATATACTGGCACAATAGGAAGTCAGTTCTCTAAAATAAAATGTGTTAGGAAAAAAAACTAGCTTTTTTTATTCTAAATCTCTGGACATTGTTAGTAATATTTTATTCTAGAGAAAAATCACAATACCGTTTGCAAGCTATAGACTACTGGAATACTCTACTTTGGCAAGATAGAGAGTTCATTGGATGTCCACAAAATGGTTTTCTCCTTTTCTTATTCGACATATCCCATTTTTAATATTCTTTAGTATAATTGTGAGAATTACTTGTATAAATAATGCCTTCCATCTGATGGGTGGATAAAAAATCAATGTTAAAAATCTTTAATTAAATATTAATTTTGCATTTACAACCTACTAATGGCTTCATATTTGCAACAAGAATGCTACCTTGTTATAGTTATAAATTATAATCATCAACTCGAGATTTACACAAACATCAGAGGCGTTATGTAGTATATCTGAAAGCCACACTCTCTTTTTCCTTATTGCATAACTACCTATCTTAATGATCCTTCCTGATGAAGGGAAAAATGACACCCTAGGTTTTACTATGATGGGGGGGGGCATGACACCTTTAGTCCTATTACATATGGTTTAGGTATAAATCATTCTGCTGGTTACTAGAACATGAACTATAATTACAGGAAAACAAATTCAATTCTTTATAAAACATATCATCAATTATATTCATCAACTGAAGAAATTATTTATAGTATAAAGGAAATTTTATTGATTCAAACTGTATAACTAAAACAAGGAAAATGAAGAATTCACGGTAATAATTAATTGTATGAATAATACCTCAAATCATAATTTTCTTTGTTGAAATTTCTAATACTTGATTCCATTGAAGTATGTTTTAAGGGAAAATAAATAATTATTGTGATAAATATACAAAGAAGTATTCCCAGATTATTTTATAGAAACCTATCATACTGAGACAAGAAACCTTTCCTGCTATTAAAAGAAAGTTATAACAAAGAAAACGATTTAAGGCTCATAAAAAAATCATTTGAACAATCCCAAGACAAGTTTAGATAAGAATGATTCCACCTAAGAAAGAATTATTTCCTATGAATCATTTCATAGGAAAATGAGTAAATGGAAATATTGAAAATTAAAATAATGAAAATTCATGGACTAAATAGGTAAGAATGAGAATACACACAATACACACACACACACACACACACACACACACACACACACACACACACACACACACACACACACACACACACACACACACACACATATATATATATATTTATATATTTTGGAGTCCTTTGGATGGGTGATCCTCAGGGTGCTAAAGAAACTAAGAAAATCAATAATAATAGACTAAAAAAGATCTTTCTTCATCAACATGAGAAAAATGAATATATGCTTACAAAGTTAGAAATAATTTGTGACTAAAACCAACTTATACAATGGAAAAATGAACTAACTAATATAAGGTTGAAGTCCAAAATTTTTGTATGGAGTAGGGAATAGTCCCACATAGGTGGGGTTGAATCCCTCCAATATCCAAAAAATTAGAGTTAGTTTGTCTTCTGAAGTTAGCTGTGATGGTAGATTTGATCTTCAATTGGTATGTGTTTGAGGGTAACTTGATCAACTTTAGTTTAAATGATAGAAATATCATGAGTAGGATCCCCATTTACTTGCAAGGCTACTGGTGAAATGTCTTTCATAGAATCCTGACATATCCATTGCACTATTTGTACCAAAATCAACCAAAATATAAGCAAGATCATATTAATTAAGAATACTACTTGAATTCATTATTTATCATGTAAAATATTAAAAATTAATATTAAAAAGGTAAAAAATATATTTTTAGAAAAAAAGGCATTATAGATAGGCCCTTAAAGAATTCATTGCAAAGGCCCATCAAACCCCCCAGCTTATATTGGTTTCACATCCTTGGGAAGCTATACCTTGTAGTCCCATCTTTCCATTTCTTCTTCTTGTTGTTCCGAGCTATGCTGCTCTTTGAATTCTCTCCTAATATCCTAAGCAATGTATCTAGTGAATTCTACCTAATGTTAGAAAACTATTGCGTCTTCAATACCATTTTTTTTTACTCTTCCTTCTCTTGATCTAAGTCTATTTTTTTCCTAAGAAATAGGGGTGGATTTATCTTTATTATAACCCAAATTATACTATATTTTATATTAATTTCCGATAAAATTTATTCCTTACTCTGCCATATTCATATAGATTAGTAGGTGAGTGTAGCTGTCTAATTTCAAGGCAATAAGGAATAGATTACCATATTATTTGGAAAGCAAGGGTGACATCATTCCCTAATATTCTGAGTGTATCCTCCAGATATGATACAACCTCTTCTTGTATACTTCTCCAAACATGAGCCACTACTTGATCAAAATAAAATATCTTATGGGCCGCTAATATTATATATGGTTTTAGTGGTTAATCTTTGATCCATAGGGATATCAATAGCTCTTCTTCCCTCTACTTCATCTCCTCAATCCTTAATTATTCATGACTTATCCATGAGGCTAGAGCCATCAACAATAGATCTCCCATGTAAGGGTTAACATCCAAAATGTGTGGATGAGAAAGGATGAAGTCATGAAGGTAGAATTCACATAGCCTTGAGTTTTCCTCCACACAACTATTCTAATAGTTTGTTTTAATTCCTGCGGTGTTTGATTTTTGAACTCTCCTTATTGTTCCAATCTAAAATTTTGATGTTAGTAGAACTATTATTTGAGAAATAAGGCATACATCGTGTCATGTGACCTATATTCCACCATTTACATAGATAAATGAGATATTATCCCTAGTGATGTTTCCAATAATCCAATTCTAGTATCTGTAATAGTTACTTCCTTTTTAACTTCCTCTAATTCCTACTTGAGTGTTTTGTTTTCCTTAAGGAGTTGTTTTTTGATACTTTATTCTTGCAATATCAAAACCTTCATGTCTTTTCTTATCTATTTAAGCTACTCCTATATATTTACATGATATACCATCCTTTGGTCTGTGATTACTGTTCTCCACTTATGTGCTTTAATTATGGATTTCTAAAGTTACAACATGGTGTGGGGTAGATGGAATGCAAGAGTAATCCAGATTAGGCATGGAATTCCTACTAACGCTATGGGTTCTTGGCATGATTCATGTACTTGTATTTACCCTTCTTCCCCTTTACCAACCTACCCTTCAGTGCCTCCATTAAAGCATTAAAGCACATTCTAGTTGGTAGAGATAAAGGGTGATATTTTGAAGTGGATGGTCTCTATGAATGGATCAAGAAGACATGGGGTGACACTGGTGAAAATGGGCGAGGTAATTATTCTAGTTTTTGGTTGTTTTATATTTCAATTTGACTCGCTAGAAGAAAATTCATGGATCTTGGACATAAATTAGAGCATTTATTCATCTTTAGTTCTTTTGAAGTGGTGGAAACCATTTTTTGATGCACAACGTGAACGTTTGGAAGTTGTGGCTTTTTGGGCAAGGCTACCTGGACTCCCACCCCCAACTGTGGACTAAATATATGTTCTGAGTGATTGAAAACGAGTTGGGAGAATTCTTGGAAGCTAGTATGACTTTCAAAACCACACAAATGATGAAAATTTCTAGGATACTAGTCAAGTTGGAACCTTAGGAGGGTCTGTTTGTTCATATAAATATCATATATGGAGGATTCAATCATTTCCAATAGATTGATGATGAGGAATTTCATTTTTTATGTCACCGAGGCCATCACCAAGGTCACTTGGTATGGGTTTTCCCTCTGGGTTATAGGGGAAAAAGTGGGTTGTATCCCATTCGAGAGGATAAATTTGAAAGTGCTCAGTAAAAGGAAGGGAAAAAATATTCGAGGGGAAATAGAAGGTAGGATTCTTCGAAGATGGAACCTTTTGGGCCAGCCGATGATAATAGAAAAGAGGAGGAGTTGATCGAGAGGATGGAAGATAAGCATGATGACAAGCTGGAAAAGCAAGAGGCAAGCCTGAAAGATGATCCATCCTCTCCCCCTGCGGGTTCTTGTGTTTCTCCCTCTCCCTACTCTATATCTAAATTGAAAGTTGTATTTTCTTTTAACATTAGGCCTAGTCCCTTAAGGCATTATTTTTCTCCCTCTATATCTCCTGCTTTGGGCTTATATTATGAGCCTCTTGAAATCATAATAACATCTATCTCCTTATGAACTCCCTACCTCTTCCTTCATTTGTGCCTTATTCTATCTCCTCTATGGATCACCACTACAACCTTTGGCCCAAACCTCCCAAAGGAAAACCCTTTGATGGAATGAGGGGGATTGGTACGCACTAGACAAGGACTGCTCCTAGTAAACCTAAAGGCAGAAAATCCTAGCTCTCAAAGGCACAACTAAATGCCTAATTAGACATTGATTAAGGAAAAAAAAATCTCTTGAAGAGACACTTAGAGTGGAGCAGGCCCCTAAGTTGGTTCTCCCATGATTTCCATATCTTTTCATTGTAGGGGATTAGCTAGTCCTAACACAAAATTAGCTTTGAAAAGGATGCTCCTTTATTCAAGCCCATACATTATTATGCTTTAGAACACTTTGGGCCTAAAAGATATAATTTTTGAAGCCTTTAGTAAGATTCTTTCCGAATGTTTTTTTTTTTTTAATCAGGTGTGAGAGGCCTCCCAAATGGTTCAGCCACAAGATTTAACCTAAAGTATTTTAGAATTTCTAGCACATCGAGCTCAAATATGGTCTTAGGAATGAATGTTTTCTCATTGGAATTAAGTATGGATTTATCTATTTTCAACACCTATGGACCCTATCATGATAGAGCCTCCTTTTGGATAATCTATTGGTCAAATTGTTTATGAAGGAAGAAAATATTATTATCAAATGGGATATGAATTTTTTGTTGGAAGCCTCAGACGTATTGGGACCTAAATCCATTCCATATCCTGGTGTAATTTCCTTCTTCCCATTTACCAGCCTACCCTTCAATCCCTCCATTAAAGCATTAAAGCACATTCTAGTTGGTAGAGCTAAAGGGTGATATTTTGAAGTGGATGGTCTCTATGAATGGATCAAGAAGACATGTGGCGACAGTGGTGAAAATGGTTGAGGCAATTATTCTAGATTTTGGTTGTTTTATGTTTCAATTTGACTTACCAGAAGAAACTTCATGGATCTTGTCCATAAATTAGATTATTGATTCATCTCCAGTTCTTTTGAAGCGGTGGAAACCATTTTTTGATGCACAACGTGAACGTTTGGAAGCTGTGGCTTTCTGGGTAAGGCTACCAGGACCCCCACTCGCAACTGTGAACTATATATATGTTCTAAGTGATTGAAAACAAGATGGGATAATTCTTGGAAGCCAGTGTGACATTTAAAACCACACAAATGATGAAAATTTCTAGGATACTAGTCAAGTTGGAGCCTTAGGAAGGTCTGTTTGTTGATATAAATATCATATATGGAGGATTCAATCATTTCCAATAGATTGATTATGAGGAATTTCATTTTTTATGTCACTGATGCCATCACCAGGGTCATTTGGTATGACATTTCCCACTAGGTTACAGGGGAAAAAGTGGGTTGTATCCCTTTCGAGAGGATAATTTGAAAGCGCTCAGTAAAAGGAGGGGAAAAAATATTTGAGGGAAACTATAAGGCAAGATTCTTTGAAGATGGAACTTTTTGGGCCAGACGATGATAATAGAAAATATGAGGAGTTGATTGAGAGGATGGAAGATAAGCATAATGACAAGCTAGAAAAGCAAGAGGAAGCCTCAAGGATGACCCATCCTCTCCCCCTGCGAGTTGTTGTGTTTCTCCCTCTCCCTACTATATATATAAATTGAATGTTGTATTTTATTTTAACATTAGGCCTAGTCCCTCAAGGCATTATTTTCTCCCTGTATATATCCTGCTTTGGGCTTATATTCTGAGCCTCTTGACATCATAATAACATCAATATCCTTGTGAAATCCCTACCTCTTCCTTCATTTGTGCCTTATTCTATCCCCTCTGTGGATCCCCACTACAACCTTTGGCCCAAACCTCCCAAAGGAAATCCCTTTGATGGAATTGGGGGGATTGGTACCCACCTGACAAGGACCACTCCTAGTAAATCTAGAGGTAGAAAATACCAGCTCTCAAAGGCACAACTAAATGCCTGATTAGACATTGATTAAGGAAAAAAAAATCTCTTGAAGAGGCACTTAGAGCGGAGCAGGCCCCTAAGTTGGTTCTCCCATGATTTCCATATCTTTTCATTGTAGGGGATTAGCTAGTCCTAACAAAAAATTAGCTTTGAAAAGGCTGCTCCTTTCTTCAAGCCCACACATTGTTATGCTTCAAGACACTTTGGGCCTGAGAGATATAATTTTTTAAGCCTTTAATAAGATGTTTTTTATTTTTATTTATTTATTTTTTCAGGTGCGAGAGGCCTCTGAAAGGGTTCAATCACAAGATTTAACCTAAAGTATTTTAGAATTTCTAGCACATGGGGCTCGAATATGGTCTTAGGAATGAATGTTTTCTCTTTGGAATTAAGTATGGATCTATCTATTTTCAACACCTATGGACCCTGTCATGATAGTGCCTCCTTTTGGAATAATATGTTGGTCAAATTTTTTATGAAGGAAGAAAATATTATTATCAAATGGGATCTGAATTTTTCGTTGGAAGAATCAGATGTATTGGGACCTAAAGCTCTTCCATATCCTATGGTAGATTTTGTATTAGGAAATTGATTGATAATATTCTCATCGATGTTAATCTGATCAAATATAAACTCTCTTGGAGGAATGGGCATACATGAAATGAAATGGTGACCTAATGACTTGACATATTTATTTTGGCTAAAAATTTGGTTGGAAAACTCCTCTTGTTTTGCCAGTGAATTGGAATAGGTGGAGTATTTGATCATCAATGAGTCTTTTTGGAGTTACAAGGAGGTAACAAAAATTTGGTAGCCACTTTAAATTAAATCCCTCATGTTTGAATGAATAAATTTATGTGAAAATGGTTAAATATACTTGGTCCCCGTTCAATCAGGACTCAGGGATACCAATAACTCAATAATTTGCGGATAATTTTAAAAAGGTTAAGCAAGCTTCCATCCAATAGGATATGTATAAGAAGGTCATAGATGAAGCATATCTTATATCCGATGAAGAGGAATAGTCTAGATGACACATTCTTGTGGTCACAAGGTTGGAGAAAGGAAACTGACCTTGGTTTAGAAGAGACTTGGCTCATAGAATAGATAATTTTTTAGCAAAAATTAAGAAGTTAGATATAATGTTGAACAATTTCCCAAATGAACTAATATAGGCTTTTAATATTGGAGCATGGAGAAATTATATGCCTTGTATTGGATACTTAATAATTTTTCGACTAGGATTAAGGGATGCGAAATGGTGGTAGTAAAAGCTATAGAAAGTTAATGCTCCACCTAAGTGTAATTTTTCTGTGTGGTTCATATTGAACAACAATTTTTTAACATGGGAAGATCTTTAAAAAAGGAATAGAGTAGGTCCAAGTATTTTTTATCTTTGTAGGTGCAGTGTGGAAAAAAATCTCAAATTTTCTTGCATTGTAGTTATTTTCAACAAGTGTGGGTTTAGGTTGGGGAGTGTTTGGTTATCTAGTAAATATGAATCCATAAAAACACATCTCAATGAATGGTTTTTTGGGAAATATCTAGAGTGCTTAGAGGAAATCACATTTATAGTTCTATGGGGAAACTATTAACTAGAAACAATTATTCTATTTGAAGAGAAGATTTGAGGTATAGATTTTGACATTGAGATTCATTTCATTCTATATTTAAAAAATATATACATGGTTAAATTCAAGCTAATTTAGGAAGAATAATTACTGGGGGAATTCAAGGTGTTATACTACTTACTAAAACCTTCTTTGGGCAAAGGGATTTATAAGATTAAGGTCATGGGTGATTCATATATGGTTATTAACAAGATAAAGGGACATCTTCAAGTACAAAATAATTCTCTCCTTCTGCTAGCACTATAGTTAAAAGAAATATCTATCACTTTATTTGGATCAAATATACTCATTTTTACAGAAAGCACAACAAATGTGCATATCAAGTCTCAAAGGAAGGACTTGAACTACCTAAGACTTATTATTCTTTGGAAGAATTACACACTAGCTGTACAATGCTCTCCTAGTAATTTGCATTAAAAGACCAATAAAATTTTATTTAACTTGAAATATGAGAATGTCGCAAACCATAAATCTATGTTTTGTTATACAATATATATTGATTTTATGAAGTATGTGTAATCTAGTGGATGTACTACTATAAGGAATGATTTTGAAGATATATCATTGAGGATGATACCTTATGAACTGATTTATAGATATAATGAAAGATTATTTATTCTTTTGGATGTACTATTTTAGGGAAGGGGTTTGAAGAGATCTATTTTTGGATGAACCATGATGGATATGATCTAGTACTGTGGAGAAAAAATATGAATAATCTATCTTTCAATGATCCATTCTCAACTCTACCTAAAATAGGGTATTCTATTTTTGTTTATTTATGCTTTTTTTTTTTAAATTATTTCAAAATACATACATCTTAGTAACCTTAGTGCTTCTTAGAAATGCACCTTCAAAATGTTTCTTAAGTCCTATGCTTTGCGAGTAAACCGCATTATCTACCTAAATTAAATATTTATATTTTAAAAATATACAAAATTAACAGTGTAAAATTTGAAAAACATCAACAATGAGTTGTTTACAATTATACATTATCTAGCTAAATTAAATATTTATATTTTAAAAATATACAAAATTAATAGTATAAAATTTGAAAAACATCAACAGTGAGTTGTTTACAATTATACTACTCTTTAATGGAAATTTTTTCATTTTGAATACTCAACATCTTTACATAAAAAATTATACATTATATATTTGTATGAAAATAACATAAACTCAAATTTGATATAATAAAATTCATAAATTAATATAATTTTTGTAAATTATAACTTATGGAATCCTGTATGATATGATTGAAGAGCTCGACGTTTCGGGTGAACACTTCACCCATATTCAAAAGAAGAAAGCTAAACGTAAGATAGGAAGAGTGTAGACTGTGGAAATGTTCACCCCTAAATATAAATTTTGTTTATATTTCATTATTTTATATCATATTCAAATTCATTACGGACATATATTTTATGATTCCTTTACATAAACATGTTCTTATTCATTTCTTTAAATAAACATGTTATTTTTTTAATATTTAGCTTACTAAAAGAATTTCATTAACCTACACTCACCTCACATAAACCTACTATGAACCTATACATCTTTTTAAAGAAGACATCTTGATATACATCTTTTTAAAGAATACATATTTCTTAATATTTAAGGAGTTTGGATAGCTCTTATCATAATATAGTATAATATAATATAAATTACAATAACTTTCAACAATATTATATCAACACAATTCCTCTCGACCCATTTTTATTAGCCAAACCAAACCAAATAACATCAACTTTGATCTTGTGCCAAAAATTGGAATTCCAACAACACCAACACCGCCAAGGAATTTGAGAAGCATGAGTGCCAATCCTAACAGACCGTCGAGACCACCATATTCAAACACAAATAACTGCCCCATTCCGTTGTCATCCAATTTGCGTTTCAACTATGTTCGAGCCACTAACAACGCCATTGGTAATGATGAAAACAAAGACAACAATATCCAAGAGGAAGCGATATTGATTGAAGATGAAGGAGGAGGAGAGGATTTCGACAGGTACTCGGTTTATGTAGATAATGTGGACTACTGGTGCACCACACAAAACTTTCACACACATTTTGAGCCGTACTATGGAAGAGTGAACCAAATTAACATTCCTACAAATGAGTTCGAGAACCCACATGGATATGCATTCGTAGAGTTCTCATATCTGGGCATTGTTGACAAAGCCCTCGAGCTAAATGGTTCCATCATTTGGTCCTGATAGATCACCGTGTCTCGCAAAAGGAATTTCCCAAGGTGGAACCCTAATAAAAATAACAAAGGTCGAGGGTTTGGCGGCCCCACCCAGTAGCAGCTGTCGGCTAATCCCATAAATGTGGGTCTCTATTCTTCTAATATATCATCACATCCACCATATCCAAATATAAATACCAACAAATCTGTTCAGCCGCAGAAACCTGGTTCATCTTTCTCTAATTCAAGTTCCAACTTTGTATGAGCAATAGGAATAAGCAGGAGCACCCTTGCCCCTGCTAATATCGAAAACACAAACTATGACAACCAATAAGCCCATCACCCCACTATACCACAAATTTCCTGACAACCCTCTTTAACTCAATATATATATAATGAGAGAACAATTACATTTGTATATATCTATTGTTATATGCATAATACACATTTGTGAATATTTATAATAATTACACTCTAAAGCGTCCTTATTTGAAAACAACTCCCCCAAGTGCCATGTGTACCATTATGCATAATTGAATTTGATGTTAGACGATTGAAATTATGTTTACCTTTGGATTAAATATTGTTATTATTAATCAGTTACAGAGGAAAACCGTTTTAAAAATAATGGACTTCATCCTCATGTAATATGCTTCAGTAAAGAAATGACACCCTTTTGTAATGATGCTTGATAAAATGACAAACTAGAGTAACATAATTCTTAATACATGGAAAGAATGCCATAAAATAATATGAGCATAAACTTGATTATAATACCCATATCCATAAAATCCATAAAGGTGCATGATTAAAATATCCATAAACTCCATAAAATTAAAGGTGCATACGATGTGTTATGAAGTTCCATTTAAATACACATAAACGAACTTCAAGAGAACGCTTTATTACTATTCAGCCCAAGGCACAATCTGTATCTTCGATCTAGCAGATAAATGATGCGCAATTCTCTCTTTACTGAAGAAATAAAATAAACTAAACCAGCTAGGGTGATCAGAGAAACCACCAAAGTTGGGTTTGCTTACTAGGGTGAGATTCTCAAATCTCACCGAAGGAAGCTTGAGGATCTCACCTGAAATCCTCTCTCGAAAACTCGCCTGAGCCCTAAAAAATATCACAAAGAAAGATCCCAACTTGTTTTTCCATGAGTTGCTCTCATTCCTCCTCCTCTTTTTATAGATGGGCTACTTAGAAATACCATGGGTCAATACAAGAAATACCATGGGTCAATACCAACAAGAAATAGCATGGGTCAATACAAGAAATACCATGGGTCAATACCAACAAGAAATAGCATGGGTCAATAGCATGGGAAAATACCACGGTAAGTACCATGGATCGATTCTATCCACTTTGACTGGATCAAGAAAGGGAATATTACAAATCCTCCCACCCAAAGATTGCTTGTCCTCAAGCGATCCACTTCTATCCACAACAGAAGCATTTGTACATTAATACCAGGATCCCATACAATCCGATGTGCCCTCCATGTTGAATGGTCCTGAATGGATTCTCCAATACCTGGATCCTAAACAATCCTCCGACCAATCCTCCCCTCAATAGATTTACTTGGATCCCAAACAATCCTTTGGCCAATCCTACTCCCAATGGATTCTCCTGGATCCCAATGCCACCTAAATCATGGGACCTGTGGGTTATGGTACCATTTCAGCCCTCCATCACTGCTTGCACCAAAGGGCCCAAGCTGCAATATGCCCTCGGCTATGAGTATCCTCCAAAGAATCAACCTATCAACAGAATACCAACTCATAATCTCTCGCCAATCCATACTTGGGGATGGATGAATATCTGCAAATCTACTATGTTGATGTTGTTCGATGCTCAATTCATGCTTCTATACTTGGTTACCCAACATGATGCAATTGGATAACTCTTCCCTTCTCTTCCCAATGTATAAAGGTGGGTTGTTGGCGTTGCAAGATTTATCTATGTATTCTTGTAGAGGGCTGCTCTGGAACTCGCAATCGTACTCCTCTTGCTGCCTTATGAGGGATTTGAGTCATTCTTTAACACTAGACAACTTGGTATTTGATTCAGCACATACCCCTATGAGTTCCTCAATTTTTCTGTTCTCTTGTAAGACAATGTCTCGAACAGTCCAGACTTTCTGCTTCAACAACATAAGATCTGTCTTGAAATTCTTTATCCTTTCTCAAAAGTCTTCTTCTGGAAATTCTAGTGCCATGCTGACTGTCTCTGTATCTGTTTGCACCTGATGCCCAACGACCACATCTTCAACTTGAGTCTTTGACCAAATCTCTAGGAATGGTCCATTTTGCACATTATGTTTGTCGTGTTTCTCCTCGTGATCATACTTATCATGCTGGTTCATTATGGCTGGATCCTCACTCAAATATCCCAGGTCTTCTTCATCTGTGTAGACAATTTTTTCATCCCTTTCAACTATCGAACATAGATGCATTGGTGGAATTTTATTTATACTTGATTGTTCATATTCTTCATGAATATTCCCCTGGGGATCTACGAACTCCATTGTATAGGAATCAATCTCATCAATGGCATTAGGTAGAATTTCCTCATGCACTTCCAAATGTTTGTCGTCTTATAAGCCTCCCTGAATAATGTCACGATGTTGCTCACCATCCTGAAGATCAATAGACCCATCTACAAAATATTCCCCATGATTTGAAGTAATATCCTCTTCTTTTGTCTTTGTTGCCTTCTTCTTATCACCTGGACATGAATGGTTAAGGGCCCAAGGTCCCTTGCAAATAAATCATAGTCCTCTCCTCTTTAGTTTATTCTTGCTGTAGATTTCGTTATTTCTTTGATTATCATTTTGGTCTATAGAGATATGGCTACTTAAAGGACCATATAACCTCACTACTAAATCAAGAATTTTTTGGTTGTTTTTCAAAATTTCTTCAAGACGGTCCATCTTCTCCCATACCCAAACAAGAATATATTAATTTTTCATAGGAAGATTTTGTCAATCATGCCTTCAAATATTTTCACAAAAACCCACAGATTTATAAATGATTTTCCCTTCACTTATGTCTCCCAATAAAAATAATTTACTAAAAAAAATAAAAATTCAACTAGGGTGATAAATATCACCGAAGTGAGAAATGCTGGCTAGGGTGAAAAATAAATTTCATCGAAGTTCCTTGCATAAATCTCTCAGGCTGGCAGGATGCATAGCTTCGATACCACTATAATATGCTTCAGTAAAGAAATGACACCCTTTTGTAATGATGCTTGATAAAATGGCAAACTAGAGTAACATACTTCTTAACATATGGAAAGAATGCCATAAAATAATATGAGCATAAACTTGATTATAATACCCATATCCATAAAATCCATAAAGGTGCATGATTAAAATATCCATAAACTCCATAAACATAAAGGTGTATACGATGTGTTATGAAGTTCCATTTAAATACACATAAACGGACTTCAAGAGAACGATTTATTACTATTCAGCCCAAGGCACAATTTGTATCTTCGATCTAGCAGATAAATGATGCACAATTCTCTCTTTACTAAAGAAATAAAATAAAATAAACCAGCTAGGGTGATCACAGAAACCACCGAAGTTGGGTTTTCTTACTAGGGTGAGATTCTCAAATCTCACAAAAGGAAGCTTGAGGATCTCACCTGAAATCCTCTCTTGAAAACTTGCCTAAGCCCTAAAAAATATCACAAAGAAAGATCCCAATTTGTTTTTCCATGAATTGCTCTCATTCCTCCTCCTCTTTTTATAGACGGGCTACTTAGAAATACCATGGGTCAATAGCATGGGTCAATACAAGAAATACCATGGGTCAATACCAACAAGAAATACCATGGGTAAATACCATGGGAAAATATCACGGTAAGTACCATGGATCGATTCTATCCACTTTGACTGGATCAAGAAAGGGAATATTACACCTCACTGGGTTATATGATCACAGTGAGAATCCACAGACGACTTGTGTGGTGGGAACACTGGAAGTAGAGGTAGATGTTTACAATATTGTGGATCCTAGGCCCACCTAAAAGTAGACCTCTTGGAATATTTCGGCCTCAATCCCTCTGCCGCCCAGACCTTGAACAATCACATGCTTCTCGATCTCGTGCCCTCCGACCGAAGGCCTGCACAAGTCCACCGAAGTCCCTTGCAAGATGCATTTTAACAACAAAAAAAATAGGGTCAGACTTGATCTTAGCCGAACCCCAAAATCGAATTTGGAGGAAAGTAGCGTAGAGCCTAATAACCATCACGCTAGAGCCGATGGTATCATAGGTTCCTCTATTTCTTCGTCAGATCAAACCCTTTACAAACTTGTACAGTAAGCAACTACAAGTCAAAAAACTTCCTTTTTGTAAATAAACTTTTTCCCTACTTAAATTCATCTTTAGATGCCAAGGAAAAAAAATTCATCTGAGCTGCCACCTCACAGGTTGCTCATTGATGAACTTGGAATAGATGATCATTGCCTCCAATCCTTTTTTAGAGAATTGCAGACTAGTTTTCAACGCATTAGTCACACTATATTCTTCGTAACAATCACCGTCAGCCTCCATGGTTGCAACCTGTTACTGTTATATTATTATATTATGAATATATTTTTATCAATTATATATATATTTTTAATACCAGAAATTCCGTTCCTGGGAGTTTCTTGATTTGAATATCTCTTTAGATTTTGTAATCATAGATAAATGCCATTTCTTAAATGAAATTGCATGTTCATGTTTCGGCTAGAGAAACCAGTATTGGCTCTACTTTGTTTACTCTATAGTTCTTTCCTTATTTTTGCAGATTGTGGGCCTTACCAGAGCAAATGAACCATGGCCAATGGACCCTTTTATGAATTTTGTCTTATGTTCTGGTTATTCTTCTGAGTTTTGTATTTGCTGGCAATCAACCATGCCATATGGGAATTTATGATATTTGTTTGCATTCTAACATGACAAATGGAAATCTAATATATGTGTTGGAAATCTAAGTATGACAGATGGAATTTACTATATTTTATAGCAATCAAGTAATGACAGATGGGAAACTATTATATTTGGTAGCAATAGGAAAAAAAACTGTGAATCTATTTAAATTGGTATTTGAGCTTTGCTTTCATGGTTGCGGCTGATTCCTAAAAACAAGGATGATCTTCCTTTTACTCTTTGCTGGTGTTTGATGTGATATTTTGTTTATTACACTATAAAGCATCCCTCTTTGAAAACAACCTCGCCAACTACCATGTGTACCATTGTGCTCAAGGTTCTCTAAAATCTATTTTTTATTTTTATTTTTAATTATTAGGAAGTTCTTTAAAGTTTATTTTATTATTTTTCTTTTGGTTTTTTTTTTTAATATGGTAAATACTTATATTTTTCCTTAATGAAATTCCATGTTGTAAACTCTTAATTTAAAAGAAAATAAAATATTATTTGTATATCCAAAGGGTTTCATATGATAGAGGTTAGAAATAGTGAGAGAAAAGATATGGTAATTTTATCAAGCTTATCATTTTTTACTTGGACATTATTCTAAAATAAATATTGATGTAGCTATATTGAGAAATTAGGAGCATAACCAGTCCCTTAAAAAAATTGTTAATTTTACTATTTTATCTTTGATTGATTCCAAATAATAGTATAATTTATAAATAAATTAAAAAAGAAAATAATACATCTATTTCTAAATTTTATATTTAATAATAAAGCTTACAATTATTATTGATACTATGGTGATCATTTGCATGCTTAATATCTATTTGTGACATATTTTTAAAATGCTACAATCTTTTCATTTATTTATATTTTGTAATATATATTAGTTTATAATACTTGTTAAATTTTTTTTACAACTAAACTATAATTGTCCTTACCGAAAAAAGGCATGATAATAGTTACTTGTGATGTTATTATTATTTGCATCGTTACAATATATAATAAGGACAATTATAAAAACTTGGTTTTTAAATATATTCCAATTGGTGGTGTCTCCAAAAGATTATTTATGACAATATGTGATATTGTCATGGTCATTTGTATAATTTTAATTAGTATTTTTACATCGTTTCCTTTGCAACATATGGTGCAATTGCTAGTAATAATTTTAATTAGGAAGAATTTGATTATATTATATTAACAATAGAATATGTTAATAATTAATAAAAAAACACTATTTGTGTTAAAATGTATTTATCTTATGTAAAGTACATGTCACTAAAATTATGTTATGGTTGATAATAATGAATATTTGGTTGCATGAATCCAACTTATAAACAAATGTGTTTATAACTTACCTTTTCTTTGAATGTTGATAATGTGAAATTTGGAAAAATTATGAGCATTTGTTTAGTCACTTAGTTTATTGCAAGTAAAGTCAATCACACACATTTTTTTCAACATTAAATTAACACATAACTACCATCTCACTTTCAAAGTCAAAACCTTTCCATATTCCTCACACACCATTAATTTTCTTTTATAAATCCCTTCACCTCATTACAATAATCACTCACTCTAGCTCGCTAAAATTGCATGCTTAATGTAACACAATTGACTTTCATGGTGACATTGAGGGGATTGGGCCCATAAAAAAACTGATAACTCTTATTATTATAAATTAAGAGTAAGGTTCCGGGGAAGACGATGGAGCCATGTTGAACCCTAAGTTATTCACAAGCGATCATTTGCACCTTGCCACCGTCAAGCCACTGCATGGCTGTGCGGATCACGAATACCATAGCTCCAGATCGCCCTCGTCTCCTCTCAGCCCTAGGGATGAGCGCAATATCGATGCAAACCAAGGGAAGAAAGCTAGGGACAGGGTCAAAAATGGCTGTGCACTCTTTGCAGCGGTCATAGAATCAGCTTCACCTTTTGCACAAGTCAACGACGGTCAGGCAGGATAGATTGGGACGGCTCCCCATCCCATCGGTAACCCGTAGAAAGCCATGATTCTCTGCGCAACAACGACCAATGCGTAAGTAAATGAAGGTACCTCATGGCCTCTGTGCTCCATTGCTCACTGCGCCAGTGCGAGAGCCATGATTTAAACAACCAAATCAGCCTCATCATCAAGGGAAAAGGAAAATGCAAAGAAACTATGTCTGGATGTAGCGAGTCAAACATGAAAGTAAAATTGGCCTCTCAGATGCACTTTCACAGCCAAGGATCTCTCGATATCTCCCCGCCTCCTTTTCAGATATAGATCTCGCTTCCCTCAGGAAAATCCATGATTCACTGGGTGCGATCAATGGATCTAGTGCAGAACCTCTCGCATGCCCTTGAAAACTGGTTGGGATTCCCCTCAACTTCTCAGAGACTTCTATATGGAGGTAAAAAACTAGAGGACTCTCTCCCCCTCTCATTTTATAATATTGAAAGAGATGCGTATATAGTTTGATCCCTTCATTTGCAAGGCGGAGCAACCAGAAAACCATCCTCTGCTCTAGCTTTATCCTACAAGGATGCTGTCCATGCATAGCCTCCCAAGAAATCTGCTCAACTCTCTGAGGTACCCAGGCCATTCTTGGTTGATAAAATGGAGGATGTGCCCTCTGTAGAAATTTCTCATCCAGGTTTCAAACATATGCAGAAAAGGCCATCATTTTTCGATTCAATGGCTTATGGCCCCACTCAACATATCTCTACCAATGGATTCACTCCACTTGGACCAATAACATTAGGGTCTTCTTCTGCTCAAAGGGTTTCTTCATAGTTATGTTTGCATTCAATGAAGACTACCAAAAAGCCTTAACAGGGGCCCCATGGTTTCGGGGAAAAGCAGGGCTATTCCTCACATCATGGTTCCCATATTTCGACCTTTCCACGACAATCATCACTAAACTTCCCATTTGGGCCAGGCTCCCAAATTTACCAGCTCCTCTATGGCACTTCTCTGTCTTTCAAAGTATTATAAACACCCTGGGACACTTTATGGAAATGGACACCTCCAGAGGGGAGACATGCATATATACCTATGGCAGAATATGTGTTGAAATAAACATAATTAAAGGCATACCCAATCAAATCAATCTCAAAGTTTGATATTCCATTGGACACAGATGCTGGACTATGAGAATACTACTTTTCGATGTCGTCACTTCCATCAAACAGGGCATATTCAAAAATCTTGCACAACATTCCTCACCCAAAAGAAGAAACCACAAACCAAACTCCAAAAGCTGGAAACCCCATGATCCTCCTCCCATGGATGAAAATGATACCCTCAACTCGGATGAGGAGGAGATCGAAGCAGAGGAGGAAGTTTCCATGCAAGAAAAGGATGCACTCTCCGTAGATCTGGGAGGGCCCAATGCTTTGGTGAGCACCCAGAAATGGTCTCATGAATCCTCCTCCTCAGATTCATATAAGGAGTCTAATCCTTTAATCAACAAAAATATTCAAGTGCTTTTAGCCCATATGCCTCATGAGGGATGGGTTAAAGTTTTAAAAAAGAAAGGAAAAAAAATTCGTATTGAGGACTCCACCCATTCTGGGTAGATCTCTATGTCTGTCTCTCACTGCTCCCTTGTTTATCTTCTAGGCTCTCTTTGTCTCTCTCTTGGCTACTTTTGGGACCGAGGTTGATAGTTCATCCTTTCTCGCTTGCCCGCTTCTCAACCTCTGTTGACTGTAATTCCATATTGTATTATACACTTTTTTAATGGAATTTATCTAATTTACCAAAAAAAAATTAAGAGTAAGGTTCCAATCCATAAGCAAGCACACAAAAGAATTATTACATGGAAATGAATTATGCGACCTAATAATACATTCATATACCGACAGGTAAAACCTACATGATATTGCTTATGCACTTCAAAATGAGGAATCTCGGTGTGCATTTCATCTCAAGCCTTGTTTACAAAAAATTCTATGATTCCTTTTTTCATTTATGATAGGAGAAAGTACTCCTATTTATACAAGTTTTGAGAAACAAACTCAATAATGGACATCCACTATTTTCTCCATAAATCTACAAGTGTCTCAACCAATAAGCCACATCACCTTATCTTGCATGATCTTATCCATGTGGCATATCTTCAAATCTTCATGAAGGAATTCTAATTTAATCATGGGAGGCCACATAAGGGTGCCTTAGAAGCCTCCAATGAACCTACAAATGTCACAAGACTCTTTCCACTTATAAGGTATAAGAATATGCATATTATTTCCTAACTTTTGATCATAGATTCACTTAAAAAAACTAGAAATTAATAATGTTTGGAAAACAGAAGGGTAACCCAAATGATGATGAAAGTGAGATGAATGTAGTGACATGGTAGTGAAATGGCAGTGAAATGGAGGTGATATAATGGACATTATGGTGAAAGTGGATGTCCTTTTAAGGACATTTATAAGACCCAACAATCATCATGTTAGAATATCTTATTTATCTTAGAAATACCATGACTGGAGGTGGAGACCAACCTTATACCTTAATGTGTGCTCTAATTATAATTTTCTCCTTTTGTAATCTCTTGTGCTCTAGTGAAATAAGTACTTAAACCATTTGTTATCAAGTGTGTTGTGAAAATTCCTTTCAAGTCAAAACATTTGCATGCCTTGGCTTTATCATGTGGAATGGATCCAAAAATTCATACATATTGGAATAATAAGATAATTTTTAATTAAAATGTTTACAACATTAAAAGGTGAGGAAATAAAGTGTAAATTTCTTTTCTTATGAAAGAAAGAAGACCAAAATTTATACTGTCTACACAATTCAACGACACGAAATCTACTATAAACAAAAGGGGGAAGGATAAATGGTTTCCCCTCAAAACAAAATAAATTGATATACATGAATTACTCTTCCTATACACGTGCTCCTTTCCTAACAACAAACTTTAGTGCTTCCTTTTTGAGCCTATATGGATTTGTTCCCATGAGCATACAATTGATTTCTTTGACAAATAAGTCTTGAATCTAATAAAAATGAAATGATGTATTATGTTTCCATGAAGTAAAGTAATATAATTAAAAAAGGTCATCATTATAACTAACATTTCCCATTCAGGGAAAACAATCAAACATATCACAATAAATCAAGGAAAAAACAAAGTAAGAGGTCATGATGAACCTCTTATTCGAGTAAAATTTGAGAATTGGTAGGAAATATCACTAGAAATGATTTGTCCCAAGTTAAAAACCATCTTCATTTGTATAAAGCAGTGTAGAATGTATGGAACAAACCTAAGAGTGTAGGTGGTTATCTATTGATTGAAAATTCATGAAAATAACTGAGTGAAGTCCTGATATGTATAATCAATCATGCATGTATCAATTTGGGAAGGATTTACTAGCTTGCTAGAAGGTCGAGCTACAAAATGCTTCCGTGAATTCATTCCACCACTCTAAGAGTCTAAGAAGGAATATGATTTAGATATTCTAAGGAAATTGTTTGAAACTAAAAATCATAACATCCTCTTGAAAGTGTTTGGATTCAAGGGAAAAAGAGTCCTTCCACTTCCATTTACTTGAATCAATCTATGCTCATAATAAAATCTACTAGGAAGTCATTTCTCTAAAATCAAATGTGTTAGGAAAAAAAACTAGCTTTTGCTATTCTATATGTTTGGACATTGTTAGTAATATTTTATTCTATAGATAAATCACAATACCATTTGTAAGCTACGGACCACTGGAATTCTCTACTTTGGCAAGATAGAGAGTTCATTGGATGTCCACAAAATGGTTTTCTCCTTTTCATATTGGAAATATCCCATTTTTATTATTCTTTAGTATAATTTTGAGAATTACTTGTATAAATACTGCCTTCCATGTGATGGGTGGATACAAAATCAATGTTAAAAATATTTAATTAAATACTAGTTTTGCATTTACAACCTACTAATGGCTTCATATTTGCAGCAAGAATGCTACCTTCTTATAGCTATAAATTATAATCATCAACCCGAGATTTGAACAAACATCAGAGGTGTTATGTAGTATATCTGAAAGCCACACTCTCATTTTCCTTATTGCATAACTACTTATGTTGATGATCCTTCATAATGAAGGGGAAAATGACACCCTAGGTTTTACTATAATGGGGTGCACATGACACCTTAGGTCTTATTATGGTGGTTCAGGTAAGGGAAAATTAATTCATGGGTACTACTAGAAATATATTCAACTCAATTACAAGGGAAAACCACCAATTCTTGAGAAAAAGTAAAATTTATCAATTATATCTAATTAAAATTGAAGAAATTATTGTAGGTAAAAGGAAATGTTATTGATCTAAATTGTAGAAAATAGAATTCAAAATGTAAGGAAAGCTTAAACAACCACAACAATAATTTAAAGGAATACTACCCAAATCATAATTTTCCTTTTTTTTGTACCTCATTACTTGATTCCATTAATGGTGTTTTATAACATATGTTAATTATTGTGGAGAAATATGCAAAATGAAGGGTTTTTCATTATTTTATAGGAAACTCTACAATACTATAAGAAACTTTCCTAGCTATTCGAAGAAAGTTATAAACAAAGATAAAATTGCTTTATGATCATAAAAACTACTTAACTAACCTAGGACAAGTCCTAAGAATCATATCCTCACTCAAGAAAGGAATTATTTCATGGAATATATCTTTATATAGGAAAGTGAATAAATGAAAATATTGAAATTTTGTAACAACAATTTATAATCATATTATAAAATAGGAAATAGGTTTGAGAAAATAAAATAATTTTTTTTTTGGATTCCTTTGGATGGGTGGTCCTCAAGGTGCTAAAGAAACTAAGAATATCAATAATACTAGACTAAATAGAGAAATTTCTTCATCAACATGAGAAAAATGAATATATGGTTACAAAGTTAGAAATTATTTGAGACTAAAACCAACTTATACAATGGAAAAATGAACTAACTAATCTAATGTTGAAGTCCTAAATTTTTGCATGCAATAGGGAATAGTCCCACATAGGTGGGGTTGAATCCCTCCAATATCCCAAAAATTAGGGTTAGTTTGTCTTCTGAAGTTAACTGTGATGGTAGATTTGATCTTCAATTGGTATGCGTTTGAGGGTAAGTTGATCAACTTTAGTTTAAGTGATAGAAATATTAGGTGTAGGATCCCCATTTTTTTGCAAGGCTACTGGTGAAATGTCCTTCATATAATAACAACAAAAACATAAGCATGCTCATATTAATTAATAATCCTACTTGAATTCATTATTTATCATGTAAAATATTAAAAATTATTATTAAAAAGGTTAAAAATATATTTCTAGTAAAAAAAAGGCATTATAGACAGCCCTTAAAAAATTCATTGCAAAGGCCCATCAAACCGCCAACTTATATTGGTTTCACATCCTTGGGAAGCTATAACCTCTAGTCCCATATTTCCCTTTCTTCTTCTTGTTGTTTCGAGTTATGCTGCTCTTTGCATTCTCTCCTAATATCCCAAGAAATGTATCTAGTGAATTCTACCTAATGTTAGAAACCTATTGCGTCTTCAATACCCTTCTGTTTTACTCTTCCTTCTCTTGATCTAAGTCTATTTTTTTCCTAAGCAATAGTGGTGGGTTTATCTTTAGTACAACCCATATTATACTATATTTTGTATTAATTTCCTATAAAGTTTTTTACTTACTATGTCATCTACATATAGATTAGTAGGTGAGTGTAGCTATCTAATTTCAAGGCAATAAGGAATATATTACCATATTCTTTTGCAAGCAAGGGTGACCTCATTCCCTAATATTGTGTGTATCCTCCAGATATGACACAACCTCTTCTTGTCTACTTCTCCAAACATGAGCCACTACTTGATCCAAATAAAATATCTCATGGGATGCTAATATTATATATGGTTTTAGTGGTTAAGTTTTGATCCATAGGGATATCAATAGTTCTTCTTCCCTCTACTTCATCTCCTCAATCCTTAATTATTCATGACTTATCCATGAGGCTAGAGCCATCAACAATAGATCTCCCATGTAAGGGTTAACACCCAAAATGTGTGCATGAGAAAGGATGAAGTCATGAAAGTAGAATTCACATAGCCTTGAGTTTTCCTCCACACAACCATTTTAATATGTTTGTATTATTGCCTGCAGTGTTTTATTTTTGAACTCTCCTTATTGTTCTAATTGAAAAATTTGATGTTAGTAGAACTATTATTTGAGAAATAAGGCATACATCATGGCATGTGACCTATATTCCACCATTTCCATAGATAAATGAGATATTATCCCTAGTGATGTTTCCAATAATCCAATTCTATTATATCTAATAGCTAGTTCCTTTTTAAATTCCTCTAATTCCTACTTGAGTGTTTGGTTTTCCTTAAGGAGTTGTTGTTTGCTACTTTATTCTTGCAGTATCAAAACCTTCATGTCTTTTCTTCTCTATTTTAGCTACTCCTATATATTTACATGTTATCCCATCCTTTACTCTGTGATTACTCTTCTCCACTTATGTGCTTTAATTATGGATTTCTAAAGTTACAACATGGTGTGGGGTAGAAGGAATGCAAGAGTAATCGAGCTTTGGCATGGAATGCATACTAACGCTATGGGCTCTTGGCATGCTTGGGGTACTTGTATTTACCCTTCTTCCCCTTTACCATCCCACCCTTCAATGCCTCCATTAAAGCATTAAAGTACATTCTAGTTGGTATAGCTAAAGGGTGATATTTTGAAGTGGATGGTCTCTATGAATGGATCAAGAAGACATGGGGCGACACTGGTGAAAATGGTTGAGGAAATTATTCTAGTTTTTGTTTGTTTTATGTTTCAATTTGAGTCGCCAAAAGCAACTTCATGGATCTTGGACATATATTAGAGAATTTATTCATCTTCAGTTCTTTTGAAGCGGTGGAAACCATTTTTTGATGCACATAGTGAACGTTTGGAAGCTGTGGTTTTCTAGGTAAGGCTACTGGGACTCCCACCCCAAACTGTGGACTAAATATATGTTCTGAGTGATTGAAAACAAGTTGGGATAATTTTTTGAAGCTAGTATGACATTAAAAACCACACAAATGTTGAAAATTTCTAGGATACTAGTCAATTTGGAGCCTTAGGAAGATCTGTTTGTTGATATAAATATCATATATGGAGGATTCAATCATTTCCAATAGATTGATTATGAGGAATTTCATTTTTGATGTCACTGATGCCATCACCAAGGTCATTTGGTATGGGATTTCCCATTGGGTTAGAGGGGAAAAAGTGGGTTGTATCCTTTTAGAGAGGATAATTTTGAAAGAACTTGGTAAAAGGAAGGGAAAAAATATTCGAGGGGAAATAGAAGGTTGGATTATTTGAATATGGAACCTTTTGATCTAGACAATGATAATAGAAAAGAGAAGGAGTTGATCTAGAGGATGGAAGATAAGTAGGATGACAAGCTGGAAAATTAAGAGGCAAGCCTCAAGGATGACCCATCCTCTCCCTCTGCGGGTTCTTGTGTTTCTCCCTCTCCCTATTCTATATCTAAATTGAATGTTGTATTTTATTTTAACATTAGGCCTAGTCCCTTAAGGCATTCTTTTCTCCCTGTATATCTCCTACTTTGGGCTTATATTTTGAGCCTCTTGACATCATAATAACATCTATCTCCTTGTGAACTCCCTACCTCTTCCTTCATTTGTGCCTTATTCTATCCCCTTTGTGGATCCCCACTACAACCTTTGGCCCAAACCTCCCAAAGGAAAACCCTTTGATGGAATGGAGAGGATTGGTACCCACCTGACAAGGACCACTCCTAGTAAATCTAGAGGCAGAAAATCCCAGCTCTCAAAGGCACAACTAAATGCCTGATTAGACTTTGATTAAGGAAAAAAAAATCTCTTGAAGAGGCACTTAGAGCGGAGCAGACCCCTAAATTGGTTCTCCCATTATTTCCATATCTTTTAATTGTAGGGGATTAGCTAGTCCTAGCAAAAAATTATCTTTGAAAAGGCTGCTCCTTTATTCAAGCCCATACATTATTATGCTTCATAATACTTTGGGCCTAAGACATATAATTTTTGAAGCCTTTGATAAGATGATTTATTTATTTATTTATTTTTTAATTTTAATTTATTTATTTTTTGATTTTTTATTTTTCAGGTGTGAGAGGCCCCTGGAAGGGTTCAGCCACAAGATTTAACCTAAATTATTTTAGAATTTCTAGCACATGGGGCTCAAATATGGTCTTCAGAATGAATGTTTTCTCATTGGAATTAAGTATGGATATATCTATTTTCAACACCTATGGACCTTGTCATGATAGAGCCTCCTTTTGGAATAATATGTTGGTCAAATTGTTTATGAAGGAAGAAAATATTATTATCAAATGGGATCTGAATTTTTTGTTGGAAGACCTAGACGTATTGGGACCTAAAGCCCTTCCATATCCTATGGCAGGTTTTTTTTTCTAGGAAAATGATCGATAATATTCTCATCGATGTTAATCTGATCAAATATAAAATATCTTGGAGGAATAGGCATACATGAAATGCAATGTTGACCTAATGACTTGACATATTTATCTTGGCTAAAAATTTGGTTGGAAAACTCCTCTTGTTTTGCCGGTGAATTGGAATAGGTGGAGTATTTGATCATCAACGAGTCTTTTTGGAGTTACAAGGAGGTAACAAAAGCTTGGTAGCCCCTTTAAATTTAACCCCTCATGGTTGAATGAATAAATTTATGCGAAAAATGGTTAAATATACTTGGTCCCCCTTCAATGAGGACTCGGGGATACCAATAACTCAAAAATTTGCAGATAATTTTAAAAAGGTTAAGCAAGCTTCCATTCAATGGGCAATGCAGAAGAAGGTCAGAGATGAAGCATACCTTATATCCGCCGAAGAGGAATTAGAGAGAATGGAACCACATGAAGGAAGGGGGTATGAATCAGTGGAATCCAAATATAGAACTAGTTTAGAATAAAGATAAATGAAAGTTGAAGAGTCAAGTGGTATGGTTAAAAAGTGGGGATGATGAGAACACAAATTTCTTCCAAAACTATGCCAAAGGCCATAAAAACATTAATACAATATTGGGGATGCCAAAACATGATGGAGGTAGAGCAAATATCTTTGAGGAGATTGCATCCCTTAGAAAGAAGTTCTTTATAAATCTATTCAAAGCTCATGAATAGGTCACAACTGTAGAAGTGATTTGAGTATATTAATTCTTTCCTAGGTTTGCGAATGAGGAGGATAATCAAAATATCATGGAGCTAATCTTGAAAGATGAGTTAGAAGTTGTTCTCAAAGGAATGCAGAAGGACAAAAGTCCTAATATGAATAAATTTATAGTGAAATTCTATCTGGGGTTCTTTGAATTGATTGGGGATGAACTGCTACAGATGGTTGAGTATTTTTGTCAAAATGGGAGAATATATGACCCTTTAAATAAAAATTTATAGCCTTTATATTGAAGGTGGATGATCCAAAATCCTCTAAGAATATATGCCAAATATTTTTGTAATTGTATATACAAAATCATTTCCAAAATTATAGCCATTTTCCTTTGGTCTATCCTATCTAGTAATGTGTCCAATTAACAGTTAAATTTTCTAGAGGGGCACCAATCTCACGAAGCAAAACATGTGGTGAAAGAAGGTATGCACGACATTAAGATCCAAAAAGTAAAGGGGATATTTTCCAAAATCAACTTGTTAAAAGCATACAATAGATTCAGCTAGATATATATTGGAATGATTCTTACACATCTCAGGTTTGGTGTTCCTTTCATAAATTGGGTAATGGGATGTATAACTAATTTATTTTTTTGCAGTCTTGATCAATGGGTCAAATATTCCATTTTTTTATGCCCAAAGAGGTTCGAGGAAGTGATTTCCTCTGTCTCCACCTCACTTTTTATCAACAAATGAAGGGATGGGTAGGTTGTTACTAGTTGCAAAGTGTAGGGGTATTATTTAGGGCATTGAAGTTGTACTAAACATGTACATAATTCATATTCTTTTTGTGGATGATATTTTGATATTTTTTAATGTCCCGTGACAATATTTGGAAACAACCAAGGATGCCCAAATATCATTTCATAAAGCGACAATAATGATTGTTAATGTTCAAAATTCCACACTATCAAATGACAGGTTGTCTCATGGAGAAGTGTGTAGGGCTTATAATTACTTATCATTTGATGGAAAAATTCTTCAGGACAATTTTAAATATCCGGGCTTCCATTTAAAACCCAAATCATATAGGAAATATGTCTGGATGTGGTTATTGGCCAAGGTGGAGAAAAGGATTAAGAATTGGAGCTATAAATGGGTCTCGAGAGCAGGAAGATTGGTCTTGGTTAAACCCATCCTTGAAGTAATCCTAGTATATTGGAAGTCTCTCACATGTTTTCCAAAAGGCATCTTAAAATCCATAAGAAAACTCTATGGAAGGTTCCTATGGGGTGGGTCCAAAAATTAAGTTGTTCTTCCTTGGGTAAGATGGGTTAAGATTTCTTTACCGAAGTCTTGGAGTGGTTGGGGGCTAAAGGAACTACCCATTTTTGAAAAAGTCATTTTGGAAAAAGTTAGGTGGAGACTCCTCTCCACATAAATTTTATGGACAAAAATGGTTATCAAGAAATATATCTTTCTTTTTTCACTTGAAAAATGGATTTGATAGCCGTATAAGAGGATGAAAAATTCATCTACTATCTGAAAAGTTGTCATTGATTCCTTCAACATAGCAAGAGGTGGTCTTACCTAGAATGTTGAGAATGGGGAAAATTTAGAGTTGGTTTGCATCCATGGACTAGATGTCCTAAAAATTTAGGCTTCAACCAAAACTGATGGGTATCCTGAACGAACAAGGGATTAAATTTCTAAATCATATTATTGAGGAAGGGCAGACAAATTTTTAGTCATAGGGATGGAAGAGTGTTGAACAACTCAACTTGCATGGGGTGTTATGAAACCAACTCCAAAAATAGAATAAAATAAAGATCAATGCCTTATAAATCAACCACTTCAAGGGGGCAACCTCTGATAAATTACATAAATGAACAATTCTTAGATGATACAAATGAAAAAACCTCCTTCTATATATAGGGGTCCATGGGGTCACAATATAATCCTAGCCGACCTAAAAATAATAATGTAAGGGAACAATAATAACAATATGGGGGTTACAGGGGTACAACAATAACAAGGGGGCTAACACCATAACAATAAGGGACTACACTTAGTAATATAGACCTAACATACTCCCTCTTCAAAAAGTGTTGTCCTCAATGCTTGAGTACTGGGATGCTTCCGTATAAAATTCTCATCCTCCCCATTGGACAATCTTCAATGGGTAGGTCCTTCCACTCGTATGAGATACTTCCGAAATTGATCATCTTGCTATTATCGAGTTCTTGTTTCCATGACCGTCTCAAAGTTCCAATATGATTTTTCCTTCCTCATCAAGTTCTAGCATTAGTTGTTTGAATTGAAAGTTTGTCACCTATAACCTTCTTTAAGCATGAAACATGGAAACTAATGTAGACCACAATAGCTGTGAAGCTCCAATTTGTATTCCATAGTAACAATCTTTTGCAACACCTTGCAAGGACCATAGTACTTTGGCGATAATTTATTATACTTCTTAGCTTGCTTGAGGTATATTTGTTTGTATGGTTGTAGCCGTAAAAATACCCACTCCTACATCAAAAATTCTCTCGCTGTGATGTTGATCTGCCTATTGTTTCATTCTATTGTGTGCCCAATTTAGTTTATCCTTTAAGAGTTGGAGAACTTGTTGTTGATGCTCAATGTGATATTCCACTGCTTGAACCTCAAAATTTTCTCTAAATATGATGTGATGGACAGTGGATGATATCTATAAAGTGCCATAAATGGGGTCATTTTTGTTGCAGTATGGAAGGAAGTGTTATACCACCATTCAACTAGAGGTAACCACTTGACCCATCGTGTTTGTTTATCGTATACAAAACAACGGTATATCCTTCCAAATATCATCACCATCTTTATTTTACCATCACATTTAGGATGATAAGATGAGCTATGAGCTAATTGAGTACCCAAACAAGAAAATAAGTTTGTCCAAAAATTTCCAGTAAAAATGGGATCTCTGTTGCTCACAATAACCTTTGGGTTTCCATGTAGCTTTTGAATGTTTCAATAAATGTAGTAACAACTGTAATAGATTTAAATAGATGAGATAATGCACAAAAGTGTGTATACTTGGTAAGTTTATCAACTACCACCATGATGATAATATTTCGTTCGGACTTAGGTAAACCTATGATAAAATCCATTGAAATCTCCTACCAACGTTGGCTTGGAATGGATAAAGGTTGTAGAAGACCCGCGGTTTTAATTGTCTCAACTTTATTCTATTGGCAAACCAAACATTCCGCAACAAACTTTTGAATATCAGATTTAAGGCCATCCCAAAAAAATTATTTCCTCACCCTGTGGTAAGTTTTTAAAAATCCGGAGTGTCCTCTTAAAGGAGAAGTGTGCAATTCCAGAAGAATATTTTTTTTTAGTTGGGAATTCTTACAAAGATATAAGCGATCTTTGTACCATAAGGAATCATTTTTCCAACTAAATGTATCAGATGTACTATGATCTTGCTGCAACTTTTGAATGAGTGTCCACACTTCTTCGTACTTCTTCCATTCATCCCTTCCTTTGGTTATCCAATTTGGTTGGATAATAGAAATGGCACAAAGCAATGCTTCCACCTCTCATTCTTTCTTGAGAGTGCATCTACAACAACAGTTAACTTCCATTTTTTGTAGATTACTTCAAAGTCATAACCCAACATCTTTGTGACCCATTTTCGCTGCGCTTCTGAAGATATTCTTTGTTCCAAAAAGTGTTTAAGACTATCATGATCAGCTTTTACCTTGAAGTGTCTTCCCATTAGGTAAGGTCTCCATTTCTTTAGTGCATGCAGTATTTCCAACATTTCCTTCTCATAAATAGCCTCTTGTAAATACTTTCCTTTGATTGAATGACTTTCAAAAGCAATGGGTCTTCCTTCTTTCATTAAAACAACACCAATTCCATTTCCTAAGGCATCACATTCCATAATAAAGGTTTTTGTGAAGTATGGAGTAGATAATACTAGTGCTTGGCACATTGTCTCTTTAATATGTTCAAAGGCCTTCGTTGCTTCTAGAGTCCAAGAAAATGCATCTTTGTTCTGTAATGATGTTAGAGGTGTCGTTATTCTCCCATAATTCTTAACAAAAAACTGCAATAATACCCCGTTAACTCGAGAAATCTTCGTGAATCGCTTTATGGTTGTGGGGAATTTCATCTCTTAATGGATTTAATTTGTTAGACTTCCACCAACGCCTCGAGATACAATATGACCCAGATATTCCACCTCTTGTACTACAAATAAATATTTGGATGTTTTTGCATATAATTGTTTCTCCTGCAATAGTTTGAGCACCTTGTCAATATGTTGAACGTGATCCTTCGAAGACCTGCTATAGATTAGTATATCATCAAAAAATACTAGCACAAATTTTCAAAGGAAGGCTTTGAAAATGGAATTCATCAACCGTTGAAATGTAGAAGGTGCATTAGTAAGGCCAAAAGGCATGAAAAAAAATTCATAATGACCCTCAAGAGTTCGAAATGCTATTTTCAGAATATCTTCAGTCTTCATTCTAATTTGATGATACCCTGAATGAAGATCCAATTTGGTAAAATAAATTGCTCCATGTAATTCATCCAATAATTCATCAATCATAGGAGGGAAATTTATCTTTACTAGTGAGCTTATTGAGCTCCCCTATAACCTTAAACATGGGCTTATTCATCTTCAGTACCACAATACTATTGGAGCATAAAAATAACTTTGACTAGGTTGAATTATACTAGTGTCTAACATTTTTGCAATCATACGTTCAATTTATCTCTTTTGGACGTAAGGATATCTGTAATGCCTGATGTTTGGAGGAAAACTTCCTGGAATCAAATGAATAGCATGATCATGATCATGAATAGGTGGGATTCATTTGGACGTTTCTAACACCTTGGAATGATTATCCAAGAATTTTTGGAGATCTGGAGAAATTGATGATTTTGATGTTGGAACTTCTAGTGAGCATATTTGCGCAATTACGCCTCATTGTTCTTTCTTCAGAAGCTTTGTCATGACATTAGAGCTTGTTATCTTTCTCGGCTTCCCTGCGATACCCTGTAATTCGACTTCCTTTCTTTTCAAAATTTTTTTCAAGAAAATTTCTTGAAAATTAAAAGCTACCATCCCCAAATATTGTAACCATTGTACTCCTAGTACAACATCAACACCTCCCATTGGAATGGAAAGCATTACACAATATGTTCAGAATTATTTCTTCTTCTTCTAGGGTTGGTTCCTGGTGCATATCTTCTTCTTTTGAAGTTTCTTGTTCAATTTTTTCCTCCTCTTCATAATCCATGTAAAATAATTTCTTCTCAGCACACTTATGACCTTTAGTGTATTTTCTATCACAACTATAGAAAAGCCCTTTTGGTCTTTTTTTCTTCCAATTGTTGTGGTGTCAACCTTGTAGCTTGTGGAAGTCTAGGAGTTGCAACACTTCCATCTTTATATGTGTGAGTGGCAGGCTTCCTTGTCGCCATAATTTTACATTCAATTTTTCTTGCCAACTTGAATTCCTTCGCAATGAATTAGGTTCCCAAATGCGAATCTCATGTGGGATGTTATCCTTTAAAGTCCCTATGAAGACATCAATCCTGTGTTGCTTTGGAATATTAGTTACCCTTATATTCAATTTTTGGAAGTCCTCAATGTGCTTTGCCACTAAACCCTTTTGTTTGAGATTTATCAATTGGCTAAAGAAGGTATTTCTCTTTGTATCCTCATAATGTGCTATCATTTCCTCAATAAAAATTGACCAAGTGAATTTTTTTTTTACGGGAGCAAATCCATCGATATAATACAAATGTATTTTTTTCTAAATGTAAAGTTGCAATGCATACCTTTTGTGTGTTTTGCACATTATTGAGATCAAAATATTGCTCCATCTGTAGTATCATTCAGGATTCTTGCCATCAAACTTCCTCATATTCATCTTTGGAATATGGTGGTTCTTCAATCCAACATTAGACTTTATGAAATCACAATTAACATTTATTTTGTTCTCATCATGAGTTTCCCCTACTATCTTTTGCCCATTAGGAAACATTTCTTATATCAAATTTGTCAAACCTTCCATGTCTGCTTTTAGATCATTCTTCATGTTTTCCATGTTGTCTTTCATTTTTCTTCCATATCATCCATATTAGCTTCCATGCCATCCATCTTAGCTTCCACACCTTTATTCAAACCATCCATCTTCGCTTCCACGCCTTTCTTCAAAACTTCCATTTCATTTTTTGTTGCTCTTTGCAAGAGCGAAATTTGGTGCACTTGTTCTTGTAATTTTGATAGATCATGTTGCAATTATTCATCTTTATGAGTCATAGTAAAGTATTCTGAGGGCTTATTGGGTGTTGAATTATTTTTAGGGGGGAATTTTAGAACCCAATACTGATATCTATGCTCAATATGCCCTTGGAATCACTTAAAATTGATTTTTCAAACAAGACTTATGCAATTTGAAAAAAAATACACACTTTTTTTTGCTTTTGAGGAGCTCGATATTGAAACTGAATTATCTCTATAATTATGTATCTTCAATATCTGAAATTTGGTCCTATATTAGCCCTATGAATCCTCTTTCGAATGCCACAGGTATGACCTGATTTGGATACTTTAAGAGAAATTTATGCCGAATCTCCCACAATAACCTAATGAATGCACTTGTACGACGTTCCACGTCTCACTGTTTCCTCCTTTGGCTCTAAAATTGATACACAAGAAACTAAAATCCATGTACATGTGGCCACTTTTTACAGAATTACAATCCGATGCTCAGAGAGACAGTTATGGTGATTTTCTCAAGGTCACCCTTGAGATGAAATTAGGGAGCCCCACGATACCCTAACTTCCATGACTACATTCTAAAATGTTACAACCAAGATCTAAAATTCTCTTTGGAGGAAGTTACCAGGTTTCCTTGTTTGTTCATTGTAAAAATTTATCCTTATGAACCTTTGGAGAAACAAATTTATAGCAAAAATTCCACGATGACCTATTTAGGTGAAATTCGGGAGCCTGAAAAAAGCATAACTTCCACAGATCATATCTCCGAAAATATTGTGAACCAAGATCTGAAATTTCTACATGATGTTTCTCAGGATCTCAGCTTTTCTCTAGAAATATTTCAGCTTCTGAAACTTTTTAGAACAAATGTTATAGAAAAATTTCCATGATGACCTTTTTGGAGCAACGAAACCCTAGAATCCAAAGCTCTGATACCAAATGTTATGAAACCAGCTCCAAAATAGAAGAAAAGAGAGATCAATGTTTTATAAATCAACCAATTTGAGGGGTAAACCTCCAATACATTACATAAATTAACAATTCTTGGATGATACAAATGACAAAACCTCATTCTATATATAAGGGTCCATGGGGTCACAATATAATCCTAGCCGAACTAACAATAATAATGTAAGGGAACAATAATAACAATATGGGGTTTACAGGGGCACAAAAATAACAATAAGGGGGCTACACTAATACAATAAGGGACTACACTAGTAATATGGGGACATAACATCGGGAGTGTGTTGTTATATGGAAAATTTCTATAATATCACTCACAAGTTTGCATGTTAAAATCAAATACAAAGTGGACTCTATTCTCTAGGTACATTCCCCCTTTGGGACTTATATCCCAAAATCTGGGTAAAACTTCCACGCCACTTCTCAATTGAGAACTAATCCAGCCTGGTGGTGGAAGAAGATATGGAAGCTTTCTTTCCCAACTAGGTCATGATTTTTCCTTTGATGTTTAATTAATAATAAAGTTCAAAATTGGGGAAATTTAATAGAGAGACAAAAAGAAGGTCCTAGTTGGTGCATTATGTGCAAAAATACAGAAATTTTGGTTACACATTTGTTTTTATATTTTTCTTCCAGATTGAGTATTTGGGACAAAACCAAATAGTTGTTGGGGTGTAACTTGTACTAGAGAGGTAAGCTTTTCAGTGAGGCATGGTCATCATGGTGGGACTCATTTAATGACGAAGTTCTTAGGAACATACCACCCCTAATATGTGGGGAGGTATGGATGGATATAAATAAAGCCACTTTTAGAGACATTCCATCTATTCCTAACATGATAGCAACAAAAATAACAATAATATATGCTCTATTTCCTTCGAAAGAACCACATCATATCCCTTACATAATCACTAATTAAGAGATTAATCGATAACTGCACTGGTCTTATTTTGACAGAGCATCAAAAGAGGATGGTGCATGTGGGGGTGGTCTCATTATGTACATCAACAATCAACATTTTTTGAAATAAAAAATTGGCTTGTGGAGGGGTTCCAACAATTATGCATAGCTACTTTATCTTAAGCTCTGTTTTATTCCGGGAACTAGAATATCATTCATTTCAAGTTTTCATAGAATCATTAAATTTTATAAACTGGTTCAATTCTTCCCAAATATGCCACAACCACACTCTATGACTCACATTCAGAACTAGAAATTGTTCAATTGATGATTAAGCTGTTCAGTCTTGAAATGAAGAATGATGATCCCCTTGCTTTAGCTTCAGAAGTAAGATCTATCATGCATGACATTGACAACACTGTTGTAAAAATTGACATATCTCTCATAACATATGTTAAGGTATTATATACGACTTACTCACATTATCTTGAGTCATTTCAAGCAAGTGGAAACCTTGAGCATATCACCTTTGAGACCCTTGAGAAAAAGTTTGCAGAAAGAGAAATCTTTCGGGAAGATGATAGTCCCTTTGTCTTATGAAGAGGCTGCATACTTGGCACATAGAGAAACAATTCATGCTCTAGATTCTTCCAGAGGAAGAGGTGGCAAAAGAGGAAGAGGAAGAAGAAACTTCAGAGAAAGGGGGGGGAAGAAAATTTGACAAATCCGATCTTCATTGCACACATTGCAATAAAGATGGGCATGATGCATCCAAATGCAGGACACCTTGGGATAAAATTGAGCAGCAAAGAAATCAAGACAAAGGTAACACTAATGACAAAGACAAAGGTAAAGCACCTGAATCTGCTCATTATGTTCTAGCACATTGTAACAATGGAGTAACTGAAGACTTATTTGATGTTTCATTTACTTCATGGAGAGATGATTGGTTGCTAGATTCAGGAGAAACATGTCACATGACATTTAGAAAAGATTTTTTTGAAGAATTTACTGACAAAGTTGATGGAGCAGTATATTTCACAGATAAATCCAAACTCAAGCCATCAGGGCTTGGCACAGTCAGGCTTAAGTTGCCTAGTCTTCTAGATCATATTCTACATGAGGTTATATACCTCCCTGAGTTGAGGAGAAACTTGCTGTCCCTGGTCCAAATCCGCCAGCAAGGACACTCCGTTCACTTGTTTGATGGCAAGGCAGAGGTTAGAAAATCATCAGATCACTCACTTGTCATGGAGGGAATAGAAGAAGGAAGACTCTTGAAGCTGAAATGTTCATCTGCTCATGCTCAAAAATTTGCATTCAATTCACATCATGATGAAGGTACATTCCCATCAAGTCTTTTATGGCATGCTAGATTTGGACACTTAAACTATGAAAGCCTTCGTTTGTTGAAGAAAAATGGTGTTAATGGACTGCCTAAAATTCCTAGGAAACCTAAGGAATGTGATGCTTGTATTCTAGGAAAGCATAGCAAACAACCATTTCATGATTCACACTCTAGAACACATAGAAAACTTGAGCTTGTTCATTCAGATTTATGTGGCCCTATGCCTGTTGCTTCTGAAAATGGAAATAAATATATGATGACATTTATTGATGACTACACCATAATGTGTTGGATTTACTTATTGAAGAACAAGTCTGATGCTTTTCAAACATTCAAGAATTTTCATGCATGGATTGAAAATGATGCACAAACTCATATTGGCTCTCTACATACTGATAATGGAAAGGAATACACTTCAAACGAATTTGAAAATGATCTTCGTCAAGATGGGATCAAACATCAAACAACTGTGCCGTATAATCCCCAACAGAATGGTGTAGCTGAAAGAATGAACAAAACTATTTTGAATATGGTTCACTCCATGTTATTTTTAAAGAATGTAAAATTGATGTTTTGGGCTGATGCAGTTCTATGTGCTGTTTACATAAAGAATAGGTGTCCTTCAAGTTCAATTAGAAACAAAACTCCTTTTGAAATGTGGCATGGCCACATTCCTTCGGTAAAGCATTTCAGGGTCTTTGGATCCACCTGTTATGCCTTGATACCCAAGGGTCAAAGGAATAAACCTGGTGCTAGAAGTTGAAAATGTATCTTCTTGGGGTACTCTAATACCTCCAAATGATATCGTCTCTATGATGAAGCCAATAAAAAGTTTGTAATAGCAAGAGATGTTATATTCCTTGAATCTTCCAAGAGTGACAAGGTTGTTGAGCGGCAACTTGATCTCCTGGATAGATTCACACATGCAAAGTCTTTCCAAGAATTTGATAATCCGATTCCACATCTTGAAGGGGGGATTCCTATATTGAATCAAACTGTGGAATCATGTCCTGAAGCACTCTCTTCCCCACATGAAGAAACAACTACGGATGACACATTGAATGATGTGATTGACAGAATTGGGAGATTGAATCTTGAATCAATCCCAACTCAGTCAAATGAGCAACCTGGGCCATCTCAGAAAGGTCCTCCCAAATGGCTGACAAAGACACTGGAGAATGTTCATCCTGATGAGGTTGGAAAAACATGAACAAGAAGTTCCACTAAACAAAACGAAGGTGACGTAGATAATTCTGATTCTCCTGTTGATATGGATATTGCTTATAACTGTGAATTGAGTTTGTCTACAGATCATGAACCAACTTCCTTCAAAGAAGCCGCTTCCCATGATGAATGAAAGGAAGCGATGCAAAAGGAGTATGATGCCTTGATAAAGAATGGCACTTGGAATCTAGTCGATCCGCCTTTGGGAACAAAACCAATTGGCTGTAAGTGGGTCTACAAGAAAAAGTATAAAGCTGACAAGCACAAGGCCAGGCTTGTGGCAAAAGGTTTTGCACAAAAATAAGGAATCGATTATGAATAAATTTTTCTCCCACAGCAAAATGGACCACCATTCAGACTCTCTTTGCCCTAGCAGCTTAGAATGGATGGAAAGTCCATCAGATGGATGTAAAAACCGCCTTTTTGAATGGAGATCTAAAGGAGAAAGTTTTTATGTCCCAGCCAGAAGGATTTGTTGTAAAGGGCCAAGAACACAAAGTTTTCAAGCTTATAAAATCCTTGTATGGCCTCAAGCAAGCACCATGAGCCTGGTATGAGAAATTAACCGAGCATCTTCTGAAACTTGACTTCAAACATTTTGATCTTGATGATGCAACCTTGTTTGTTAAGAAAGTTGGAAAAATAGTTGTATATCTTGTGGTGTATGTAGATGATCTTTTGATAACAGGGAACAATGAGAGCTATATTGCATCCATGAAGAAAGAATTGAAGAATGGTTTTGAAATGACTGATTTGGGTCATGTTCATTACTATCTGGGTATTGAAGTAATTCAACATCCTAAATTTATATTTCTTTCTCAAAAGAAGTACATTAGAGATATTTTGAACAAGTTTGGCATGGATGAATGCAATCCCTTAACCACTCCAATGGAACAAAACTTGAAGTTCACATCCATTGAAGGGAAGGTATTCGAGGATGCAACTAAGTATAGACATCTTATAGGAAGTCTTATCTACCTGACCACCACCAGACCTGACATTTCATTTGCTGTTGGAATCCTCTCAAGGTTTATGCAAAAACCTTGTGAAGGACATTGGTCTGCTGTAAAAAGAGTGTTAAGGTACTTGAAGGGGACTTAAGACTTTGGACTCAAATATACACAGGTAGGCGACTTTAGCTTGATTGGATACTCTGATTCAGACTTTGATGGGGACAAAGAAACAGGGGTGTCTACTACAGGTTACACCATGAGTCTTGGATCAGGAGTTGTCTCATGGAGATCACGCAAACAGTCAGTTCTAGCAGATTCCATGACTGAGGTAGAATATGTGGCAGCAGCTGAAGCAACAAAGGAACTTGTGTGGCTCAAAAAAATCCTAGAATATTTGCAGATGAAACAAACGTATTCAACACCAGTCATGATCAACAACACTTCTGCAATAAATTTGGCCAAGAACCCAAAGTTCCATGACCGAACAAAGCACATCAATACAAAATACCATCTAATTCGACATCATGTTTAGGCCAAAACCATCCATCTACATCATTGTTCCACAAATGAGAAAACTGCTGATATCTTCACCAAAGCACTTGGAAGAGAAAAGTTTGAAAAGTTCAGATCGATGCTTGGGCTCACCAACATCCCTTCAGATTAAAGGGGGAATGTTGACACCTAATCCTAAGGGTTGGGTGAGGATATTCAATATTGTATATTAAATAATATTAGGAAATAATTAAGGCCAAGAGTCATTGGGAGATGAATCCCAATAGCCTGACCTCCATGTATAAATACATGCACATTCTTCATCTAATACAGATTCTGATTTGCAGAGTTACCTCATGGTTTGAAAAAAGCAAATTAGCATCATACTTCAGGATCCCTATGATGAGCTATTTGGAGTGAAGTATTTTTTTCACTTGTCATTGTTTCTTTTCTCTGTTACATGCATTCATTTATGTTTATGCTAAATATGAATGTATAACTAGGAGTATTACGATAGGAGATGTTAATAGCTCCCTATTTTTAACTAGTTATCATTTATATGTTTTCCTCTGATTTCCAGTGTAGGGAACCCTTAATTGCTCCCTCATTCGTTTGACCCCTTCCTACTACTTCTTTTTCCGGATTTAAGGATTCTTAAGTTCCCTTTATCCCGATCATACCACCTCACAAAAACAAATTTCCAAGATCTCCAAGGGTTATCTATCTTGCCCTGAAGACATTTAACCTTTTTGCCCTTGATCTTAGTCTTGTTTGCTTGATTTTGACTCCATATCCCAATGGACAAATAGATTTCCCACTATCCATCCTTTCAAGTGATTTTTCCCACCAAATCTACCAAAACAAAACCAAAGCTGCACTTTCATAACTAGCCTAATATTCACAAATTAAAACAAATTAAAACTTTAAAGAGAGAGCCCTCTCTGAACCCTAGGAAGGCTAGATCCTAGAGTTTGAAGTAGGTTTGTGGTTACCTCGGTGAGTTATCTCTTGAACCTGGAGAAATTATTGAGTGATAACATAATGGCAACCATACTGGGGAAGACTAAAATTTTATTCAGAAATATTTTACAGGTTCAGATCTGATCTATGATGGTGGACAGTGATCAAACATACAAAGATTAAAATCATCCACCTGGCGACTCCATTGTCCAAGATCCGGAACTTCAAAGTTTAGAAGAAACACCATTAAAAAAAAAAATCCATATTCCAAATCATTAATGGTGATACAAGATGACAGGGTCTATGGTAGACCTTTCATCTCATGAGATTTTCAATGAATTCAGGGATGGGTTATTAGAATTTCAGCTTGATGAGGATTTTATAAAAGATGCCTTTCTTATTTTGAAATCAAGAAAATATTCTCCTAAACTTAAAATATGTGTTCTTGAGTTAGTTTCTGAAAAATATGAAAATGGAATTAAACTTTTTCATTCTCAAATTCAGTCTTATAATTTCCGATATCCTAAAGAATTCTTGGAAAATCTTCCTTCTCCAAAGCAAGAGGAAATTGTACTACTTTTTGACTTGCAGATTCAGGATGATCATTCTTTCAAGCACAAGACTCAAGAAATAGTTTCAAGGTTTAATATTAAGAATAAAACTAATCAATTGGTCATTGAAAGCCTTGAAGCACAAATCATACATTATTCTTTTGATGATCCTATATCAAATTATACGGAGACTATTTTTAGCTCAAGTCTGTAAACATGTTTTATCTATGAGGATCAAATATATCAGAAATTGCGATTACACATCATATCTTTGATTATGAAGACACATGATCAAGTTATGCTTCCAAGTTTGATGACAAGAAGTCAAATTATCCATTCATTTCGACAACTACTTGACTAGCTTCATTGGGATTTTTGTATTACCTGATTCAATAAGATTATCAGTAGATTAGAGTAGGTAGATGAGTGCAAATAAGCTCAAAATTCTGAGCATATTTTTAGTTTGCAGTTTTCAGCTAGTTTTGAAATGATTCATTAAGATTTGAATCCAAGGAAAAGGCCCTAAGATATTGATGATTCGGTAGTTTAGTTTGAAGGTTTCAACACCTTTTAGTCGTAGATCAGATTTCAATTTGCAGAAAAGGGTGTAAATTCAGTTCAAGAGTTTCAGTCACAAAGATTTTATAACAAATAAAATGCATGTTTGGGATTGGCTCAAAGGATCAGGCTACTAGTCGACAATGTTCTTGGCATCTCACAAGGAGATGCCATCCCCATGTGAAGCCACTGTTAGGGTCCTATAAATATAGGATTCATAATTTTGATTTGAATCTGTTAAAATTATTGAAATATTGTACATACCTTTGCTTTCTACAAATGTTTTCCCAAATTAAAAGATGAAAAGAGGGCATGTCCTAAAAGAACAATCAAAGGAAAAAAATAAACAAAGATCAAAAAAAGAATATTAAATATGAACCCCATCATAAATAGATCATGAAAGTGTTGCAGGTTTAAATGCCACTACTCTAGTTTACTTTTGCAAATAAGATTGTGTGCATCTTGTCCTAAATGCCACAATCCATGAGGGTCAAACAACTTAAACTTGACCTCTCATGCTTTTACTCTCATGTTGTTAGATAGAGAATAAAGATCTTTCAAACAGTTTAAACTTGAAAAATCAGTAGATAGGTAGAGAATAATGACGAGCTCAAAAGTTTATTCTGAGCCCTTGGATGAAATAAGGTAGATTTAGACAGTTTATGCTTTGAAAGAATTTTTTTTTAAGGTTTCAAGCCTAAATGCACCTACAAAATGAAGAAAAAATGTTAGAAATAAACTTGGGTAGGTAGAAAGCAGTTGAGAAATCATGTAAATAAGACATCATTGAGAAAAATCACTAATTTCCCCTCCCTTATAAGTATTCAGTATTCTAAACTTTCAGTCAAAAAGGCTCAGGGAATTTCTTTGACTTTTGTTGGGTCCGGGCCCAAGGCTTGATGAATGGTTAGTTAAAAAATGTTGAATTCCTACCTTAAACCCTCATTCATCAACATTGACTCTTCATTCATACATCAAAACCCTTTTTCCTAAGTAAAGACACATTCTTACTTAGTAAAATTGTAACCCTAAAATAATTAATTTCATTCCTTTCAAAAATCATTCATAAAACCCTCAAAATTACATTTATCCTAAGTATTAGTGAAGTAATATAAAAGATGAGCAATGCTTTATTTTTATACTTTACTTAGAGATAATATGTGTTTTGTTTCATTTTTCTATCCCTTTATTCATATTAACATCTAGCTTATTGTAGTAAATCTCTAATTTACCCTCCCGTATATATTAAAACCCTTATATTTAAATTAACCCCCCAAAACCCATTATTTTAAGTTTAGACCGAAGCTAAATATCCCCATGTGCTCAAATATATAAAACCCCACCAATTACCCATTGGTCTAAACCTATCCCTAAATAAATATCCCGCCCCATGTAGTTTAAACAAGTGTGTAGTGCATTTGATAAAACTATATAATATATAATAAATCTACCCCTCTGCCATGTTATATAATGCCTAAGGTTTAAAATTTATTAAAACATAGTTTTATAAAGCCTAAAACTATTCCTACCTCATATGAAACTCTGGTCCCACTACTCTTTTCCCGACGTAGCTCCCCAACGGATCTAGACCGTTCGCTTTTAAAACCCAAATCCGACGGTGGAAATCAAATTTTGCATAGAAAAGCTGCGCGGTCATCCCCATTCCAAAGCTGTGTGAAATGAGTGGTTTCCTAGTTCTCTCTCTCCTCCACATGGCCTTTTATTACTGGATCACATGGGTTCAAGCCGAAACCACTTACCACCCAATCATCGTGTGATAACCATCGGTTTTAGATCTGTTGAATCTCGAAACCACCCTTCCTACCGATGCGACCTGCATTCAATGCATAGATAAAATGACCAAAATGCATATTAAAAATTAGAAATTGCATTTATCCACAAATTTATGCACAACCTCTCTGATTGTAAAAACACAAATTTTTAGCCTTATTTCCATCAACTCTGCGCCCGAAGCCTGCAACATTTTCCCTGAAACCTATGAAGACCACCAAGGAGCTGTGCATTGCTCCACATAAGCTACTGAAGCCATCAACTCAAACCTCATAAATTGTTCCAAAGCCCAATACCTACATATTACAAGTATTTTTCTCAAATTGAAACCTGCAATCGATTTTATAGCCTTAAAAAGAACAAACACTCTCAGAGTTCAAGAAATATATTAAAATAAACTGCTAAAAAGCCCCAAAAACATGCCAAACTCTGGCAAATTCTTCCTAGAAACCCTGTTTCTCTGCTATGCACTATTTTGAGGAAATTTGTGAGTTTTCATAGTTTAATGATCTATTTCAAGCTTAAGCCAAACTAGAAAACCTCTACAAGTATCCTAAGCCTCTTTTACCCTTTTTCAAAAGATTTTTTGGCCTAATTTTCCATTAAAATACTCAGGAAACCCTCGTTTCTTGTTTTAAACCAGTTAAAAGACTATAAAAATCTTTCAAAGACGTAATTTGGAAAGAAAACCCAAAGAAAAGCTATACTTTGCCAAATTTGTCCAAGAAATCATCTGCTAAAGAAGAAGATGATTACAAGCAATCTTGATGGTTCCAAAGTGCCAAAATCAAATCCAGTACTGTGACCACTTAAAGCCATTATCACCTCCCTGCATCTAGGTTTTCATTAACAAATATTTTGTTTTGCAGGTCATTAGCAAAAGGAGAATTTAGATAAAACAATCTAAATACTAGTTAAAGATATGTTTTACTCCAAGAAATTACAAGGAAATGAATTCAAAGGATTTTCTTTAAAAAATTCTAGGCATCAGAGTTAAAAAATAGTTATTTAGTGAAAGATAAAAGAGAATTTTAATGTAAAGATTAAAACAGGGCATTCATAATAGTCAGGGTAAAAGGAAGAATTCACAGTAAGGTTAAAGATCAAATTAAATTAATAATTCACAGTGAGAGTGAAAATAGAACAATCAAAGAGTAGTAGAGTTAAAGTGTATAAGATGAAAGTCACAGTAAAGGTTAAAACAAAGTTACAGAGCAGTCAGGGTAAAATAGTAAAAATAAATACAGAGGCAGTAAATGGTAAATAAAGATGAAAATACTTTCAACAACAATGAAGTTTATCCAAAGTGAAAGTAAAAATAGTTAAAAGAACAGTAAGGTTAAAAGATGAAAATGAAGCAAAAGGGACAATTTTTGCAGAAATTTCCTGTTTAAAAGTCATTGTTTTGCAGGAACTATTGTGACCAATTCAAGATGAATTTTGTAAAACTAAATGCGGTTCATGTTCCTAAGATGACCAACTACGAAAACCTCTCTCACTTTTCTTACAACCATTATGGGTTTGGAAATATTAAACAAAATTTGAAAGCTCTTTTTACAGAAAATTCCTGTTAAGTCATTAGTTTGCAGAGGATATTGTGGCCAAGAAGAAATACATCTTACAAAACGGAAGGAGGTATTCATTCCTAAGAGACCCATCTACAAAAAACTATCTCACTTTTTGTACAGGTGTTACGTAATGAGAGATACATGCACATATTTAAAGCCTATTTTTCAGACTATGGAAAACTATGTTTTACACATCTTTTTGCAGAGCCTATTGTGAACAGCTGGAGAATAATGTTAGGGAAATGAGAGATTTTTATCTCAAAAACATATTTATCTATGATAACCTCTTTCAATTTTTACATATCTATTTCAAATTGAGAAATAAAAAAGTAGCATTGGACCCCAAGTTTGCAGAATTGCTGGAGCAGAATGCACAAAGAAAGGAGATAGTTAGTGACTTGGATGCCTCATCATCAACTAAGAGTTGAGATAAAATTAGAATTATCCTCTTTGTCATCACCTATCCATAAAAAATAGTGCCAAATATATGCATTAGTTTTTAATGTCCTTTAATTAAGTTCTATTTATGTAAAACAGTTGGAGATATTTGTAAACCAATCTTGATATTTTTTCAAGATATTCTAGTTTAGAATTGGTATAAATAATTCACTCTTTGAAGTATTTTGGTGGAATAAAATGCTGGGATTTTTATAGTCATTTCTTCTTGGACTTTAAAGCTTTTGTGTGTGACAACTTCGAGTAGCAGGCTAGATCAAATAATACTGGCATCATCCTTCAAGATCCCTGTGATGAGCTATTTGGAGTGAAGTATTTTCTTCACTTGTCATTGTTTCTTTTCTCTGTTACATGCATCCATTTATATTTATGCTAAATCTGAATGTATAACTAGGAGTATTACTACAGGATATGTTAATAGCACCCCGTTTTTAACTATTTATCATTTATATGTTTTCCTATGATTTCCAGTGTAGGGAACCCTTAATTGCTCCCTCATTCGTTTAACCCCTTCCTACTACTTCTTTTTCCAGATTTAATGATTCTTAAGTGTCATTTATCCTGATCATACCACCTCACAAAAAAAACTTTCCAAGATCTCCAAGGGTTATCTATCTTGCCCTGAAGACATTGACCTTTTTTCCCTTGATCTCAATCCTGTTTGCTTGATTTTGACTCCATCGCCCAATGGAAAAATAGATTTCCCACTATCCATCCTTTAAAATGATTTTTCCCACCAAATCTACCAAAACAAAACCAAAGCTGCACTTTCATAACTAGCCTAATATTCACAAATTAAAGCAAAGTTAAACTTTAAAGAGAGAGCCCTCTCTGAACCCTAGGAAGGCTAGATCCTAGAGTTTGAAGTAGGTTTGTGGTCACTTTGGTGAGTTCTCTCTTGAACCTGGAGAAATTACTGAGTGATAACATTCTGCTTGATTGTGGGTGAGGCATCCATGTAAGATGGTGTCGATGCCCTGTCGATATAATACATCACCGATAAGGAGGTATCGGGGGGCCTGATGTTGAATATGCTGACGATCGTCTCGTGTGAGATGAGGTATGAAATTTTGGGTTCATAAGAAGAGGAGGATATCTCCATACCAAGGGTCGTCAGTTTCTATGAAGAAGAGATGTTCATCTGGTATCGAGTCATTTACTAGTGATCCTTTGGTATGACTTGGGAGGTATGTAATGAACTCTACTAAGATTAACTCATTTTTTCTCTTAGGGGAGCAAAAATTTAATTCATATTATTGTAGAATAACTATCTAGCGGGCATATTTGTGGTTCATTAGTTGGCGTGTGAGAAAATAATTTGATGGGGTTGATATTCGTGATGATCGTTGTGGTATTTAAGATGATGTAATGGTGAAGCTTTTGGACTGCATGAATTAGCACTCTGGCAATATTTTATTCAGGTTCATATCTTAATGTAGGGCCTGATAAGGTTTTGCTGACGTAGTAGATTATGTGCTTATTCCCATCTGGGCCCTCCTGGATCAATACTCCAGCCAAAGAGGTATTGGATGCTGATAGATACAGGATGTAATCTTTGTTATAGTCTGGGGGACTGATGAGCAGTGCTAAAGACAATGTGTCTTTCAACGTGTCAAATGCTTGTTAGGCGTGGTAATCCCATTTGAATGGGATGTCCTCATGAAGGAGGCACAAGAACCCTTGAACGCAAGTGGCGTAATATGGGACGAAACATCTCAGAAAATTGGCCTTCCCATGCAAGCTTTGTAGTTGCCTAAGGGTTCGAGGTGGAGGTACCTTTTTCGATGGCTTGGACCTTGAGGGGGTCTACTCGAATTCCTTGCTGGGACATGATAAAACCTAAAATAATTCCCGTTGTGACGCAAAAGATGTAGTTGAGGGGGTTCAAGCATAGGTTGTATTTCCGACATCGTAGGAATACTAGTCGCAGATCCTCGATATGGTCTGAGCGCTTCTTGGATCGGACGGTTAGGTCATCCAAGTAGGCGAGGATAAGGTGTGCCAAGTGATGAAAGATGTAATTCATGGCCCTATGGAAGGCGGATCTTGCATTTTTTAAGCCAAATGGCATTACCTTGTATAAGAATGTGCCCCAAGGGGTAGTAAATGTGGTTTTGTACTGGCTAGTATGGCGGATTTGAATTTGATTATACCTAGAGAACCCGTCCATAAAGGGGAGGGCCTCGTGACCCACACAATAATCGATGGCTTGGTCAATGAATGGGGTAGCATAATTTTCCTTGGTACATGCTTAGTTCAAATTGAAAAAATCAATGAAAACACGCATGGTGCCCTGTTTTTTCATGATGGGAACAGGGTTGGAAACCTAGGATGTGTAAGCATTGGGGTAGATAAACCCGGATTTGTGAAGCTTGTTGATTTCACATTTTATTGCTTCTGACTTTGATGGGTGCAGTTGGCGCTGTTTCTAGCATGTTGGGGGTACGTCAGGCTAGATGTCAATATGGTGCTCTACGATAGTGGGACAAATCCCATGCATTTCTAGGTAGTCCCATGCGAATATATCTCTATACTCTTGTAGTAATTGGGTATAATATGTTATTTCTTCTGGTGAACATGCTGCCCCTAGTGAGATTTCTTTGACCTTTCCAGGATTTTGCGATATGTTCACCTTGATGGTAGGTGAAATGTTTGACATGTTTCCTTCCTCGAACACATCGGGCGCCAGGATGGGGTTCTTGAACCAATCGACTTTCCCTGAGGGGAGGAAATATTTCAATTCAATTGCATAAAAATCTCTTGTTATTTTGTCTTGTCAGGACTGAACATGTTTTGTGGGAGAAAAAGTGAGTGGTGGTGCATTTCATCCCAAGGATAATCTATCTCCATCATGGCCGTAAGGATGTCCTTGTCTGAATGGAATAGGGATCCTCTGGGGGATTGATTCTGCGCAAGGTTACGCAGAAGAGGTTCAATCCACACAGAACTAGTTGATAGACATGAAAGGATTGCATCGTCGACATGGCGGAACCAGACGCGATTGAAAAAGTGCATACAGATTGGGTTTGCATTGTCGTAGGTACAACTACTCTCATAGTTGCAACTGAATCAACACCTATGGCAGATGAGTAAACAACTTGAGTCATAGTTTCGATACATGATGATATTAATCATATATGGTGTATTGTGTCATCAAATTTTGGTGGGGGAAGAATTTCCGTGATGGGAGATTGCGTGAGTGCAAGGCTAGATCCCTCGTTAGGATGGGAAATTTCCAGCAGGTGGAAATTGTGCTTGGTACAGAGGCACTTGAATTTTTCCATTAGCGCACACGCTTCTATTTCGTGGTTATGACCGGTGAAAATGGTGCACGGTACCACTGCACAAACTAAGTAGATTGTGTGCGAATCAACACCACTCTTCGTCCAAGAAGTGGATGCTCGGAAGGTATCAGACGTAGAGGAGGAGGTCCTCTGCTTCCATTTCCGAGTTTTTGGTTTGGGTATATCTAGCTCTCTTGGGGAGTGTAGACTTAACGCCGCTCTTGACGCTCTAAGCTTTGGGAGATGCTCACATTTTATTGTATGATTAAAGTGTGAGAAAATTTGGCAATAGTTGTTCGTGATTTTCTCTTGGTTAGAGAGATTTCTTTGCGGGAGAGAAGAGACTATGCAAAAATTGTTTGTGAGGTGCTTCAATTATTTGCACTGATTGACCCATTGGTCGATCAGGTTGCATAGTCTGCATGTTATCCAAGGTTGAACCTAGGCCATGATCAGTTGGCAGGCCTTCCTAACTTTCCCCATATGCCTTCCATGTTGGTTGTTAGGTTTCGGGTTGATAATCTCTCAACGTTTCGTCTCTAATAGATGTATCATGTTGATTAGAGGGTGTACTCGCGAGATATAGGTACAACACTGCTCATGATGATTTATCTAGAATAATAGGCACAATAACCTTGATATGGGGTTCTCATCCTGCTCGTTCGATGGCGTGACTAGGTACCAACGACGTAACACTTCCAAGTCAGGGAAAGTGGTGACCACATGGTTGGGCATGATACATAATGCACATGTTGGTCTTCTTTACGGAGGGCGGTGGGGAGTCATTAAGGGTTCCCTGACTGACCACTTTTCAGCTTATAGGAAGAGGATGGATCTACTCATCACATCCTCTTGGGTTTTCGAGCTATTCATGGATTCAAAATCAGATCCATCTTCTCGGGAGAGGCAGACAATGGCTGAATGCATTCTAGCTAGTGCCTCGTGGAATTTAGGGATGTAACAATAATGACGTAATGGATTATTTCCACCTCATATTTGACATGAATACTAGGTGGCTTGGTTAGTGTGGTATACTACATGGACCAGGTACCATCGCTGAAACATTTCAAGGGCTGGGCATTCGGTGATGAAATTATTGTGTTCATCATAGAGTACACAACGTTCGATAAGGGGAGGGGGAATGGTTGGGAGTCTTTTAGGTGATTTTCGTTCCTCCTGTAGGCATAAAATGATACGAGGTTCATCTCCAGCTTACTGGGTGGAGGGATACTCTTGATAGGATTTCTCGATGGTGTGTAATGCATCCCTATATTATGGAATCTTTGGGAAATGATGGGTATAATGTCCATAATTGCTGCAGATAGCGCATGTGTGCTTTGTACGCAATGCCTTACCTTGATTTTTCATGGTTGGTTCCTTTTTATGGGAATTTGTCGCCGTGATGTATACCAAAGAGGTAAGGAGCGGTTTTAATTTGTCCAGCTCTGGGTAGATATGGGTAGGGTGGCCTACTACACCGCATATGGCGTAGGGAGGTGATTCCCATTGCGCAGTGGGATTCTCTACCTTCTTTCCTCTTTTATTGGTGTTCTTGGTCGTAATCATTGGCTTTATGATGGGAATTTGTTTAGGAGGTTTGTTTGCGACAGTCTCCTGAACAGTTGGGACCTACTCAGGATTGAGGGAGATTAACCTTATAGAGGTGATGTGCATGACTCCTAGTGTGGTAGGTGAGAATAGGTACCAAAATAGGATTGCAAATGATAATTTTTTTAAGACCACTGTGGCCATGACCTTCTGTGACACAAAACTAGCTAGGGGGAAGAGGAAAGGAGTTTGGGATGCGGCGTAGGCTACAGAGGATGTCATGGCTGAGGACTCAATGTCATTACTGCTCATCTCTGTGTCTTGACTGGCTTTGGTGCTTGATGAGAACATCATGCACACCGGAGCCTTTGTGACATTACGTGATGACTTAGGTATAACAGGGGGATCTCCTAGGAATGATCCTAGGATGGACAAAGGTTTGAACTAGCCGAAGCCATATTCTTGGTATCGTGTAAGTGTCTCAGCAGATGTGTCTACATAGGGTAGAATGACATCAGTATTAGTTAGGGGTCACTTTTCGATGTATGTCAATTGGTCGACAGTAATGATGCGATCCTCATGGGGGATATCATAGTTCCGAATATGGAGGAGGTTGTGGTTGACATGGCGTATATATAACTCAGGCGAAGGAGTATATTGTAATCCAATTGAGCATCCAAGACTTCAATGTCTATAAGGACCCTCTTGCCGGCTATGTAGACCGAGACGTTTTGGTAGAGGCTGACGGGAGCTGAAGGGCATCTGTCATATTCTCTAAGCATGATGTTTGATGGCTTTAGCTCGGGAGATCCTAACTTATGCCAAACGTTCTTGGACATGATGCATGTGGATGCACCCTCGTCTGATGATACATCAGTGGATGTTGATGTTCTAAACTGACACTGGTATTTGGAAGGAGACCATCGAAGGAAGCCAAAGGGTGGCTTTATCTAAATCGAAAGCCATTAGGCGTGAATTGGCAAGGTCGATGGTGCCTAATGTGGAAAGCAAGGTTTTAATTTGTTTTGGGCATGACTGTAATACCTCCAAAGATGACATGGCTACAGAAGATTGGGCTAAATCATCCACAATGCTATAGTTATGGGTCACTTTCAAATGGTTTCCTGCCCTCCTAGTTGGTCTCTTAGCCATCTTTGGTAAAGTTTCAATTGGCATCTTTGATATGGTCAAAGGTGATGTTGGTGCACTTGTACTAGCCCCTGAAGAATTGGTGTCTGGAGGGGTATCATAGTTCCAGTTCCATGTCTGGAAAAACATCTCTTCGCTATTCATGTAGATTTCATGGTTGTTTCTCCTTTGGGGGTTTCTTTCTCTGAAGATTTTCCCTCTCGTTTTGACCTTGGGGTTGCTTGGATCTTGGTTTTTATTTTGGTTGCAGTTGCCTCCAGCCTAAGATCATGGAGGGCATTGTTGGTTGTTGCTCCCCTTTCCAAGATTCCCCTTTTGATTATTTTTTCCTTTTTTCCTTGCCACATTAGGAGGATAGTTCGGATTCTCCTAATTGTATGGTTGGCACAGTGGTTGTTGGGAAGGTTGCACAAAGTTGGCCTGTGCATTATTCTGCATGGGTGGGTTTTGTGCTAGGGATTGTGTGTATTGTGGTCCTTGCCCCTGGTTATGAATGGTTGTTGGGGGGGAGCTCTTCCTCCAGCATGTCTAGAGATGGAGGATATGGACCTCCTTGCTAATGGTGGTATGACGACGCCCTATTAGTCATGTTTTGCGGAGGTGCATGATGACTCTGATAGCCGGGTTGCGGTATGCTCTGGGTAGAATCATATGCATAATCGGGGTAATAAACACTGCTGCTTAGGTGATTTTGGGTCAATGACCCTATTAAACCATCTGTGGAGTTCGATGTGCTTGGAAATTCTTTGTAAGTTTGTAGGCGCGGGGCATTAGGTAGGATATTATAGATATATCCTGATTGTATAGATTAGCTTGAGTTGTTGGGCCTTGTTGATGACATCCTCTTTGGATATGGGGTTTTGTGTTTCCACATCCTTTGAAATCCTTGCAGTGTGAGTTTTCAAGAACATTTCTAACAAAAATCAATCATTAAGTTTGGCTTTGCACAAACTACGATGTTGTCACCATTTGTGGAGATGGTCCGAGATATGGACGATGAGAGTCTGCCTAAAGTGGGTCAGTAATTCCATCCAGGAATTGTTGTGGATGGGTAAATGAAAATAGGTAAGGAATATAGTAGCGAGGGCGCTAAAAGTTCCACGTGTAGCAGCTTGTTTCTCCACATACCATTTTTCGGCTACCCCGGTTAGGGTGCGTTGAAATAGTCTCAATCGAATAATATCGTCAGTGATGTTATTCTATGAACACCATAGGTGGAAATTAATCACATGATTTTCAAGGTCTTCCAATTGCTTCACTTCAAACTTTGGAATGTCTGAAGGGAGCTTCATGGGCATGGGTGGCAATGCAGGTTTGTGTGCCATAGGGTCATTTTTTAGCTTGGTTAAATATGGTAAATTTAACGAAGCTAAGAAAGGTGACTGTGAGTTGGTAGCCATTGCACACTATGAAGACACAATGTTCTAGTTAGGTATAGGGTTTGTCTACGACGTACCCATCTATGAATTCACCCAGCTTCCCGAATGGGTAGTGCTCCTCTGCCCCTTAGGGGTTGTGGGAGGAGTGGAATGTGGCGACCCTGTGGGGGTGCCCACTGGTGTGGCGTTGGGTGACCGACTAGGGTTCCCAACTAGTGATGCCCCAATAAAGAATGAACCAATAAGGGTGCCAGTGTTCCGTCTTTGATGCCTAAATGGCGAAAGACCTAGATCCCCTCCTGTTAATGGGGGGAGGTCCAAAAGGCGTCAAGATCGACGTGGTCCCATTGGGTCCATTCTAGCGTCGAATAAGTATGGTTTTGGAAATATTTTAGAGGATAGAAATTATAATCAAAGAAAAAATCTGATCGCATACATAAAACAAAGAGAAAATGAAACATAAAATTTCCCTTTAGATTAATCCTATGTGATCAATCAATCAAAAAATATGGTTTTCGTTTCTTTTTGCATATGAATATACTCAAATCCTAGAAGAGCTAATTGTACTCACACACTCAAATGTAACTGGGTCTTGAGAAGATATCTTGTGAATGTTGGCACAATGTCCCGAAATAATTGGCAACGCCCCTAGTCAACTGAAGAAAATAGACCAAGGTAAGGGTAGAGGATCTAGTGCTACCTGCTGGTAAGCCCTGGTATTGCACCAAGAATGCTGCGACTCCCAGGGGCTGCCCTACTTTACTTTATCAACCCGGGGTTCATACAAAATTTGAGTTGACAGTGCTCTATACACAGCAAATGCATTATGTTCATGTCATCCTATTCTGCTTCACGAAAGGGTGCTATTCTTAAATTATGAGAACAAATGGAAAGTAAATTGCTGGAAGGAAATGACAGAAAGGAAACTGAACTAAATTGCTAGAAAGGAATGCCAAGAATGAAACTAATTTAATTTGAAGAAAATAGATAGCAGAAAAGAAATTAAATCTAAACCAAACTTAACTTGGCCAAATGGATAAATGCACTCTTCCTATCCTATGATATATCTACCATACTCCTATCCATGCAATTAAACTATCCACGCCTTAATTTTAATTTAAAAATAATTAATTTGCAGCTTAGAGGGAAGAAAAAAAGGCTAAAAGGGCTAATGGGGGGTTTAACACATGAAATGAGGTTTGGAAGTGGAAAGAGGGGGTTAAACCCATAGAAAAATTTATGATAGCGTGAGAAATGGCTTTGGAGCAGACAGAAGGGGTTAAAACCTTAGGAAACCTTATTATAATGCGAGAAATGACTTTGGAGCAAGAAGAACTCAGAAATGTGATGGCGGAATCCGATGGATAGCAAAAGGTGCGATGTGCACTGATGTCGCAATCATAACTTCGCAAGTTTAAATGGATGGCAGCAAGGACTTAACGAAATGAACTAAATGGTGCACAGTGCGAAGTGCGAAGAGTGACGTGGCGGGTCATGAATATCAATATCGCAAGTTTATAAGGATAGCGGTAAGGATTAACAGGAATAAACTAAATGGTATGCAGTGCGAAGTGCAAAGAGTGACGTGGCAGGTCGTGAATCTCAATATCGCAAGTTTGCAAGGATAGCAGTAAGGATTAACGGGAATAAAATAAAATGTGTGGTGTGATTTGCGATGTGGTAAAGGTTGTGGGTGGCGATTTTCGATGTGATAATTTCTGCGAGATGCTATTTGTGATGTGGTAAGTTTTGTGGGATGTGATTTGCGATGTGGTAAGTTCTGCAGGATGCGATGTGAAATGTACTAAGTTCTGCGGGATGTGATGTGCGATGTGGTAAGTTCCATGGGATGCGATGTGCTATGGGGATGATGTGGCGGTGGAAAAATATAAGAGTTGAGATTTGTGATTTTGTAATTGCAAAGAATGAGCGGTGAGTGTTAACGGAAGAAGGTAATCGGTGTGAAGCGTGATTTGTGATTTTGCAATATCATAATCGCAAGGAAAGGGTGATAAGTGTTAAGGTAATCATTAAATGTTGCGATTGCAAAGTGCGATGTACGGTGGAAGGAGTCTCAAGGAGAAAAGTCAAAGGTTGGGTTTTTGGTGGTTTTGTATGGTTATTCACGTGTTTTTCAAAACAAGGGTAAGGCGAACGTGAACGGAGAAAAACAAAGAAGTAAGGCTGAAGAGCTTAAGGGTGTTCAAAAGAAGGTAAGTGCAATGCTAAGGTGAGAATTAAGGGAGGGAAATGAAAGCGTAAGAGTAGTGCTTAGAATTGAAGCACACTTGCAGATTCATGTACAGGAAACAGACAGAAATGCGAGATGAAATAGTGAAGGAAAGACTTAGACTTGGTAATACAAATTCTTCCCAGAACTCAAATAGAAAGAAATTTTGGCCTGTGGGAAGATCTGCCCTTACTCGAAATCTATTGACAGAGATGAGAGGGGGGAGACTTGACCACAGTTTTGGAGTTTTTCCTCTCTTTCACTATGCATAAGCAATTAAAACTACAACAACACAAAAAATAAATAGAAATGAAACTTATCAGAATCAGATCTAACTTAAATGAGAGAGGAAAAACTAGGTAAATGACAGAAAGGAAAAGATAATAATGACAGAGAATTTGAGGCACATGGATTGGGCCCTAACCCACGAGCTTAGCCCTCTAAACTTAAATCAAACAAATGAAATCACTCTGCTCATTTCATAAAAGAATATCTGCATACATCTCTAAAAGTTTTGATCCCTGAATAAAACAAAAAGCTTCAATAGTTCACAACAAAATTTTTGAATGGAAGTGAGACTAGGATAGACTAACTCTTCCGAGCTCTATCTCTACTCTATTTATTCTATAGGACAACTACCAAAAACTCCCTAAAAAATGGTGACTGATTCCATTGGACTCCAAGTAAACCAAGATTGAGTGCTCTCCTCTTTGAGTTGCTCGGCTGCCTCTAGAATTCGAATTGCTAGAGAGAATCCTTGGGGATCCTTCAGTTGCTTGTGGAATTCAAATTGCGAGAGAGAATATTTGGGATCCTTCAGCTACCTTTGAGGGTGGAAAATCCTCCTATAATTTCTCCTTGTTGTCTCCTCCAAATATTTGTGATAATATCTTTATGAAAATGCTTAATAAATCATGATTTTCTACACTCAACCTTATATTAGCCACTCAGAGTATGTTAGCCTTAATCACCACCTATACTAGCATCATAAACCCAAATAATAATAAAAATGCAGGAAAAAGAGATCTAAGAAGGCAAAAAGTTTACTATTAACCCCTCCAAATATGTCTAATGATGGAGCTCATCATCACCCCCCTAATGAATGATTGGTCATCCTCTGAGCAACTAATCCTCCCCCTCCATTTCCTTCAAAGCTTTGACAGCCCCCCTGATTTCCTAAGGAAGAAGTGTGGTAGTTTCTCCAAGGGGGTAAAATCCAACATTTTTTTTTGCATTCTCCCATTCTCTATCTTTTGTATCTATGTCCTCTTCATCAGTCATCCCCAACAGAAAAGGTGGGCTGAGCTTTAGTCCCAACCATCGGATCTTTTTGGCCTACATGTCCCTCTTGTATAATGGTGTCCTTTCCAATGCACCCCTCAGTCTTTCTGGAGTATGATACTCCCTGTTCTTGAGCCTATGTGGGAGGCTGTTCCATCTCCTCTGGCTGGCCATAATGCACTCCTCTTCTATCTACCTAGAAACATCATCAAATTGGACCATCACCTTGTTTTGATTCTGAAGGTAGCTTTCAACCAGTGCAGGGTCCTTTTAAATCTCCCAATGGTTAAGCATGACTCCTCCTGGGCTGAACACTTCTGGTTTGAGATATAAGCATTATATATTTCTTCTTCCCATGACCTTCCATATCCCTTTAGCTCTATTGTCCTCATTCACCATACAAGATGCTAGAGCCATTCGCTGAACATCCCCCATGGTAGGGTTGGGGTCCCAAATCTCCATATTTTTCAGCACAAAGTTATGCATATAAAACTCTGCCATCTTTTCCTGATCAACTATGTTGGATTGCTTGTATAACTTCATGAATTTCCTACAATCTTGGAAAGGGAATGATCCATGGGAGGCTAGAGTGTTGATTTGAAATAGAAGCCATTATTCTTTGAGGTACACAACATATGAACCAAAGGGGAATCTGTGCTAAAGGGCTTATATGCATAAGTCCTCCATGGTTGCTACTTGCTCCTCTTTTTGGTGCAATTTCTCCTTTAGTGCTACATTCTCTGCATGTGCCTTCTGCAGCTGCTCCTTTAGAGATATTTCTTCGATTATTCCTCCCCCATGGTGATTCTTCAATGATGATCAGGCTTAGGGGAGAAGTTTTTGGATTTCTCTGATTCTTGTCAGCTTTGGAATACCTAGAGGTACGCCTTTTTATTTTTGCACTTAGAGGAGCCATGGTGGAAATTATCTTTTTGTAGTGAGGGGATGTGACACTAGGTTGTGAGTCTATGTCTCGACCACTTTCTGCTATCTCTATGACTTCTATGGCCATCTCTTCTGTTTTTATTTGGCCCTTTGTCTCTCTTTCTTCTTCTTCTGGTTCTTCCTCCTCTTCTTCTGGTTCTACCCCGAGTTTCTTCTTCTTCCTTTTTTTTTGTTATGGTTCTTCTTCTTTTTCTTCTTCAAGCGTTGTGTGCTTCTGTTGGTCCTCTCCATCTAAAAATTGTCAATTCACTGGTTTGGATGAGATGACATCTCCTTTTATTAGATGACACAACTAAATTTGGAGTGCCAATATAACTCCGCTCAGCTCCAGTTTTGTCGTAGACAATTGGTTCCTCCTCCCTGTGAATTCAGGATGACCATGCATTTTCCTCCCCTCATTATCCTCTACTCCACTGATTTAAAATTTTACTTTTGCATGCCCAAGTGGCTTGTACTCCCAGTTTTATTCCAGCCATACCTCGCGGTGGTGGTTGAGTTAAATGGCCACCATTATGCCCCTCAAACTCTAAGTCTATAAATTAATTATTTTTGGCTATTATGAATTGGTAGCAAAGGGTGAGAGATTATACCTGAGTTTACCTATTGTTTCCAAGGAATTTGCAGGAGTTGGAGTTTGAGAAAAGCCTTTTTAGATGCTTCATTCTTCACCATATTCTTGTTCTATGAGTGAGTAGCTTGCTGAAGGAGAAGCTTCCTGAATGAGCTGTTGATCCTTTTTCTATTGTTTCTCTTTGTTGTGGATGTTGCGTGGGGTGCTTGAGATGCCATGGGTGGCATTCTTGTTCTCCTATAGTTTGTTATGCAGCTGACCTTGTTGTCCTTCTTGGCAGTCCATGAAAAAATTTGTTTTCGAAGGAGCTTCCTGATGTTTGTAGCAGTCTGTTTGTGTGCTTCTTCTCTTGCTACATTGTGCTCAGGAATGGAGGAGTGTGGTGTATGGAGGTGATGGAGGATGTTATGAAGATGAATGGACTGAATGATGGGATGCATGACAAGATAGAAGAAGGGAAAAGAAGATGAATTCTTCCTTGTGTTTTCCAGAAACCAGTAACAACCTGCAAAACAACAAACATAGAAAAACACAGTGATGCAGATACATTTTTTTGGTTTTGTTCTTTTCATTTTTTTTTCTTTTTTTTCGAAAGAAAGCGGGCTGCCCCCCATGAAGGTTTTCAAACCACAAACTTGCCTTGGGTGCCTCAGAGAGGTTTTCACCCATGGATCTTTATTCATTTTTTTCCCCCTTTTTTTTTTTGAGCAAGTGAGCTACCTCTAGCAAGGTTTTAAACCCAGAAGATTATTATTTTTTCTTTCTCTTTTTCTTTCAAGAGGTGTGGGAAACTATGGATTTTTCCATCACATAAGCCTCTCTGCTTATTGAATTGATGAATTCTGCCCTTGACAAAGGATTCTTGTAAATTTTAAGTCTGTGACCATTGACAAGCATGGGGATCGCTTCCTCATCTATGGTCCTGATTTGAACTGCGCCATTATCAAAGCACTTCTCCACTATGTAAGGCCCCAGCCATATTGTCATCATCTTGCCTTTGAATTATTTAAACCTTGTATCATACAACAATGCCCAATATCCTTCTTAGAAGGTATTTTCTTTGATGTTATTGTCATGCCATTCCTTCCTTTGTAGTTGAACTACCTCTATGTGAAGAAGTGCTTGCATTCTGAACTCATCTATTCCATTTAGTTGCAACAACCTCTCTTTTTGGGGATTTGTTAGATCTAGATTTAATTCAATTTCCATTCTTAAATTATTGAATTCAAACTCAACTAAAAGTAGAGATTTCTTACCCACTAGCTCATTTGGCCCAATTTCCGACGGCCAAATCGTTGCTATTCCGACACATAGGCGTCCCAAGAGCGACACTATGAGGCGGGGCAAAACGTGGTTAGCCATTACGTCACAATTCTGACACTTCAATAAGGTGTTGAAAGAGTGACGCATTTTTTGACGTTTCCAGACGGCCGCCGCTCTTCCGACATTATCCAAATCGTCGCTATTCTGACATCATCAAAGGCGTCGCTAGTTCGATGTTAGCCAAACCGTCAGTCTACAGGCGTTATCAAAATCGTTGCTAATCTGACTTCGGTTAAACCATCGGTCTTTCGATGATCCATAACTGTCGGTCTTCCAATGTTCCATAATGATCCATAACCGTCGGTCTTCCGACGAGCCATAACTGTTGGTCTTTTGACGTTTATTAGGTTTTCAAAATAATGTCGCAATTCTGACATTTAAAGTGTCACTCTTCCAACAACTTTAGCATCGCTCTTCCGACGTATATAGAAACTCTCTTCCTACGTTTATACCATCGCTCTTTTGACGAAAACAAAACGTCGCTCTTCTGACAAAACCTAAACGTCGCTCTTCTGATGGAAACTAAAAAATATTTAAAAAAATTTATTTAGATAAATCCTGCCTTCTTGAGTTGCAGTTGTGCTCAAGATTTCTCAAGCAGCAATCACACTATATTTTCTAAGTTATCATGATTTTGGAGTAAACATGTTATATGGTTGTCTTACAGAGTACTCCAAGACTTACATCTGTACCTTGCATGCCAACATTCTCACTCATACCATTTTCAACATTCTCATTATTTGTTCCTAAACCAACACTAATTACTACCAACAGCCTCCACAACAAATGCAAGGATGGTTCATTGAAGGAAAAATTGGGAATTTTACATGAAAGAATCCATCGAGGTCTACCAATTGATCCTGATACTTACCCTTCTCTTTTGCAAGCTTGTGTAGATATCCATGCGTAATAAGAGAGCAAACAAGTTCATTCCCACATCCTGATAAATGGATTTGAGGAAAATATGTTTTTAGGATTCAAACTTGTGTTTGACAAAATACATGAAGAAGGTGTGATTATATGGAATTCCATCATCAGATAATATGCCAGGAAAGGGCTATGTGAGGAGGTCCTAAGGCTTTATTATCAAATGCAACAAGAAGGGATAAAGCCAGACAATTTCACCTTTCCTATTGTTCTCAAGGCATGTGTTGTGTTATCATCTTTGCAAGAGGGAAAAGAGATTCATCATCATATCATTAGAAATGGCTTTGAGTATGATGTTTATGTGTGCACTGCCCTAGTTGGTATGTACTCCAAGTGCGGCTGTGTAGAAGCAACATGCCAAGTCTTTGACAAAACGTCTAAAAGGGACGTGGTTTCATGGAGTGCAATGATTTCTGGGTTAGCCCAGAATGGATTTTCCAATGAAGCTTTAATTATTTTTCAGCAAATCCAGCTGGCAGACATCAAACCCAATGTAATTACCACGGTTAGTGTGTTATCAACATGTTCCCATTTAGTAGATCTACAACAAGGTTAGTGGATCCATGATTATATTATTAGGAGCAGTTTTGAACTAAACTTTTCACCCATATGTAATAGGTAGGAATAAAGCCAGACCATGTCACCTTCATTAGTATCTTATTTGCATGCAGTCGTGCAAGCTTGGTGGATGAGGGCCTTCGATACTTTGAATGCATGAGTCAAGATTATGGCATTGTGCCTACCCTGGAGCACTGTGCTTGCACATTTGATCTTCTTGGTAAAGCTGGGCACATGAAAGAGGCGCTCACCTTTATTAGGAAAATTCCAATAGAACCTGATGCTGGTGTGTGGGGGGAATTGCTTGGTTCCTGCAGAATTCACCACAATATTAAGCTAGGAAAATATGTTGCAAAACATATTATTAAATTAGAGCCTGATAATGCTGCAAACTATGTACTGTTGTCAAACATATATGCTATGGATGGAAGGTGGGATGAAGTGATGAAGGTGAGAGTAATGATTAAAGACACTAATTTGAAAAAGAGCCTAGGATGCAGCTGGATTGAGGTCAAGAACATATTCCATTCATTTTTTGTTAGAGACAGATCACATAAACAATCAGAGCGGATATATTCAATGGTGGATTTATTGGCTGGGAAGATGAAAGACTCAGGGTATATGCCTGATAGGAGTTTTGTGCTTCATAATTTTGAGGAAGAAGAGAAGGAAGATGTTCTTTCTACCCATAGTGAGAAGCTAGCCATCGCATTTGGGCTTATTAGCACAAGCTCTGGGACACCTATACTTACCAAGAACCTTCGTGTATGTGGTGATTTCCATATGGCCATTAAATTTATGTCCAATATTGTTGAATGAGAACTTATTGTCAGGGATAAAATTTGCTTCCATCATTTTAGAGATCGATTGTGTTCCTGTGGAGATTATTGGTAGTGTTGATATAAATGAAAGCATATAAGCATGTGAAACTACAGACATTTCATATGACTGAGTTGGTATCCCTGTTACCCTTTTATATTTATTATATTATAATGCTGTAATTGGAGGTTAGAGTATAAAATTTTGAAAACAAAAGTGAAAGTATCTCTTGGTCTGTACATAGAAAATTAATATGGAAATCTTGATAGGGAAAGAAAATCAATGCCATGTTCCCACCCTCCTCCCCAACAGAGAGAGAGAGAGAGAGAGAGAGAGAGAATTTAGTAAAAGGTTTTGGTCAATGTTTATAAACAAGAAATTGTCTTAACATGTCAGGTTGTATGTTTGTCTGGCATTGTTTTATAACTTCATTTAGACAAGAAACTCTGACAGATTAGTGTATCTCATATCCCAATCATTTATAAATGAAATCTAAGTGGAAATATTGCCATATCCTACATATGGGCTCAGAACCTGCAAAATTTCTTGTTCCAGAACTGACAATTCTTTCTTTCTTCCACAAATATGCCTCATAGAACCACGAATTTTGACACTCTTGCTGCCTCTATCACATAGCTCAGTTTCGAGTTCAGATTTAGCAACCATGAAATTTGGATAAATTTTTGGCATTACCTTTATATATATATAAATTTAAAAATATTGAATATCTATCTATCTATCTGTATATACACACCAAATCTCAAATAAATAAAAAAGGAAATTCGTTGCGTTCACTGAATTTCAAAGGCAAACCTCAAGGCTAATTTGAGAAAAGCCTTACTTTAAAGGCAAACCTCATTACATTACTTTTGATTTTATTAAATCTTTTCTTGCACAAACCTATCGGAAACTTCACAAAGGCCATAACGAGCAAATGTAGAAAACCACAAAGACAACAAATATTGGCAGCCAATGTTGGGTTAGTATCTTCGGCCTCCTCACCACACCCCTGACACTGTTTTTCCTTCGTAAGAAAATATTACTTACAAGGCTAATGCCACACACTTGGTTTACAAAAATAAAAAATCAAATTCAGCACTGCATCTCCTCTTCACATCCTTGCTTCACTCCATCAACACCCATTGATTACAGAGCCATGAGATTCACACACAATAACTATTTCTTTTACTCACAAAATTTATTGAAATAAAATCCATTATAATTTCGATGAACTATTGTGACTTAACCATTTAAAAATGCCAATGAAGGAAGGTGAGGGAATAGTGGGTCAATGTTTTGACTAGTCGCCACTTGGTAAGTCCTACACTCAACAGTACTAGCCAACATGGAAGCTCCTACCACATGAAAATAACACATGAGTGGAAGCACAGACTATCTTAACAAGTATATGGATCAATGGTACAATGGGGATGAGGTTTTCATATTCTCGCCTAGTTAACCAAAGAAAATGTCAATTAAATGGTTGTGTTATGTATCTTGCACTCAACCATGCACAACAACTTCAATTTTCATTCACAGAGCTAAAGGATTCACGATATGGATACTTTTTCTTCTCACATCTTCATTTACTATGCTTACAGGTTTACCCTTAAGAATTATAAAAGAACTCAATTGAAATATGTACGCTGATACCTGTCATGAAATCAATGAATATAACTTCTACTTGTAGTTTCTCTGCATTATTGATGCATCCTAGGACAAAATAGACGTTCTTAAGCTCAACTTTAGAGTATCTCATGAAAGTTCAAGTCATTCCACCAAATCACAGTCAGTTTTAACTTGAAATGGCTAGAAATAAGGGATGGGAAATTAAAATCACTTTAGTAGTACAAGAAAAGCAAGTTTAATTCTGAAATAAAGTTTGGTCGGGCATGACTTCGTCGATTGAGAGTATTTTCCACAAATAGTTTGAACATTATTTTTATGTAGGGTTATCATTTTGACAGAAAGGGTTGATGAGTTCAAGAGATATTTGTGTTACCTCATGAATTCCAAAGAGATCACTTCTCAGTGACTGTATTTCAATGGAATGTCCTTCAATAATGCTTATTAATTATGATTGTGATGTAAAAATAAATTGGCCAAAAAAAAATCCCTGCTCTGGGCTGATTGCGTCATACACAACATAGTGATCATCTGTTTATATTAATTATCAATCATTTCTCATTTGAGATGAAAGGATGACAAAGAACCACAATAGATTAATGATCCAAGAGCTAAGAGTTTTTTTTCTTCAGAAACTCTTCTAAGTCCTTCCCAACAAGCTTTGAAGTAATCTTAAGGCTTACCTTGAACAATTTCTCATCTATGCTATTGGCTCCTCCTTGAAAATCAGAGCCAGGTAATTGATGCCCTCCAGCATTAAAGGAAAAAAGGCTTTTGGCAGATTTTATAGGAAAATAAACAATAAATTCCATTTTCTCCTTCTGAAATTTAGCAGCATTGTATAAGCTCTTTCGACCATCAAAAGCAGGGAGAGCATTGGATAGAAGAACATAATTCTCTTGAACTAATTTATGTTTTAGACGCCTAGCCACCTCCTTGGATGGCTTTTTAGAAATCTCCACGTCATAGTGGAAGATCTGTTGCAAAGGCTTGAATTGAACAAGGAAATGATTAGCAAGAAGTTGGATCAGAGCCCCTTCTTTTCCTCCAGAATCAGGCCTCCCTACAACCACGAGAGGCACCGGATTTCTGGAAAAATCCTTGTCTACTTCTTCACTTGGTACAAGTTTTGGGAGGATAGGAAAAACCATAACATCAGTTAAGGAAGAAGTATTAGGTCCTGGGACCAACTCCATGTTCTCCATTAGGGAAACCAGACACTCTGGAGCTGAAAAACATCAAAATCCAAAAGGTCATTGGAGAAAATGCTAAAAAAAATATCAAAACCCTATGGGTAAACTAAAACACATCGAAACCAAATATCCATTGCTACAGATGCAAACTAAAACTTCTCGCAAATATAAGGGAAAAGTAAGCAAATGAGCATATCAGCTAACGTAAACACGTTGAAACCAGATACGCGTTGCTGCACGATGCAAACCAAAACTTCTCAGTTACATGTGAAAGATTAACCAAATGGGAATATCAACAAACTAAAACAAAGAGAAACCAAACAACCATTGTCGCAGATGCAAACGAGAACTTCTTAGAATAACATAGACAAAATAACCAAATAGGCATATCAGAAAACCAAAACATATAGAAACCAAATAGCCATTGCCACAGAAGCCAACTAAAAATTTTCATAGCTAATAAAATGCACGATAAAGAAATGGGCAAAAAAATAACCAAATAAACCTAAAGGGCATTGCATTATCATTGGATAAACACAAAAACTTAACGAAAAGCACTGGATATTTAGGGAAATCCATTACAACAATAAATTTTTCAGTGGGAATATTGAATGAATACATGGATTACCTTGTTTGGGACATTTGACGGCATGGTATTTAGAGTTCACGACTTTTCCTTAAATTTTACTTCTCCAAATCCCACTGCTCTGGGTTTGAATGAAGGGCCTTTGAATCCACGGGGCATGTATTGATGTCTGTATACAAGGCACAAGACTATTATGATAATTGTTGTTGATCATCGGACCAAAGGAAATCGGGATCTGATGTATTGGAGAGGATTCTTTCTGTAGAAGGAAAATAAATCACTAGAATTCAACCAAATGTATTAGAGCAGACCTGCAATAGGCACTCGGGATCAATTTCTTTACTTACCGCATCCTTCCTCCAAACCTGCGATGGTATGGCCACATCCTTCATCCAAAATTGCAATACTATGGCTGCATCCTTCCTCAGAACCGGCAACAGAATGGCTGTATCCTCCCTCCTTCCCTGGACAAACCATGCAACCAGAGGGAAATGAACGAGGGAAATTAAAACTTTTGACATTTGAAAATTTTTGAAATTTTGAAATGAAATACGTGTTTTTTTTTTTAAGGCCAATCAAATTCTATTAAATAAAATGTGTGAGACTTTTCTTGGGGTTAATAAGGGGTTTGGGTAAATAAGTGGAATTTTTGACTATAAATAATTATTAATGAGGTTAGATCCAAGACATTTATTTAAATTATTAACTATATAAAATTGTTGAATTTTTATTTCATAAACTAGGGATTTTGGTTGATTTTTTAATCTAATTATGTGATATTAAAGATGAATTATGGTAACTTAAAAACAAGTTTTATGTGGTTAAAAGGGAAGTAGTAATGTTATGGTATGAATGATTATTTTCAATGAAATTTTTGGTTTAGTCTATGGACATTTTCCATGATTTTTAAGATGGAGTCAATATAGGAAAAGTGATACTTAAAGGGCTCCCACATGCTTTAGAAATTTTATATCTATTGGTTTATAAAAATTAGAGGTGGAAAAATATCCTAAGCTCTAGAGCTAAGTTTGTTCCAACTTAGCTATATCTTGAACAACAAATTGTTGTTGATGTCAAGGATATGATAGAAATTTGGCAGGTTGTAGGGTAGTCTTGTCATGAAATAAATGTAATGTAGTTACTAGGTAGGTAGGGGGAACCATTTTGGTGGAACTTGGCCATAAATGGGACATCTATCCATGCATAGTTTTTTAAGTACAAATACACCTAGTGGATTATCATTGTATGTCAATCACTTTAGTATCTAGGCTACTGTGCACACACTAACTAAAGGGATATTAGTGAAACCCACAAAAGTATTATAGGTTCTTTTATATAAATAGGTGTTCTTGTGTTCTCATTGGTTAGTTATGGGCAAATGACAATAAAGTAAGAGAAGTTATAGGTGCTTTTATAGAAATAGGTGTTCTTGTGTTCTCATTGGTTAGTTATGGGCAAATGACAATAAAGTAAGAGAATTTATAGGTGCTTTTATAGAAATAGGTGTTCTTGTGCTCTCATTGGTTAGGTATGGGAAAATGACAATAAAGTAAGAGAAGGATTTGACTACTGGACAATTAGAGGAATGATTCCACACAAAACCAAGCGTGGTGCTACAACACTTTCTAGGCTAAGGGATTTTGAAGGGGTCCCCCCACCATATGACCAGAAGAAGAGAATGGTCATTCCAGATGCTCTAAAAGTGTTGAGGCTTCAATCAGGTCACAAGTATTGTCTGCAAGGAAGGCTTTCCAAAGGAGTTGGATGGCATCACTATGACACTATTACAGAATTAGAAGGGAAGAGAAAGGCAAAGGCTCAGGTATCATATGAGAGAAGGAAGAAATTGGAAAAAATGAGATCAAAATCAGTGGAGTTAGCAAAAAAGCAACTTGCCCCAGAGATGGAGCTCTTAGCTTCAATAAAGTATTAGATAAGCTACATGTTGTGCTCAATGAAACAGTCAATTTTTAAAATGACAAGAAAATATTTTGACTAGAAAGATATAACAACTCAGAAATAATTACACTGTTGATACAATAATAATATAATCCAAAAATAACCTTCTCACATTCATGATATGAGTATATAGTGAATTAGACAGAAGTAAGAACCTGATAAGTAGCAAGGAAATGAACGATTTAGGTGCATTTAGGGGTTAGGGGTTATATAATGAGTTAGTAGTTAAGGGATTAGGGATTGGGGGCTTAGGGGGCTTGACCCAAACGTGTTTTGGCGGGCGCAATCAACCAAAACGACTCGACCTGAACGAGTTTGGGCGGGCGCCCTCAAACGAAACGACACAACGCGCTCGATCGAATGAAGGCACAAGGGAGAAAAATACAAACGGGTCGCACGAACGTGCACAAGGCACCAGTGCAGTCATAGCTTAGCAAATTTTATACGACCTCCCTCAAACGAAATGACCCAACTTGAACGCGTTTGGGCGGGTGCCCTCACACGGCGCGACACGACGCGCACGACTGAACGAAGGCATAAGGGAGAAAACGGGCCGCAGGAATGTGCAAAAGGCACCCGTGCGATCACAACTTAGAAAATTTGATACAACCACCCTCAAGCGAAACAACCCGACCCAACCCGAACGTGTTTGGGTGGGTGCCCTCACATGGCATGCCCGACCAAATAAAGGCACATTGGAGAAAAAAGAAAACGGGCTGCACGAACGTGCACAAGGCACCCATGCAGTCACAAATTAGCAAATTTGATACGACCACCCTCAAACAAAATGACCCGACCCGAACGCGTTAGGGCGGGCGCCCTCACACGATGCGCACGACCGAATGAAGGCACAAGGGAGAAAATGGAAAACGAGCCACACGAATGTGAAAAAGGCACCCATGTAGTCACAACTTAGCAAATTTGATGCAACCGCCCTCAAACGAAACAACCTGACCTGCATCGAACGTGTTTGGGTGGGCGCCCTCACATGACACGCCCGACCGAATGAAGGCACAAGGGGGAAAACGACAATGAGCCACACAAACATGCACAAGGCACCCCTGCAGTCAAAACTTAGAAAATTTGATACGACCACCCTCAAACGAAACGACCCAACCCAAATGCGTTTGGGCTTGTGCCCTCACACGACGCGACACGACGCGCACGACCGAATGAAGGCACAAGGGAGAAATCGACAAATAGGCCGCACGAACGTGCACAGGGTACCCGTGCAGTCATAACTTAGAAAAATTGATCTAGGTGCCCTCAACTGCAATGAACCGACCCAAACGTGTTTGGGTGGGCGCCCTCAACCGAAACGACCTGACCCAAACACATTTGGGCGGGCGTCCTCAATCGAAACGACCCGACCTGAATGGGTTTGGATGGGCGCCCTCAAACGAAACGACGCAACGCACCCAACCAAACAAAGGCATAGGGGAGAAAACGACAAATGGGCCGAACAAACGTGGAGAAGGCTCTCGTGCGGTCACAACTTAGCAAATTTGATACGACCACCCTCAAATGAAACAACCTGACCTGAATGCGTTTGGGCGGGTGCCCTCACATGGCGCGACACGACGTGAACGACCGAACGAAGGCACAAGGGAGAAAATGACAAAGGAGCCACACGAACGTGAAAAAGGCACCCGTGCGGTCACAACTTAGCAAATTTGATATGGTCGCCCTCAAATGAAATGCCCTGACCTGACCCAAACGCGTTTGGGTGGGCGCCGTCACATGGCGTGCCCAACCCAACGAATGCACAAGGGAGAAAATGACAAACGAGCCTCACGAACGTGCACAAGGCACCCCTGCGGTCACAACTTAGTAAATTTGATACAACCACCCTCAAACGAAACGACCCAACCTAAACACATTTCGGCGAGCGCCCTCACACGGCGCGACATGGCGCGTATGACCGAACGAAGGCACAAGGGAGAATCTGGAAAATGGGCCGCACGAACGTGCATAGGGCACCCGTGCAGTCACGATACTCTTGAAGGTACAATATGTATTAGGGACTACATTGATGTGACAGATTTGGTGGATGCATACGTGAAGCCTTAGTTTATAATGTTCATCCTAGTGAAGTAGAGTTATATAATGTTGGCCCAGGAAAGGGTATGTAAGCTATAACTATAGTTTTTACATATTGTTTTTATTATGTCGAGTCTAATTTATTTTAGACCTTTTTCTTACCTATGCCATTTTGATGTGGAGAAGAGGTACTTAAGGAGTGTTTGAAAAGTAAAAATGAAATTTAATATTAGATTATGATTGAAAAGTTATGCATTAATATTGGTCTAAATGGAAATAATGGGGATGTGGACATAAAATTGTACTTTCTTGTGCAACTTGAGGCAAAAGAATAATAGTCTTTGTTCCCCATAAGGGACATAAATCGAGTGTTGGAACACAAAATTAGATACAAATTAAGTGTGATTTGATACCACAAATAGGGAGCCAAAAGAGCTTGGAAATAGAGGGGGAGAGGTTTGAGCTAGGGGAGTTGCCTACACAAGGAGGAGACCCAAAATTTATCGAAACATGGAAAGAGACAAGCTGGAAGAAAGGGAGGGAGTTGTCCAACTAAGAAACAAAAGAAGAATAGAACTAAGGGTACCAAAGAAGTTAGTATTTATGTAGGGGAAATTGTGCGTATGAAAATTGTGCAAGACTTGGGATGCATGAAGCTACACCAGTGATGGTGCCCTCAACACAATAACACCTATTTCCATGGAAAAGGTTGTAGGATGCACACAGGGTGGTGAAGAATCTTGAAATTTGAAGATGAGAAATTCAACACCCACCTGAAAAAATTCCAACTTGAATTCTTGAGATTTATGAAAATCCATTGACAACTTGGAGGGGAAATATTCCCAACTTCTTACTGCATAGGAGGAAAATGAGCCAAGAAAAGTTAAGAAAATTCCCCATGTTTTCGCTTTGAATGAGACGAGCGACACAACGTTCAGAACACCGAGCAAGAGACACATAAGATTGAAAGAATTCTTAGCATCGATGGAGTTTAGAAATGTGTGGAGAGCCCACCAACTAGCAGAAGGGTTGTCTCGACTCTCAAGGGCACACCCTTGAAATGATACTTTCTGCTTTATCATATTAACACCAACCATGAATTCCACTTTTAGACTAGTGAACTCCCATGCCCGAGGGATCGAATCAACCACAGAATTCATTAACTCTCCCCACCCTGTATCCATCAATGAACTTGGTATGAAGGCAAAGGAGGGAATTAAGGGTTTTCCAACTTCATAAGACTCGACATGTGAGGGGAAATTGGGCGCATGTCCAACACCCCCACAAACCACCACCTCAACCTTAATGACGAGATCATGATGCCAAATGTTATGTATGATGCGAATATGTGCATACATAGGAGGAGACAGGGGGCCCATAGAAAGGAGGACTTTGGAAATATTCAAAACATAATTCTCATGGTGCATATATCCAACTAGCAAAACGGGAGAGAGGGACAATTATATTGAGTGTAATTATTCATGGAATATCTTTCCAACCTCACATGTCATTGATCTCATACTAACCCGCTTCCTTCAAGAAGGAAGGCTTGATTCGTTTGTGTATCCACCTCTTTGTTTTGGCTTCTTAAAATGTGGTAATAATCCTTTTGAGAGAATGATTTTAGGGTACTATTGACTCTTCTAAGGAGGAGGGATAAATTGTTCTTCTTCAGGAGAAAACCTTTTTGAAGGTGTTGAATAGTGATAAGGGAATCCCCCAAGATCACTAACTTAGAGACATCTTGATCATTAGCCAATTGGAGACCTGGAAGAAGCCCATACATTTATGTGAGATTGTTCATTCTTTGGACTAGCCCCCATAAGTACTTTATTTTTCATATTCCATCGGAATTTAGGAGAATCTCTCCCCCTCCCCCTCCTGCCACCCCAACTATTTAAATTTTATATTTTATTGAACTATTATGCTTCTATTATAACTCTTTATAAATGTATAAATTTATATAATTTAAATGTATGTGGTATTAAAAAAAACTTAACATATTAGAATCGTGTAGATAAAGATAAAAAAAATAGAAACTAAAAATATTATTAAAAAAAGGTGGTGTTCTATGTAAATTAACAACATAACTTCCAACATGATCCTCATAAAACTAACTTAACCCATATTGGTCTACTGTCAAGTTTGATATTTCAATAATTTTTTAGATGATTTTCATGAAATTATTAGAGTTTTTGTTTAGCTGGTTTAAATTTGACTTGAGATTTGTGAACCTCATTAAATTAATTTACCAAAAAAGAAATTAGACAAAATTAAAATGTAATTAATTTTATTCACCAATCTAATAAATTATTTCAAAACTATATAAAAAAATATATTTAAAATATAATTTTTAATATATTTGAAATGCAGTGTGAATTCTATAATAATTTTAGATATTTATTTTTCAAAATTTTTATTCTATTTTATATTTATATATAAAAGTAAGTTAAAACTCTATTTAAAAAATATATTTGAATATGAAATTATTATTGTGATGTTCATTTTAAACTATATTATAACATTATATGTAAAAATAAATTTATATTTATATATTAATGAGAAAAAATATATTTAAATGTGAAATTATATTAATATAATTTGCATTTTAAATTAAAATTTGAGCTAATTATATGTAATTGTTTGAATTATAGTTTAAACAATATGGAGTATTTTTAGATACATAATTCGCTATATATATTTTTACATAGAAACAATTTAAAAATATATACAAAAATGTTTGAATGAACTATTAATGCATTAATGACATTTGCTCCAAACCATCGCAATACCGATGCATATTTTAGAAATGTCAGAAATGCGACGTTTCTAAAATATGCGTTGGTATTGTGACGGTTTGGAGCAAAACGTCACAAGACTGACGCATAGTTTAGAAACCTCACATTTCTGACATTTTCTCCAAACTGTCGCAATACCGACGCATATTTTAGAAACATCGCATTTTCGACGTTGTGTCCCAAAAACATCGTAATACCGATGCATAGTTTAGAACATCGCATTTCCGACGACATTCATAAAAATCGCAAAAGTGACGATGTCCCTAAACGTCGGTATAGCGACGGTTGTTGGCGGGATTTGAAAAATTGATAAAAATTGGGGAAATTTCTGACAATTCGATAAAAGTGTCGGAACTAAAGTGTCAGAATTTTGACCAAATGTACTAGTGACCATAGACTAGTTCATAATGAGTGAATCCTATTGTTGTCTTCCAAGTGGTGTTGTAGGCCCAAGTAGCTTCTACCAATCTATTTGCTCAATATTTTCTGTTGCTGCTTACAACCCTGCTGAGGATGCTCTCTAAAGCTTTGTTAGTTACTTCTACTTGGCCATTTGCCTGAGGGTGATAGACAATAGAAGTTCTATGATTAATATTGTGCTTCCTAAAAGTATTCTCAATGAGGTGAGAGGTGAACTGTGATCCCTGATCAATGAATATTTCTCTGGGATATCCAAATATGTAAAATACATTCCGCCTCAGAAATTCTACTTCTTTTTCTTCAGTTGCTACCTTCACTTCTTTTACTTCAGCCCACTTTGTTAGGTAATCAGTGCATACTATAATATGCTTCTTTTTTCCGGATGGTGGATCGATGGGTCCAAAAAAGTCCATGCCCCACTTTTCAAATGGCTCAAGATCCACTTGAGGGTGTAAAGGAATTTCAACCCTTTGTGTGGGTTTCCCCATCCTTTTGCACCAGTCACACTTGCTTGTGTATCTTCTGGAATCTTAGTGGAGGGTAGGCCAATAGTAACCCGCCTGTAAAACTTTGTAAGTATTTCTCTTTGCAGCAAAGTGGCCACAACATGGGCTATCATGACATTCAGAGAGGATATCAAAAAATTCTTCCTCCCTCACACATGTTCTTAGGATTTGATCAAGGCCTAACTTGAAGAGATTCCCCCCAATCCATGTGAAAGGGGCACTTTTTCTGATGATTCTACTCCTCTCCCTGAATGAAATATTAGGAGGGAGTGTTCCAACAACCAAGTAGTTGGCTATATCATCAAACCATGGTGAGAGTGCTGATATGGAAAAGAGGTGTTCATCTGGTAGCTTCTCATCCACCATTCCTTCTTCACTTCAGGGAGAACTAACCTGGACCAAAAATATGCGACAACATTTTCCTTTCTAGGTTTATCAACAATAGTCAAATAAAATTGCTACAAAAGTAACAATCATATAATTATTCCAGTATTAACATCCATTTTTTTCATTAAATACTTGATGGTTTCATGGTCAGTGTGAACAAAGGTCTGATATCCAGTGACATAATGCCTGAATTTGTTCTACGCATGGAAAATGGCCAACATATCCTTCTTAGTAATAGTATAATTTAGCTCGGCTTTGGACAAATTCTTGCTGATGAAATAAATGGCATAAGGGATTTTGTTTTCTAATTGTCCTAATGCTGCCCCTATAGCTTTGTTGGATGCATCAGTGTGGATGTGGAAAGGCAGAGTCCAATTTGGACCTTGGAGGATGGGGGCAGTAGTCAACTGCTCCTTAATGAGCTCAAAAGCCTCTTGAAAAGGAGCAGACCAAATAAACTCAGAATTTTTGGCCAATAACCCAAATAATGGCAAAGCCATCTTGTTGAAATCTTTGATGAACCTTTTATAGTAACCAACTAAGCCTAAGAAACTCTTGACATATTTCTGCTTTTGAGGATAAGGTACCCTTTTAATGATAGTGATTTTGATCAGGTTTACTTGTATTCATGCTTGGGATATTGAGTGTCCTAATACAACCCCTACTTTCTTCAGGAATTCACACTTTTCTAGGCTTAAGGAGAGATGTATCTCAACGCACCTTCTTATTACTTTACCCAAATTGAAGAGAGATTCCTGGAAGTCATCCCCATATGGTATGAAATCATCCATGTAAATTTCGACAGAGTCATGGACTAACTCAGAAAATATGCTCAAGACATCTCTCTAGAAGGTGGTTGGGACATTGCATAGCCCAAATGGTATGACACTATAAGCAAAGGTACCCCAAGGGCAAGTGAAAGTAGTCTTATCCTGGTCTTCAGGGCTGATTTGAATTTGATTGTACCCACTGAACCCATCTAAAAATGAAAAGAACTTCTTCCCTGCAAGGTCATCTAGGACTTGGTCTATAAAGGGCAAAGGGAAATGGTATTTCTTGGTGGCTTTGTCAAGTTCTTGATAATAAACACAATTTCACCACTTCCTATTCTTCTTTAGGACTAGGACAAGAGGAGATACCCACTCACTGTCGGATATAGGATATATGAACCCTGCATCCAATAGTTTCTGCAACTATTATTTGACTATGTCCTTTAGAGTGGGTTCATTCTTCTTTGGGGTTGTCTCAGAGGCTTGCATCCTTCTTTGATGTAAATGTGATGTCTGCATACTGAAGGATGCACCCCTTTCATGTCCTTGTAATCCAAAGAAAATCTTTCAAGATTTTCTTTCAAAAACTAGCATAGCTTCTTCTGTTCTTAATTTGATAGGTTTCGGTTGATTTTCAGAGATCTGGATGGGCCAAAATTGACAGCCTTGGTGGTTTCAGAGGTTGTTTCAACTGATTTCACTTCCATGCAAGGTTGGCTTTCAGACTCTTTGACTAGGGTTTCAAGAGGAGTTTTAGTGGAGGACTGGTTTTGAATGGAATGTTCGATGAGTTCATCTTCATCAAGCTGCTCCCATCTAAGGATAGCACCTATGGTACACATAGGGACAGTGTTATATAACTCATCTTCTTCATCCTCCAACCATATAGGGAGATCATGATCAATGGAAGGCTGGGCTGGAGGATATAACACTAGTTGTTTAGACAAAGGCCCATTTTTTATAACCATTTTTTCCAGCCCGAAAACTAATATAAGCATATGCAGTGGCTAACCAAGGTCTCCCTAAGATGAGAGGATAACCATTAAACTTGGTTTTTGGCTGCAGGACCGGGAAATTTGAAGGATAATCCAAAGAGTCAATGGTAACCATAACATCCTCAACAATTCCTTCCAGAGTTACTGTTGACAGATTTGCAAGTTGTAGAACTATTGTGGTTTTCCTCAAAGTCCCTTGGAGATTAAGTTTCAACATAGTTTCCTTGGTCATGATATTGGTGGTATCCCCTATATCAATCAGAGTGTTGGGGACTATGACACTATCTATATGTACATCAAAAACTAGACTACCAGGGTCCAAATAATTTGGAAATATCACCTTCCCTGGCATTGGGTCAGAGAGTCGTCTTACCACATTGATTGTGGGGGTATCTCTCTTCATACTTCCAAGTTTCTTGAAGAAATTTTCTTTGATGACCTTATTGTAGATAAGGACATCCTTAATGGCCTGGAAAAGTGGTATCTTTACACACAAATTTTCTAATTCTCTCAAGGGTTCAGTCTCCTCTGGGGTGTGTTGACTAGGGTGGATCAAGCACTCGGGAAAATGAGGTTGTTGGATCTGAGTGTTATCTTCTTCCTTTTCCTCCTCAACCTCTACAGGTGGAGATGGGGGTGGTTGTCTGGGAGTAATCTTCCCGACCTGAGATTAACATCCTATATCTCTAGAACATAAACTGAATGGGATGTTTCTCCACTGGGAGCCTGATGTGCCTGTCTATTGTTTGGGTTCAGATTGGGCTGTGCAGGTATAGGTAGCCTAGGTGGAGCAACATGAGTAAGATGACGTTGAGGTTGGGGTGGAGGCATTAGAGTAGGTAGTTGATTTTGTTGAGGCCTCCACCCCTGGGATGGATTGGTCCACTGAGGTTGTTATGGAACATACTGCTGAAATGGTTGGTTTACTAGCTGAGGATGATATGAAGGGTTAGAAGCCCAAGTAGGAGGTGTAGACTAGGATGGAGGAGTGGGGGTGTACCAAGGTTGCATGGGTGCACTCTGATTGTTGTAACAGTAAGAGTGAGGTGCACCTTGCATACCTTTTTGATATGGACGAGGGCCCTGAGGCCTTCTCTGGTTGATGAAACAGAGTTTCTCTGGCATATTTTCCCCACCTTGATATACAAATTTAAGTCCAGGTAAGGAGGGACACTTGTCTGTGGCATGATTCTCTTCACAGACTAAGAAAACCTCTATTACAGTCAGTGGACATTCATTTCTTGGGTGTTTCTTGGTACATTTAGGAGAAAATATGGCAAGGGCTCTCTCTGATTCCTCTTGCTTTCTTTTGGCCTGCATTATGTCCATTTGCAAAGCAAATGTGTGTAGCATGTTATTCTTGAAGTCCGATAGCATGTTTCCAATCTCATGTTTTATGAAGGTGGAAGAGAAAGGGGTATTGGATGTACTTTGGCTACCTATTCCCTTCTTCCTAAATTCCCTAGAATCACTCTGGAAGACAATTTTGATTTCTTCATAGGGTTTTTGGTAGATATCCTCCTGATAAAATATTCAAGGTTTCTATCATCTCTTCACAGATCCCTCGAAGAATTACAATTTTGAGTGAGTCAGGATCAAGAGTACAGTTGGCTCTCTTATAGTTCAATTGAAACCTCTCTTCATAATCCTTTAGGGAGTCATTAGGCCCTAGAGTCATCCTAAATATCTCATCCTTATTTTCCTTGGAACTATAGTAGTCTTTGTACTTGATGTTGAAGGTCTCTTCCATCTATACCTAGGTAGTGATGCTATCCCCATGCAGACCCATGAACTAGCGCAAAGCTGTATCCTTAAGGGTGGATGGGAATAGCTTCAACTTATGATCATCAGAGGTGTATTCATAAGTCCTACAGACAACAAAAAATTCAAACATGAATGTGTCAGGGTTCTCAGAGGTAAGTCCATGGAAGTGTGGAAGAGATGAGGGGCTAATGTTTTTCATATTAGTGTCCCCATCTACCTCTCTTATGGGAAAGGCTCTATGGGTCCCAGCCATGATTGAGATAGGTGAAGCAGGTCCCTCAATTGAAACACACTCTTCTTCTTCTTCCCCAATAGGATCCTCAAAAAATTCAGGAGGCTCTCCTATAGGGGTTTCAACCTCACTACCACTGAAGAAGAGTGAAGGGTGTTTAGGAGGTGATGTGGGGGTTTTAGGTAAGGTTTGTCTTTGAGTATTCCTAGTCCTACTAGGCATGAAAATCATATATTTTTTTTTTATTTTTTCTATATTTCTGAAGTGACATGAAAAGAAAGGAAACTAGAAAAGAATGCTAAAACAAAATCAAAGTATCTACTAAACACCTCCTCGACAACGACGCCAAAAAGTGGTGATCTCTGGTATTGCATCAAGAATGCAACAACTCCTAGGGGCTACCCTACTTTACTTATCAACCTAGGGTTTGTACAAACTTTGAGGTGACAGTGCTATAAACACAACAGATGCATTATGTTCATGTCATCCTCTTCCGCTTCACAAAAGGGTGTTACTTCTTAAATTATGAGAACAATTGGAAAGTAAATTGCTGGAAGGAAATGATAGAAAGGAAAATGAAATAGTTTATGTAAAGGAATTCCAAGAATGAAACTAATTTAATTTGTAGAAAACAGATAACAGAAAGGAAATTAACTCGAAACCGCACTTAACTTGGCCAAACGACTAAATGCACTCTACCTATCTTATGATCTATCTACCATACTAAACTATGCAACTAAACTATCCATGCCTTAATTTTAATTTTAAAAGGAATTAATTTGCAGCTTAGAGGGAAGAAAAAAAGGCTAAGAGGGCTAATGGGGGGTTTACATATGAAATGAGGTTTGGAAGCGGAAAGAGGGGGTTATACCCTTAGAAAACTTTATGATAGTGTGAGAAATGGTTTTGGAGGAGACATAGGGGGTTAAACCCTTAGTAAAACCTATTGTAATGCAAGAAATGACTTTGGATTGAGAAGAACACAAAAATGAGATGGAAGAATGTGATGGATAGCGAAAGTTACGATGTGCGATGTCGCAATCGAAACTTCGCAAGTTTAAATGGATGGTACTAAGGACTTAACAAAATGACTAAATGTGCGCAGTGTGAAGGGTGAAGAGTGACGTGGCGGATCGTGAATTGCAATATCGCAAGTTTACAAGGATAGCGGTAAGGACTAATGGGAATAAACTAAATGGTGCACAGTGCGAACTGCAAAGAGTGACGTGGTGGATCGCGAATCGCAATATCACAAGTTACAAGGATAGCGACAAGGATTAATGGGAATAAAATAAAATGTGCGAAGTGCGATTTGCGTTGTGGTAAAGGTTGCGAGCGGAAATTTGCGATGTGATAAGTTTTGCGGGATGCGATTTGCGATGTGGTAAGTTCTGCAGAATATGGTTTGCGATTTGGTAAGTCCTGTGGGATGCTCTGTGCGATGTGGTAATTTTTGAGGGATGCGATTTGCGATGTGGTAAGTTTCGTGGGATGCAATGTGCGATGGGGATGATGTGGTGATGGAAAAAAGCTAAGAGTTGGGATTTACGATTTCGCAATCGCAAAGAATGAGTGGTGAGTCTTAACGGTAGAAGGTAACCAGTGCGAAGTGTGATTTCGCAATATCGCAATCAAAAGGAATAGGTGATAAGTGTTAAGGTAATCGTTAAATGTTGTGATTGCAAAGTGCAACATACGGTGGATAGAGTCCAGAGGAGAAAAGGAGAAGGTTGGATTTTCGGTGGTTCTGTATGGTTTTTCACGTGTTTTTCGTAAAAATGGTAAGGTGGTCGTGAACAAAGAAAAACTAAGAAGTAAGGCTGAAGAGATTAAGGGTGTTCGAAAGTAGGTAAGTGCAATTCTAAGGTGAGAAGTAAAGGAGGGAAATGGAAGCGTAGGAGAAGTGCTTAGAAGTGATGCACACATGTGGATTTATGTATGGGAAACAGACTGAAATGTGAGATGAAATAGTGAAGGAAAGTGTTAGACTTGGTAATAAAAATTCTTCCTCGAACTCGAACAGAAAGCAATTTTAGCCTGTGGGAAGGTCTGCCCCTATGAATATAGAGATACATAAATACCTAGAAAAAGAATAATTTGAAGTACTCCAATTCAAAGATAAAATCCTGCCTAGAGGACTTGTCCCTTTGGAGGAAATATTTGATTTCAATGATGTGGCTAGAAAACCAAAGATGGAACCTATAGAAGAAAACATTGAGGAGTGCAATTTGGGCAGTGAACATGACCCCAAGATGATAAAGTTATCAAATAAACTGCCGATAAAGTTATCAAATACACTGCCAGTGTCCACAAAATAGAAATACATTGCTTTGTTTAAGGAGTTCATTGATGTGTTTTCTTGGAGCTATGAAGACCTAAAATCTTACGATACTAATATTATCCAGCACAAGATTCCAGTCAAGGAGAACCAGAAGCCTTTCAAATAGAAACTGCGCAGGATAAATCTTGTCTCAATGCCCTTGGTTTAGAAGGAGATAAAAAAGATGTATGCTGCCAAAATAATAGACCCAATCAGATACTCTGAATGGGTTTCCAATATTGTGTCGGTAAGAAAGAAAATAGGTGAGATCAGACTCTGCATTGACTTTAGAAATCTAAACAAGGTATCACTTAAGGATAGCTGCCCTTTACCAAAGATGGACCACATATTGTGAAGGGTAGTGGGATCTAGAAGGATCTCTTTGCTAGATGGCTTTTCGGGGTATAATCAAGTGCTGGTGCATCTGGATGGTCAGCACAAATTTTTTTTTACTACTCCTTGGGGAACCTTCATGCGTGTAAAAATGCCTTTTGGTTTAATACATTGTTGGTGCCACTTTCCAGAGAGAAATGGATATTTCTTTTTTAGAAGAAACCGGTCTTTTCATTGTGATCTACCTCGATGTTATTACTGTATATTCAAAAACCGATGAAGAGAAATTGGCCCATTTGAGAAGAATTTTTTGAAAATTGCAGAAGGTTCAGACTATATCTGAATCCCAAGAAAACATTGTTTGATCTTAAATAAGGAAAGATTTTGGGCCATATTATATCTGAAGAAGGAATCGAGATTGATCCTTGCATAATTGAGGTCATACTTCAAATGAGTCATCCCAAGAACATCAAAGAGCTTCAATCTTTCATTAGAAAGATAATTTTTTTGAGAAGGTTTATACCAAACCTGCAGAACTACTAATAAACATCATTAACATGCTCAAGAGAGATTCAGGAGTTAAGTCGAGAATGGAAGCTAAACAGTCCTTTGACCTGGTAAAGTAGACACCCACTAAAGCACCAGTTCTGATCAGTCTTGATTTCACCAAGGATTTCATTATTTTTTCCTTTGCATCAATGCAAACTATTGTTGTTGTATTACTTTATAAAAGTAGGGAAGGACAGGAGTAGCCCATAGCATTTTTTAGCCAAGCTTTGAGGGATGCAAATTTAGAAGTACAATATCATAGAAAAGTAGGCCTTTTCTTTGGTTAAAGCACTGAAGGATTTCAGGGTCTATGTTCTACATTCACATATCATTGCCTTTGTGCCCAACATAGTTTTCAAAGACATCCTAACGCAGAACCCTAATGGGAAGAGAGGCAAATGGATTGCCATCATTCAAGAATATGATTTAGAGATTAGGCCCACCAAGTTGATCAAAGAACATGCTTTAGCCAAACTGATGGTTGAAACCAATTTTCAAGCACTAGATATCAGCATGATCCCTTCACTAGATGAACAAGAGGAGTTGGCGAATCCACCTATTGAAGAAGCATTCCTGAATTCTCCCTGGTACGCAGATATATTATATGTTCTATTTAATTTAAATGCTCCTCCTAGTTTGTCCAAAACAAAAACTAGATCTTGAAATTGAAAGCTGTAAAATTTTGCATCATAGAAATTGTCTTGTACTGGAGATATTCTGCGAGCATATTGCTTAAATTTTTTCTTAAGGAAGATGCAGATAGGTTTATGCAAGAATTTCATGAAGGGGATTGTGGAGGCCATCTCTACTGGAAAACCACTGGTAACAAGATCCTTAGGGATAGTTTCTATTGGCCTACTCTTTTCCCATATATCCACAAAATGGAAACTACCTATCAAAAATGTCAAATTTTTAAAGGAAAAAGAAAGTTGTTGCCTTTGCCCTTACAACCAATATCTATTGAGGCTCCTTTCCAACAATAGGGTTTAGACTTCATTAGAGAAATCCAACCCTCCTTCTCTGCCCAACATAAATGGAACCTCACTTCTATAGACTATTTTACCAAATGGATAGAAGCCATTCCTTCCATAACTGCTATTGACTCAGTGATTATAAAATTCCTTGAAGCTAACATCCTGTCTATATTTGGTTGTCCTAGGAAAATCACCAAAAATAATGCTGCTTCTTTTAAGTCCAAGAAAATGGTGTATTTTTGCCACAAATATCACATCTCTTTGGGGAATTCAATAGCTTATTACCCTCAAGGTAATGGACTAGCTGAATCCTCCAACAAGAATTTGGTTAACATCATAAAGAAGTTGCTGGAATAAAATGAGAAATCCAGGCATAACAAATTGGTGCATGCATTGTGGACTGACATACTGACAACTAAGAAATCAAATGGCATGTCCCCATACCAGTTGGTCTATGGGATGGATGCAGTTTTCCCAAAATCCTTAGGAGTGCCAGACATGAAAATCACTCAAGAGGTACAAGTTGAATAGAATGATGTACAAAGAAGAATAAGCCATACCATTCAACTACAACAGTCTAGAGAAGAGGTTTACAACAGAACTTAGGTGGTGCAAGAAAATATAAAGAAGATATTTGACAAGAGAAAAAAATCAAATGATTTCAATATTGGAGATAAAGTAATGAAATGGGATTCCATAAGAGAAGATAAAGGTAAGCATGGAAAGTTTGACAACTTGTGTAAAGGCCCATATATCGTTCATTTTTTCGGGGGAAATAATGCATTTTTTCTGCAAGAGATGGATGGAACAGAGCTGCCTGGAGGTCCTGTAAATGGCAGGATGTTGAAACATTACTTCTCCTAAATATAGAGAAATTTCCCACTCCATTGTAAATACCACAATTTTTGGTTCGGATCCTGATTTTAAAGGCCACCTTTTTTGTGCAAGACAGATTCATAAAAATAGCAAGAGAAGATTCATGGAAATTATTTGAGAGAAGAAGTATACAAGGCTTCTATTCTTGATGTTATTGACACTTCCCTAAGAAGAAGTGCCATCCCCAGCTGGAGCCACTGTTAGAGTCTTCTAATTTACAGTATCACAAGGTGACTGTGTATTTCTTACTTGCAAATTTTCATATTGTACATTTTCAATATTCAAAATAGTTTTTGAAGAAGATAAAAAGAGACAAAAAGAAGAAGAAAAGAGGGTGTTAAAAAAGGAAAAGTAAAGGCCCCAAAAAAATTGAATATTTCTGAAAGTGTTGCAAATCCAAATTCCGCTACTATTTAGAAAAGTTTGTTCAATCATATAGTGTAAGCATGATTGTACAATTTTTAATTTTTTGTTGATAGGTTAGAAAATGAAGAGTTTCCAAACCATTTAATCTTGGCTTATCAGTAGATAGGTAGAAAATTGCATTGGTTCAATAGCTTAATCTGAACCAATAGGAGAAATAAGGTATAGGTGGTAGGTTAGAAATTAATAAGAAAAATGATTTTAGGGTCTGCAAGTCTAAATGTACCCTAAAAAGAAGAAAAAGTGTTAGATTGGTAGTTTGGGTAGGTAGATACATTGAAAAGGCATCAAAATTCCATTTTTCCTATGATGAAAGAAGAAAAAATAAAAGAGAAAGGATTTGTTATACTCTAAGGTCTGAAAAGGGTGATTTTATAAAGGTTAGGGACCTTATGTATGTTTCTAATCGTAAGTCCTGAAAGTGTTCATTACTCCTTATTTTCCCCTTTATAGTCATATTTTCTTTATCCTAAGTCCTATCCAAGCCTTGAAAAATCCCAATAGAACATTGCAAATAAAAAATTCCAAAGGATAAGCGAGCAAGATCACAACAAAAGGGAAAAAGTGTGATTTGCGAAGAGGGCGGGACTCGATTGCATATTACAAATCACAAAGCTTAACCTTTCACCTCCAGCTACTCATGACAAAATATGCGATCTGTGGGTGGGCCTGCCTTTTCCTTGCCACGTCATCCCCGCTCGTCGCACATCACACATCGCCAGTCTTAATGTTTAGCCCTGCTTCCTCACCACAAAAAATCCCCGACCGCAATCTACGGGTGGCCCCACCTCCCTCCCACATCACCTCCCGCCTTCACCTTTCGCACATCGCAAGATTTAAATTTTCACTGATTATAAAATAAAACTTGTGAAATGTGATTGTGATATAGTATTAAGACCCCACCTTTCTTAACACGACTACTCCCGCCTTCTCCCTTAATCCTATCCCATCACCCTCGCCAACACAACCATTGTGCCATAAAATACTTGGTATGTGTTATATTATTTCCACGACTAGCCTCGCGCGCTGTATGTTGCGCCGGGCGCAGCAAGGGGGTCACAGGGGGGGTGACAACCCCCCCTGTTAGGGTCCAAGGCAGTGCCCCGGTAAATTTTTTTTTGGTGTGCGGACCCACTCATAGGCGGACCCACCCATTTTTTGTGCATTAGTTTGCACATTGTTTTGGGGTATGATGGTTTTCGGCCCCTGGTACTTTGTAGATCCGGTTAAGGGAACTACGATTATGTTCTAATCCAGGGTTAATGGATTAGGGTTTATGTGTGCTTCGACATGTATATATATGTGTTGTAACACTAAAAGGAATATAATGAAAAATCAAGCTGGTCGTCCCGATTTGGGATCCAGGGGAAAATCTCTGTGTTTATCTGTTTTATGTTTTATGCTCTCGCTATTGTTTGTCATATGTTATAAGATTTGTGTGTAGATAATTTATGTTCAGGGTTAAAACCTACATTTGGTATCAGAGCTATTTTGGCTTCAAGGGGACGCCTTTGTTTCTGAGGGTTTTTCTGCTCGGGCCTGAGGTAGACCCTGTTCAGTGGGAGATTTGCGGGATCGATTCTTGCGGTGAAAGAAGATGGCGAGCGACGGAAAGATAGAGATTGAGAAATTTAATGGTCAGAGTTTTGAGTTGTGGAAGCTCAAGATGGAGGATCTGCTGGTGGATAAATATTAGTGGATCGTGGTAGATCCAGGTACTAAACCAAGGGCAATGTCAGATGAAGATTGGAAGAAACTGTATTGGAAGGCTAAGAGCACAATATAGTTGTGTGTCTCAAATTTAGTATTGTTGAATGTATTTGGGGAAGCTACGATGAAGAATTTGTGGGAAAAACTTGAGAATTTGTACCAATCTAAGTCTCTGGTGAATAAGTTGTTCCTGCGGAAAATGCTTTATAACTTGAGTATGAAGGATGGAGACTCGGTGACAGAGCATCTAAACGCCTTCAATACTGTGGTAAGTCAGCTGTCATATATTGATATTAAAATCTCAGATGAAGATAAGTGCATTAGTTTGTTGTGTTCTCTACCAGATTCGTGGGACAGTCTGGTTATTGCAATAGGTAGCAATACAACTACCTTGAATTTTGATGACATTGTCTCAGCCTTGCTGTCGGAGGAAATGAGACGGAGAAATATGGAGGGTCAAAATGGAGATTCCTTATCTGTACGAGGAAGGTCCCAAAACATAAACAAGAATAAGGTTTCGAGTGGGAGATCTAAATCTAGAGGGAGATCTAAATCTCCTGGAAAGTTTGTAAAGGTGTGCTGGAAATGCGGAAAGGAAGGGCACTACAAAAAGGACTGCAGATCTAAAGCTCCTGAGAAAGGAAAGGGATCTGATGATGCTCCTTCTGCAGAGGCAAAAACCACCTTAGATGAAGGTGGGGATGTGTATTTGGCTTCTTCTTCAAATACACATGTAGATCATGAGTCATGGTTGATTGACTCAGGTGCATCCTTTCACTTCACTCCCCATAGGGAGTGGTTCTGCGAGTATGAGAAATATGATGGTGGTGATGTCTTCCTAGGGGATGATAGGAGGGCCAGAATCATCGGACGTGGAAAGGTCAAGCTGAAGCTGCAAGGAGGAAGGATTAGAACACTTCCTGGTGTTCTGCATATTCCTGCATTGGCCAGAAATCTGATTTTTGTAAGCAAGATGGATGATGCAGGTGTAAAAACAGTGTTTGAGAAAGATGCCTGCAAGATGGTTCGGGGAGCACTGGTATTAATGCGGGGAGTTCGGACTGGAACTCTGTACAAGCTACAAGGTAGCATTGTTATTGATGGGTGTAACAGTTCTATGGTTCCTGAAAGTGGAGCGGAAAGCCTAGCTGTCTCTGGAGAAAAGACCATGCTATGGCATCAAAGGCTTGGACATATTGGAGAGAAGGGCCTTCGGATACTGCATAGAAATGGTATGGTAGAAGGTATGTCTAATTTCTCTCCGGATTTCGATTTCTGTGAACATTGTGTATATGGGAAGCAGAATCGGGTGAGTTTTCCTTCTGGTGCTAAGAGGGCGAACAAGATATTAGAACTTGTGCACAGTGATGTGTTTGGACCTGTGTCAGTTCCATCACTGGGAAAGTCCGTGTACTATGTTTCATTCATAGATGAATTCTCAAGGAATACATGGATATATTTCTTGAGGAAGAAATCTGAAGTCTTTGACAGATTTAAAGAATTTAAGGCTCTGGTGGAAAACCAAACAGAGAAGAAGATAAAGGTGCTAAGGACAGATAATGGTGGGGAGTTCTGCAAGAAGGAATTTGAAGAGTTTTGTAAGAAGTGTGGTATATCACGGTAGAAGAATACTCCATACACACCTCAACAAAACGGAGTTGCAGAAAGAATGAACATAACGGTGATGGAAAAGGCAAGAAGCATGCTCAGTGATACTGGGTTAGGACAAGAATTATGGGCAGAGGCAGTGGAGACTGCATGTTACTTAGTTAACAGATCACCTTCATCAGCGTTGGAGGATAAGACTCCACATGAGGTATGGACTGGTAAGAAACCCTCTCTTTCACATATAAGGGTATTTGGATGTGATGCATATGTACATGTGTGGTTTTGTTGACGGTGACTGTTTGAGATCTGGACCAAAGAAAATCTACAAGTGGGTATGTGTTTAGCCTATTTGGAGGTGCAATCAGTTGCATGAGTAAAAGACAGTCTGTAGTGGCTCTTTCAACTACAGAGGCAGAATACATGGCAGCCACTCATGCAAGCAAGGAATAAGTTTGATTTCAGAGATTGTGTTCAAGTATGGGGTTGGTACAACAAGCTATAAGAATAGACTGTGATAGCCAAAGTGTAATTTTCTTGGCTAAGAACCCTACTTATCATTCAAAGACAAAGCACATTGATGTTCAATATCACTTTGTTAGAGATATGGTTGAGGCTAAAAGGGTGTTGTTGGTAAAGGTGGACGCTTTGAAGAATGTTATAAATGCATTGACGAAGTCTGTGAGCACTTAGAAGTTCTCTTTGTGTAGAGAAACAATGGGTGTTGAAGAATTGGCCCAATGACTAAGCTCTCCTGTGCTCCCCTGTGGAAAGAAAACAATAAGTGGGAGAATGTTGGGTATGTGTTATATTCTTTCCACGAATAGCCCCACGCACTGTACGTTGCGCCGGGCATAGCAGGGGGGTCACAGGGGGGCGGCAGCCGCCCCTGTTAGGGTCCAGGGCAACGCCCCGACAATTTTTTTTTTGTGTGCGGACCCACTCATAGGCGGACCCACCCATGTTTTGTGCATGAGTTTGCACATAGTTTTGGGGTACGATGGTTTTCAACCCCTGGTATTTTGTAGATCCGATCAAGGGAACTACGATTATGTTCAAATCCAAGGTTAATGGATTGGGGTTTATGTATGCTTCGACATGTATATATATGTGTTGTAACACTAAAAGGAATATAATGAAAAATCAAGCTGGTCGTCCCAATTTGGGATCCAGGGGAAAATCTCTGTGTTTATCTTTTTTATGTTTTATGCTCTTGCTATTGTTTGTCATCTGTTATAATATTTGTGTGTAGATAATTTATGTTCAGGTTTAAAACCTACAACCATACCACCTCCACTCCACCAAATCACTATTTTAGAGCTAGAATTTGGCATAACTATAGAGTTTACTCTGTCTGTTATTTTCAAATTGTTGCAGGTGTGAAATTCATAGGTATTATTAGAGAAAGTGAGAGTTTTTGACAAAGATCCATTTGTTTATCAAAGAAGAGTTGTCAGCTCTATGTGAACCGGATTATAGTGCTCCTTTAGACTGTTCAACCCGGTCACGATTCACCCCTGTCATATCCATTCCCTGGTACTAATCCATAGATATTTCCCATTCTATTTTCCCCCTTCTATCATCCCATTATTCATTATAGGTTGAGAAAGGATATATATTTAAGAAACATGCCTCCCAATAAAGATGAAATGGCATGGTGGACACGTCAACACCGCCACTGATTGATTAGAAGTGCCAACATCACATCATTTTTAATGATCCAGGAAAGGCGGCCCAAAAGTAAAGTCAGATTTCAGATCTACCCATCGTTGCCTCTTCGCAACCATCTCAGCCACCTCCAAGCCACTTTTTTGATTCACGAAGAGCCCCCTAACGTTTTCATTCATGAAGAGCTGCTAAAATTAATTCTACAGGTAGTGTTTTGTCAGAGATTTTTGTTCGGGCCTTGCATGGCCACACCTATCTATTTTAGTTTAAATTATAATTAATGAAGGTTTCCAAAGTAGATCATGGTAACTGACTTAAGTTTTAGTTAAATGTTGCTTGAATTTTCATTATCAAGGATTGGAAATTGTTAGACTCTACATTGTGAGAATCATTGTATTAGAGCATTGTAGTTTTTTGAGATGGGCATCAATAATAAGAGACCGTTCACAGGATTCTTGAGCTATGTTAATGGTGATTTTTTTTCCTCTGTGTTAATGTTTTCTCTTTCTTTCATGCTATGCATCGATTTATTTAATTTTAAAACATAAAATTTATATTAAGATTTGATGAGAGAGCACATTATTTATGTCTCTGTTTACTATCTTAATGTTTTCTTCTGAAGTATGGTTAAATAATTCTTAATTTCTCTTTAGCTATCACTGAACTCACTACTTTCTTTCATATCATATTCACACTGCCAGTAAGATCTAGCTTGCATAGTTAGCTTTCCCTATGAATTCCATTAAAAAGTTGATGCACAATCCAGCCTTTTATGACTCCATAGCCCAATGGATTAAGTTTCACAACTCTATCTGTCCAACCACATAATCAATCAAAAGAAACAACCCTCATAATTTCTATAAATAGCCTAATATCAAAATTTATATCCATCAAGCTAAATAATAAAAATAGAGAGAGCCCTCTCTGAGTCTAGGAAGGCTAGGTCCTGGACTCCAAAGAATTTTGATGTTGTCCTCCATTGTTTATTCTTGCCAATCTTATAAATTATAGGGCCACAATAGTAGGAACATATTCCACTGCTCAGAAGAATTATGATATAACCAGTTGAGAGTGTCCAAAATCTCTTTAGTAGTACCCTTACCAGATACATGCAAGACTATATGGTATCAAACTCCATCTAGGATCTACTGCTTTGCCTTCACCATATATTTCTTGTATTCCTTCAGCTGATCTACATCTTGAGGAACTGTTGCCACATTATCTACATAGGATTTCAGGCCATGTTAATCCAGCAGGAAAGACATCCTATCCTTCCATATGAAAAAGTTGGAGGCTCCCTACAACCTATCCTGATCTCTAATCCCAATTATGGCCATGTCTTAATCTGATTGAAAATATTCCTCTTTCACGTTGCTCGGTTTGTGAGTATACTACACCCACTCCCTTTTGGAGTGAGAAACTTTTCTCACAACTTCTTCCAATCTGCAACAGGAAAATTGGATTTCTAGAACTTCAAACCCCCTAATAAAAATTCTCTTTTTGTGTTCCTTTATCTTCCACCCAGCGTTGATTCTGGTACTGCAAACTGCTGCAAAACCTTCTACGACGAAACAAGGAAATTTCCCAAAAAATATTGTTGAGTTGTTGCTTCCTCTGCTTGTGGAATCATTGAATCTAGCAAGTAGAATTTTTTTGCCAACATAAATCTTTCCTACTGATCCCTATAAACAATGAATTTTTTCTTCTGCTTCTGATAAAAAGTCCCCCCAATACCATGTGAAAATTTCACTACTGGAATTTCTCTTGCAACAACTAGAATTATTTATTCTAATTATAAATTAATCATGTAGTTTATTCATACAAAAAAAACGAAATAATCACATTGCAATATTCACAAAAATAGCGCGGAAAATAAAAGCGTTGGAAACTGAGAAATGATAGCACACACATATTAAAAAATGACACTGTTATTTTTGGAAAAAAATCCCTGAAAAACCCCAACTTGGGAAAACTAGTTGAAAAATTGAGGGTTTTTATTATTAAGCAGAATTGAGAAATTCTAAGTACAATAAATATCATCAAATTGGTGAATCTATCTAAGAAAAATATTGGCAATTATTTTCTGAGGGAAATTACCCTCTCCAAGAAATCTTGAAACTTGACTGCCTCTAAAAATCTAGTCATCCAACCAACTATGCACAGGCCCTGCGTCACCCTAGTGCAGTTCCTCAAATTCTCTTCCTAAATGAGTTTTCAATCTTGTCATCCTTCTCACTACAGAGTGGGAAAATGCTTCTCCAACTCCTTGGAATCCATACTCTTCTTCCTGGATAAAATATCGGCCTCCTCTTTTTGACTCTTCAGGATTGGAAAACTTCCCCTAGACTCACTATATCTGCTCCTCCCTATCTTTGCTTCCCTTATCTAGCTTGAACTCTTCTGGGAACTGTTGTTTCTCTTTGGAAAATTGAATTTCCAAAGGAAATTGATATCATGTGTGTATGTTCTCCATCTAGCCATTGGCATCCTCTTATAATATCCATTTAGGACTCCAATGGCCAATATTAAACCATAATCGACGGTTGAGATCATTTCTGGATCAATTCATGTGAGTTTGTAGATGATTAACACCTTTCTCAATTACTTCTGATTAATTAAACCCTTTTCCTAAGTTTAGACTTAGGAAATATTTAAAAATAGTTAATAATATAATTGAGACACTTCTAGGTGGAATTTCCATAAATGATTTCTAGGTTATGGAGAACGCATGTGTTTTAGCCTCTCCACAAAGTATCGAGACTATAACACTTATGATGCTACAAAATATAATAGGAGAAGCTTCTAGTTGCAAAGAAGGAGCCTCGATCAAATCCACAAGATGTCGTGGAGAAACCACATATGGAGGATCAGAGATAAGATCAAGTGGAGGCACCCACTCACAGAGAGCCTTTGAAAGAAGGGATGAAGAGAACCAGGGAGGTAAAAATATTGGTGTAGGATTCCCAGGATCATGTTGGAGCTCCTAGCTCCTTGTGCAAATAGAGAATATCACCAGAAAAATATACTAGATATATGGCACTCATGACATAACTAATTGATTACGAGACTTCTTCATTTGATGAGGCAGTTTCCCAGTAGGTGTGGGTATATGCCATGGTGGAGGAGTATGACTCCATCATGAAGAATTATTATTGGGATGTTGTTCCTAAACCTGAGGGAAAATCTATTATTGGCTCCAAGCCGGTGTATAAGGTTAAACATGTAGCTGATGACAATCTTGAGAAGTACAAGGCCAAATTTGTGGCCAAAGGCTTCTCATAGGTAGAGGGAGTTGATTATGAGGAGACATTTTTCCTTATGGCAATATATTGGTTTGGAGGCGTGGCGAGAAAATGTACAACTATTTTTTGGTCAAGGGAAGTACACCTCTAAAATCCTTTAGAGATTTCATATGTAGGATTTCAAGCCCATGGAAACTACTCTAGATACTAACTGGAGGAAAGAGGATGCTTATATAGGAGAGGTAGTAGATAACACTATATATATACAGTTCATAGGGTCCTTGATGTACTTGGGTGAACACAAGGCTAAGTATTTGTTTTGGATTTAATCAGTTTAGTGAGTTTATAGTGGAGCCTACAAAGCTTCATTCGAAAGAAGAAAAACATGTTCTCAAATACCTGAAAGGTGAAATAGATTTTGGTTTATGGTATAGGAGGAATAATAGAGGGAAACTCCAAGGCTTCACAGATGCATATTGGGAAAGGAATCCATTAAATAGGAAGAACACATTAGGAGTTATCTTTAGTGTTAGGTCAGCAACAGTTTCTGGGTATAGCAAAAACCAAAGATATGTAGCATTCAACTCAGCAAAGGCCAAGTATATGGCTTCTAGTCAAGCGGCATGCAAAGTTATTTGGATGAGGAAGATCTGGGTTGATATCTTCAATTAAGGGATGGATACTACATTGATTCACTGTCAAAATCATAGTTGTTTCAAACTCTCTAAAAATATAGTGTTTCGTGATAGGTCCAAGTATATGGACATCAGGTACCATCACCTAAGAGATTGTGTGTAGAGAAGGATCATCATGTTACAATACATTCCCATAGAGGTGTAGGATGAAGACATTTTGACAAATGTTTTTTCAAGAGGAAAGTTTGAGTTCCACAGGAGCAGGATAGGGTGGTTCATAACCCTTTTCTTGTTAAGAGGGAGTGTTAGCTTGTAGCAAGAAAAGGCTTCATTTGAATTAATCCTTAGTCAAATGGTGATACACATCAACAGGATGACTTGATTTGCAGTTAGAAGGAGCGACATGGCCAAGTCACTTAGTTAAATCATTCAAATCTAGTTTATGGGCAAGAAGTAGAGTTTTGCATGATTTGATTGCTAAGATCTAAATATCTAGTAGAGTTATAGTTAGTGAAACTCAGTTATCTAATATCTAATCATGAATAACATTAGTATGCGTTTAGTTGAGTGGTTGTAATTATTGTTAATTCACTTATCTCTCAGTTAACTAATCAATTTCCTAAAAATATCCCTAATCATGCATGGAATTTAAATTTCCTAGTTGAGTTGGTGGAAAATGCACATTGTAATTATCAATTGTATACTAGTTGAGGGTACAATATTTACATTGGATCAAGTGATAAAATCCTCTAGGATTTGGGCAAGAAAATTCAAGGGTTAGGCGTATTTTGGCTAAGTGTTGGACATAGAAGGTAGAGTGGGAGGAGATCAATATTGCAGTGCAAGTTGAGGTTCAAGGGTTGAAGTTTTCATTGTAATAGATCTATATTCTCATATGATTTAATGTAAAAAAAGGAGGGGTTTTTCCCAATTGGGTTCCCTAATAAAAATAGTGTGTAACTTGTTGTGATTGAATTATTGGGTGTGTTTCTATTATACGTTTTCATTTCCACAGATTAAGTAGAAGAAATTTGTGTATATTATTTTAGTCTAAATTCATTAGCAGTTGCAAATTTGAAGTTATTTCTACATTGGGTGCTACCTGTCAAGGAGTCTTTGTTGTTTATGGATTCATGAATTTCTATTGCTAAAGAGATGTATATGGAATGCCAAGGAAATTGCATAATAAACTTAAATAATTTTGAATTAAATAAGGCAAGAATTATCCTTGATATCCAACTCATATTCAATTGATACAGACATATCCTAAAATATGGATATCCGAAAGAAACGACAAGGTGAAGTGGTTAAATCAAACCAAATCTGGATGGGGAAAATACATTTGTGAAAGGGATGAGTTATATATGAAGGGCGGGGCCCAGTTTGGGCAAGTAGCACAAGGCTGGATGAGTGGCCAAGCCAGATATCCAAGGTGGTGGCTTATATGGTTTAGCAATGAAGGAACCCTAATACATTTACAAAATTTATGAGGGTGCAACCACATTGGAATAACCTTTGGGAGGTTCTAATAAGTGGGCCCTATGCCAGATATCCAAGATGGTGTAAATCATGATAATTTCTTGGGTGGAAAACTTTGGGAACACAAATCTTCCTAAGAACTAGATGTAATGTAAACATAGACTAATAGGAAAAAACCAGATATGGTGGGGATCGAGGGTTAGTGGATGTGGAAAGAATTAAATAGAGGTGGGTTTTCACATGGATGCCACATGGTAGATCCTTATCTATGTGGAAAGGAGTAAATGAATAAACTTCAAATGGGAATAAATTTTGATCTGAGCATTGAACTGAGTTAATATTTACATCACTGGAAAGCTCTTGATGAGCTAGATGTATTGGTGTTATCCAAGGCTAAATCTACTAACTTTGGGAAAGAAGGAAATTTATAACCTCATCTTCATAATGAAACCATGGAGGTCGGTTTAGTTGAAAGTAATACCTCCCATTTAACTTGGAAGAATCCAAGGGGGGTGGGAGGGAGAGTTACATATATTGCATCATTATATAATAAATAAAAATCAATGTCACAATTTCATGAATATAAACCAGTGTCACATGGTGTGGCATGTTATGGGAAAAATTTAGTATCACAATGTGTTGAATAAATCAACATTACAATGTGAAAAAAAAAATAAACATCATAATTTAATGAGTTGAAATCAACATGGAAATTTTATGAACAAAGAACAATGTTGTAATGTGACCAACATATACAATTGTCACAATGTGAAAAATAAAATATATCAAATATTTCAAAATATATCAATTTTTTAATGAGCCCAATCCCCTCAAGGTCATCATGGAGATCAATTGTGTTACATTAAGCATGTCATTCTAGGGAGCTAAAGTGAGGGTTGATTGTAATGAGGTGAAGGGGTTTGTTAAAGCAAAATGAGAATTCGTGAGATAGATGGAACAAGAAATTCAATTATATATCTTGGCAAAAGTTTCTTTGAATGTGAAATCTCCCAAGCTAATTAAGAAGGTCAATTCCATAGCTTCACACATGTATTTTTATTTTTTTCACAAAATTAATACCTCCCATTCAACTTGGAAGAATCCAAGGGGGTGGGAGGGAATGTTACATATATGAACATCATTATATAACAAATGAAAAATAATGTCAAAATTTTCATGAATATAAATCGATGTCACAAGGTGTGGCATGTTATGGGAAAAAGTTAGTGTCACAATGTGTCGAATAAAAATCAACATTACAATGTGAAAAACAAAATCAACATCATAATAGCCACCCACATTTCTGGAATTAGCTTACGAATGCTGTTGGGTGGGACTGCCAAACCCTGGGCCTCTGTTATTTTTATCAGGGTTCCACCTTGGGAAATTCCTTTTACGAGACACGGTTATCTCTCAGTACTGAAGAATGGAACCATTTAGCTCGAGGGCTTTGTCGACAATTCCCGTATCTGAGAAATCTATGAACACATATCCCTATGGGTTCCCCAACACATTTGTAGGAATGTTTGTGCGGTTCACTCTTCTGCAGTATGGCTCAAAATGTGTGCACAAGTCCAAAGTATCTACATAAACTGAGTACCTGTCGAATTCATCTCCTCCTCCTTCTTGTTCAATCAGTATCATCTCCTCTTGGATACTCTTGTATCTATTTTCATCATTAGTAGTGGTGCTATTATTGGTACGAACGGAGCTGAAAAAAATTGGAGACGAAGGAATAGGGAGGTTGTTTGTGTTTGAATATGGTAGTCTCGACGATCTGTTAGGATTGGCACTCACACTTCTTAAATTCTTTGGCAGTTGCTTTTGCAAGGGAGGGTGAAACCCTCAGCTTGTATTATTGTTGGGATTCCAATGTCAGTGATTTCTATTGGCACGAGACACTATGACCTCTTTGGAATGGAGGATGGAGCCATTCAGTTGGAGGAGGGCTTTAAAATTTCTATCTACATCAGAAAACTCCAAAACATTATACCCTCTTGGGTTCCCAAACTAGTTTGCAGGAATCGTAAAACCGTTCATAGTCTCGCAGCTCTTGATATGTATCTTCAACTCCTCCATTGTGCACTTGTATGGAGTGTAAAAATTCTGGTAAACTTTATAAGTATATATTATTATTGATAAAAGATGAGAGATGATTACAATGGGGAATCACCAAGGCTTTAAATATAGCCTTATGGTGTCCCTTGGCGAAGAGGCATGATCTTTGATCATGCCCTTTCACTTAATAAAACCTAAGATAACTATATCTAACTAATAATTAATAAAATATACATAACATTGCCCCTCTATTAAGACGCTTTGTCCTCAAAGCATACGTAATGATGGAAAATGTTGACGAACGCCTGGGTTTCTTGAACGGCGAGCTCTTGCTTCCCACATTTTAAAAATATCGTGGAGCATCTTCTCGAGTTCAATCTTTTTTTGATGGAGATAGTGATAAGATCTGATATTGATAGGGTCAGGCCCTTTCTTGACTTCTATTGGATGTTCATGTTCCTTATTAGGAGGAATTTTTATTGGTAGGTCTTGGAAGAATTTTTCATGTTTCGTAACTATTCCTTGTTCTTCTGGTGATTTTTCGTGATTCCTTTTTAGATTTAGAGGTAAGTTACCAACAATTATCATTCAATGCAACTTCTCCTCATCATCAAATTATTCATTCTTAAAAACCATATCTGCTTTATCACCGAAGGCCTCAACAGCTTTTGGAACTGTATCAGTGGCTTTGGATGTGTTTGTCTCTTCACATTTTTCTTTCAATTCTGGGGATGAAACATTTTGCTGTTTATAAGCAACTGTATTTTCATGGATTCTTTCATTTTCAATGACTATGTCTGTTGTTGCATCTGTGATAGCAGTCACGTTGAATACCAACATTGTTTCTTTTTCTACCATTGGATTTTCATTTATATAAATGTTCTCAATAACTTCCATTGGTGCATTACTAGCTTTATTAGTGGATTGAGTTGCATTTTCTTCTCTTGGTTTCTCAGCTCTATAATTTTCATGGTTGATCTCAAAGTCTCTACTTCTAGGTGGTTCAACACTATAGCCTCCATGTGAGCTGATTTCCAATTCAACCTCATTTAATTGCTCTTTTTCAAACATGTTATATTCATGATGATGATCTGAATTAGCTAAATTTTTTAGTTGATTATGTTTGACATTTGGGAATATTGGAGGTTGTGTCTGACTTAACTTATCTATCTTATCATTTATATTATTGAAGAGTTCTGTCATCTTGTTCATTGCTTCACTATGCTATATTATCTTGTTCATTGCTTCGCTATGCTTTTCTGTGGCCTCGTGATGATTTAGCCACATTTGTCTTTCTATTCGATTTGTCGTATCATGAACCTTTTTGATGTTGTTGGAGTGTCCTGCAACTGTACCTTCAAGATCGACTAATATTTTTCCGAATTCTTCGGAATTATTATTGATTTGTTTCTCAAGATCCACCAATTTCTTCTAGAATTCGGCCATCAACATCGATGAAGACATTGAACGTGTATGAGGCGGGGAATATTTTTCTGCCAGTTTTTCCCTTCTTCTTTTTTTAAAATTAATTAAAATTAATTAATTAATTAATTTTTTTTTTGAAATAATAATAATAATAATAATAATAATTATATATATATATATATATAAAATAATAATAATAATAATTATTATTATAATTTTATTATTTGAATTATATATATATATATATATATATATATAATTATGGGGAATTTTTTTTTTTAACTTTGAAAAGTCACGTTGTTTTGAAAATGGTGAATGGGTTTTAATACCATGGGCAATTACCATGGGCTCCAAAACCACGAGCAATTACTCTTCCTTATTTCTTTTTACTTGTCTTCACATGTATGTATATGTACTTCTTTATATATATATATCTCTTTTTACTTTTTCTTTTTTTCTTTTGGAACTATTTTCTTTTAAACATATATTTTTTTCCTTTTAATTTATTTCCCCATTTATGTTAACTTCCCTTCTCTCTTATATATATATATATATATATTTCTTCCTTCTTTTTTTTAAAAAACAAATGTAGCTACCCACCAGCACTTGGTTTTAAAAAAAATCTGCAATTTGGAATTTTCTTGTAATTCCTTAATTCTGGGTGATCACACAGATCCCGAAGAGCGATGGCTCTGATACCAATGGAGTGTAAAAACTTTGGTAAACTTTATAAGTATATATTATTATTGATAAAAGATGAGATATTATTACAATGGGGAATCACCAAGGCTTTAAATATAGCCTTATGGTGTTCCTTGGCGAAGAGGCATGATCTTTGATCATGCCCTTTCACTTAATAAAACCTAAGATAACTATATCTAACTAATAATTAATAAAATATACATAACATAGTCCACATGGAATATGCTTCGAATTCTCCTTCTCCTTCTCCTTCTCCTCCTGCCATTACCACAACTACTTGTTTATTAGGTATCACCTCCTCGTGGAACTGCACATTCTTCACCGATTTTCCAGAATTTGCTGCCATCGCAAAACTATTTCATTGTTATTCTTTTGTTGTAAGATCAAGTAAGCTAATCCTACTAAAAAAATACAATCTTCTAAAGAATTGTTTTCTTTAGTAGGTGACTATATCTAAATTGAATATATAAATATGTTGAACCACTACATATTTCAGACGTGTTGCTTCAAGGATTGTGGCCGACATAAAACTAATTTGGCACAGGATCAAGGTTGATATTATTTGGTTAGGTTTATCTCATAAAAATCTGTCAAGAGAAACGTGGAATTATGTTGATATAATATTGTTGAAATTTATTTTAATTTATATTATATTTACACTGATAGGCATTCTATTGTGGGGTTCTTGGTTGCGACACTATAAAGATTCGTCGTCCTCTACAGCTGTCGCTAACCAAATTTTCCTATGTCATCTTCTACCTACCTGGCTATCCACATCTTCCTACCTGGATATCCACCCAACGTTATAGTCACTCTCACCAGATGACTCTATCTTTGTCTCTCTTGTCATGAACAATATGGCCATTCATCCCTCCCGCTACTGAAATCAATCTCTCTACTCAATCCATATCTCTCTACTCAATATGTCATTAACACTTAATCGCACCGATACTGAAATTAAATCTATCATTACTTGAAATGTAATGACATCAAATCTGTCATTGACAACACTGCCTTCCATTAACACCACTGCTTGACTCTGCTCTCCCATAATCTCTCTCATTAAGGCTGCCTAGCTCTACTCTCCAGCATTCCGATCAGATACACTTCATCTTTTATCTTCCACAATAAGATCTGATCAAAATATGTATGCGTTGTCTCTGTAATCTATCATTACTCTTCTATTTAGCCTCTTCATCTAGATCCTTATTTTATGCTTCCCTTCTCCTGGAATTTTTTTTTTTTTTTTTTCTCGTGAAATTGAAATTTTTTGTTGCTGGACTTTGTTGTTCCTGTTGTTCCTGCAATTTTTTGTTGTTGTTGATGTTGCCATTGTTGTTGTTACTGCAATTATTTTTTGGTTGTTGTTGCTTTTTCCTTCGCAAGATCCCTGCTCTAGATTTCCATTACCAAAAAAGTACAAGTATTGCATTGTCTACTAACTAACAATATATCCCTGTGAAATTAAATGTTATGTATACATGTTAGCATGCTGCATATATAAATTTTTTTTTCCAAAAAAAATAAAAAATTCATTGTTTAAATACAAACTGTTGTAAAGTATTCCATGCTGTAAAATAGTCCCTATGCAAGCTAAACTAAAAACATCTAAAACCCCTTAACCTAGGTTGTTTACTAATTACAAAATATAATATAGAATGATGGATTATCTATAATGGCTTTGAACTCTTATCTATCTTTCATATTGCTGCATAAACCAGTAACAATGGTGAAGTATTACCTACATTTCTAGTTCAATTTTCCTGCACAAACTAGATAGATAGATCCCTAGACCTTCAATCAGTACTTTACTTAGTCAATCAGAATAACTTAAAACCAACTGAGGATGGCATGGATTTTTTCTGGATATTTGGAGGGAGATGATGTGGCACCTTACCTTCTGGTCTGGATAATAGCTATCGAAGAGGTTGCTTCGAATTTGGTGGATATGAATAGGAAACTAGATATGATATCTACGAAAGCATCTGAGCGCACATCCCTTCTAGTCCTGGAGCCAGTTGGAGTAGAACCAACGGTAGTTCTTCATCGGTTAGTTTCACCCTTTCTCCTATTTCAAAACAAAAAACATATCCAGGCTCAGCAGTTGTAGCAGATAGTGATTCCTTTGGTTCTTATTAAATGATTGAGTGAGGCGATTCCATTCCTTCATAAAGAATTAGTAGCAAAACCCATTCTCTATACAGTTTCTCTACATACATGGTAGAAATGCCCGAACAGGCCCAACCTAGACCAGAGAATGGATTTTTTTTCCAATGGCCGCCTTGTTAGGTCTCTTCTATTCTACCTTTGCCAGGATTGCTAGATGAGATAGCCATGCTCCATTATGTGATAGCCATACTCCATTATGCATTAACTCTCAGTGGAGGAAGAGGAAACTGCCTGCAGGATAGTATTACACATTCCCAAATCGAAAATGGTGAATGTGTTGAGAATTAGAAATGCCCGAACAGGCCCAACCTGGACCAGAGAATGGATTTTTTTTCCAATGCCCGCCTTGTTAGGTCTCTTCTATTCTACCTTTGCCAGGATTGCTAGATGAGATAGCCATGCTCCATTATGCGATAGCCATACTCCATTATGCATTAAATCTCAGTGGAGGAAGAGGAACCTGCCTGCAGGATAGTATTACACATTCCCAAATCGAAAATGGTGAATGTGTTGAGAATTAGATAGGGCAAACGTTAGTACAAATTATCTTATATGATAAATGTTTGTGTTAATTCTTTCCTTATTATATTTTTTCATTATTATGATTACGTTCAATACATCAAACAACCATCAAAACAATAATTTCAGTGACACTTTAGTTAGGCTCCAAGCCAGTGATAAAACCTGCAAATCTCTTATTATATCACTGTTTCAGATCTACATACTATACTGTCTCTTATTCGCATTGTATTCTTCTTTTATATGCACTGTGTCCTTCCCTTATCTGCACTGTAATCTTTCCCTTTATCTGCACTGTTTCCTGATATGCATTCACACTTATCTCTTGCTGTAGGTTCACATATATCCACACTCAACTCATATGGATCTACAATTCTTCTCAAGCTTCTGTCCTCAAATATTAATGAATTTAATTCAATATTCTCTCTAAAATTATTCCGTATCCACTGCAGTGTTATCTACAATATTTTCCTGAGAATTTTATTTGCAAATTTCAAAGGTGAACAAACTTATCTCTTTATGTTTTGCATAGCCCAGTGGGGTATTTATAGTTGTCACAATCTGTAATTTAAGCCGACTGGTGCATGAATAGGTGTGAATGTTTCTTAAGTTGACTTGTCCAACTGTTTAAGAGGCTGACTTCTCCAAGGAGTATTCCATCAAGGTGAAAATTGTTTTTCACTGTATTTGGAGTTGTCTTCAACTTTGTATTAAGGGTTGTAGTGAGCTTATTCCAAAAATTCCTAGAGCATATAGCTAGAATTAAGTCAAACCTATTGGACATCAAGCAGAACTCCATCTACTTAATAAATTATGTTCATGAACCCATGAAGAAAATACAACAATAATATATATATATTATTTTGACTTCTTCTTTTTCATAATTACATAGTTACATAGTCAACATGAAGACCGACCTAGTTACACTTTTCAACACTCCCTCTTAACTAGGGAGGTATTCATACAGGTACATGGTCACTTTCAAACTGAAGAATCTCATAAGAAGAATCATATTGGTAATCACATCTATATAGAATCATATCAACCAACATTTTCCTAGTGCAAGGCCTTGACTAACAGCCCCATCTCTCAACGAGACAATGGACTACAATGCTGGCGAGACACATGACTTATAGACACCTTCGTCATTGTCTCTCCAAGGTACATACTCCACCCGGGTGTTCCCAAAGTATGACCTTCTTGGAATATTCTTCTCTTGGGTAGCTAGCCCTCAAATAATATCGGTCCCTGACTACACTTATCTTGAATGCCATAACACATTCTCAAAGAGTACCGAATGCCAGATGATTATCCAATCCTCCATTCTATCTTCCCAAGACCATAATGATGTGTATCTCTCCCTCTCAACCAGAGAGGACCTATTCCACAAGGGAATGTACTCATTCCATACAAGGAATGTACCTAATCTCATTCTTAGGAATTACCACGTTTCTTCCAAGTAAGAAACTTATCATCAGGCTCCCTCTTAACCAGGGACCTCCAACAACAATGGTGAGACACCCAACTGCTCATGAAGAATTACTGTCCTCGATGTCATGGATATCGATATTGAGGAATCTACAACTTTTAGCTTCATAGGGCATAGATCATCCATCACTTTCATCAAAAGTCATGTCAACTATCAGAAAGTGATTCATTAGTATTTATTATTTGGTCCACCATTATGCCATGCTGCTTTCCTTCGAATCATCTTCAAGGATCATACATCCTTACTCATGATTTGCAGCCCTGCACAAATTCATCTAGATAAACATATAAATATGAACTTTTGAAACAAAAGTTACCTCAGTGATGATATTTCACCATGACATATTACTGTAGGCATCAACATCCTTCATTCATGTTGACACATCTCCCCAGGTTATTTATTATCAAGGTTTCTATCTCTTCCATTAGAGACTTCATATTTTTCCCGAGAGATCTTTCTAGTCAAATATTCTTGATCTTCCTAGATGTTGATTGCTTCTCCATGGTTGCATATCTTCGTGATCTCTTCCTTTAATCACACACATATTTCTTAAAAAATTTCAATCAGAGTTCCTTGATTATAGTTGGCCACCTCATATTCCATATGAGGACATATCATGTTAATTTTATCTAGTGTGACTTTATGCTTTCCTGCATCCTTATAGAGGAGGAGATCCTTTTTCCTTGACCATATTTCTAGTGATCTATATCACCTGCAACCATTCGATATGTCAGTATAATATTAAATACAAGTATACATACCTCATTTTTTTTCTTCATGTCATCTATGTTCCTTTCAGCAGCTTCCTAGATTGAAAGATCTTCAATCCCTTGATCTGTTCTTGTGTCATCATATCATCGTTCATGAATTTCATGTTGGAGTTTTTTTTGAAACACTTGCTTCTTCTCTGTATTGGTGAATCTTCAAATGAAGATTACATTAGAGAATCTTGAGGATCTTAAAGATTCCTATCTAGTAGATGTTTCCCTTGTAGGATGCAACTTGCTCTAGATGACTTCTTTTTCTTCAAAATGCCGAGTTATGCAAAAACTATTGCCCTAAACTTGTCTTCTTCCATAAAAACACTAAGTTGTTGGATGAGGTAACTTAATTATCCATAAATTTTGTTACACTCATGATCACCTCAGTTCTTGTTTCAAATGATGTCACACCACATCCTATTATTTATTGTAGACATATATTATGTAGGATCTAGGAGCCATAAAGAGACTTAGTGGGAGAGAGACCAATCTTTAATGATCTCTTACTCCCTCTTTCTATGAAATTATTTCTTCCATCCTTTCCGGTTTCATGAAATTTATTTCCTATATTTGACATTATCCTTTGAGGACCATATTTTCTTGTACTGTTCATAATTCTTCTTCTAGCTCTTTTTGTGTCTCCAATATTGTTCATGTCAGAGAGCCTTAAGAGTTTATTTCCATGAATTCAAAAGAGACTCTTATCTATTAATTTATTTATGAGGACTATGACTATCCTCCTTATTTCTTGCAAGGACCTTTGGTAATACAACCATCTTATATATCTCCATGCACAAAGAAGTCATTTAACCAAAATTGATAATGAAAATGAAAGATACTTACTTTGCAAGTGAAGAGAAGATCTTCACCTTGATGCTTCCTTGAATGATCTTCTTCTTAAGCTGCTCCAAACTATGTGGTATGACTTCCATTTGTGTAGTCGAACTTTAATATTGTATTATTCCGAGGCTATGACCACCACTGGTAAGTTGAGATCATGTCATTGAGTTCAACGATATATAAGAATTATCTTTACTGGAGGAAGCACTGAATCATATATATAGAATTGAATCAAAATTGAATCTGAGTTTTAGTACTAAGATTGGTGGGATTTCATGATGTACTACAAGCTCTTACTGTGGTAGCATTGATCATACCGAATTATGATAGTATCACAGTTCTATCACTGTGGTAGTACTAATGACAGAAGTCTTGTCTATTTAGTCATGCGGAGAATGTCACTATGATATGTGATTACCCTCCGAGCTGTAGTATATCACCAAAATTTTCAGAATGAGTCTGAGATGTGGAGATTTATGTAGGTCTATACTATATTCAGGATACCTATGTAACATCACTTCAAATACATGTATGCCAAGACTGTGGAGATACCGTGACTATGTACATGTAAGTATAGTGTATGGGTAATACTCGTTGACTAAGATCTGCGTTTTTATTAACCCATGCATCCGAATTGAAGTATCACTTGTTGAGCTCCAAGAATGTTCTTTCTTCCACCACATTCCACTCCATTTCTTTTGTCCATTGTTCATCTCAGGTTCAAATGATCAATAGAATTAGTTAAAATTGCTTTGAGAATGAATATCATGAATAACTTGCTATGTTTTTATGATCTTGTCATTGTAGTACTTTTTGAACTAAATCTAGCTACAGAATGCAGACATTCTGTAGCTAGTTGCCAATTTTGCAGGCGTCTTCATGTCTACATAGGTTCCAGGTGTCATCTCAGAGAAAAGCACATATGGTCGTATTCCACATCATCTCCTTATCATTTTTTTCTCTCCACGAAGTTTGAACGGAATCCTGTAGGTGGTTATGCACGTGGGAACTCAAACTAGGAGGTAGACTCCTAACAGGATAAGGAAAGTCCAGATGTCCGTAATCATATTATGAGACCACCTTCAAAGTTCTAGTTCGATTCTAATTAGGAAAGACAATTATTCCTATGTTATCTTAGATACGATTATGTAATTTTTTTATAAATATGCTCGGGAAACCGAGGGACAAGCTTAGATTTTGATGGTTGATTGCTAGATTTCAGAAGTCTGAAAACACTCTATTTTGAAGTAATTTCTCTTTAATGAAAGAAGTATCATTTCCTTGAAAGTGTTGAAGTCAATATTGAAGTAGATTTCATGCTACTCTGGTGGTAGAGGGCCCCTGCCTCCTGAGCAGCCTTGTTTATACGGTTTAGATAAGTATTTTAGTCTCGTTTTCATTTCTAGTTTAGGCAAGTTTCTGAAGTTTATGTTCATACTTGTTTACATTAATTATCATCGATAGAATTACTCTAATAAAATCTTCCAAAATATCATTACGATGAATGAGGCATAGCTGTGGTATTGTAGGTTTTAGTTGCATTTCCTTTCGTTAATTATCACAGTTAGACTTACTCTAATAAACTCTTCCAAAATATCATCATAATGAATAAGGCATAACTGTGGTATTGTAGGTTTTAGTTGCTTGTTTACACTAAGTGTCACAGTCGGTATTACTCTTACCAACTCTTCCAAAACATCATGAACAACGAATAAGAAACAACAGTGGTGTCTTAGATTCTAGTTGTATTTGCTTTCAATTTTATGTTTATGTTCAATTGCATTGGATAATACAGCCATAATTGTTTTCACAAACTCTTCCAAAATATCATTCATACTGAACGAGATGGGCTGTAGAATTCCTTAGGTTAGTTGCATGTTAATTTAGTTATAGCACTCCGGAGGTAGAATGCATTTAGTTCAGCTCTGTCACTACATTTCAGTTTGATAATGGCATTTTAGTTTAACACTATTCATTGTACTCCAAGTAGACTATTAGCACTCTAGTTTAGTATTAACCCACTGTATTAACATTCCAGTTTAGTTGCCATCCATTGCATTTTAAATTGTATTAGTTATTAAATTTAAATACCACGATCTTCATTATTTACAAAACTTCTTTTGTTCCAAACTCATATTAATACATAATCATATAGACAGAAGCTAGTATCAGTCTAAGGCTTGGAGTATTTTGCAACCCTTTTACCATTTCACAAACAAGCCTCTTCTCAAAGACTATTCTAAAAAGGAAATCTATAACTTTTGAGTGAGGCCTAGTGGTGTTAAAATGAGTTGCAGAACAAAATTAGAAGCTAGTTTAGAGTAGAAATATTATTGTGCTACAAATGTTCTTTTCCAAATATATTCCAATAAACCTTTAATCATGGATGAGATTTTGTAACATTGTAAGTTGATTGTTTGATTGTTTAATTAGGAGAACTTCATTTATACTTAACTTGTCCATTTCTCAAGCTCTTCCAACACACCTTTAATGAATGAATTGGATAAGTTTAATTTCATGTTGTGATTTATTTTCTTGCACTGAAGTCATTATCAAACTTTGCATTTGTTGTTTTCCATCCATAGTTTAGGCTTTTTTCTGTTTTAGTATTTGCATTTGTTGTTTGCCATCCATAGTTTAGGCTTTGTTCTGTTTTAACACAACCAATAGCTTCTTTTCACCAACACTTAGTTCTTTCCTTTTTCAACATAAAACCATAAAACCAAAAACATCATAAAACACTAAATACAACGTAGTGAGAAACAAATACCTAGGCACATATAGTGCACCACACTTCAGCAGTTTACTAGCCCTGGTTGACAATTAATGAACTCAATTTAGGAACATTAGGTTGAGCACAAACATTTTGGCACCGTTGTCGGGGAAGTGTAACTAGGTAACCTTGTTTCTTAACTCCCAAAAACAATTATATGCGTAGAGAGAGAGACTCAAGGGGTAGATTCATAAGAAGTAGAAGCAGAAGCTTGATTCCTAGAACACCACTTGTTTCACCTAGACCAAGAGCCAGTACACCTCCAACTCAAACCCACATTCCATCCTTTACTGATCCTAGACTTCCAGAAGACTTAAGATCAGATATTCCATTAGAAAGACCTTCCACTTCATCCACTGAACCTGTCTTAGAAGAATATTCAAGGACCCCTGCTAGAGACACAAACTTTTCCACTTCCACAGAAGAATCAACTATGGCAGAAGAAGGGGGAGGAGGAGTCTTTAATGGAGAACACACATTATTTGGAGGGGGTAGAGGTAGAGGTAGAGGAGAAGGAGGTAGAGGTGTAGAAGGAGAAGGAGGTAGAGGAAGAGGTAGAAGAGAAATGGGAAGCTCTTTTGGGTTTCCTATAGTAGATGAAGAAACCAATACAACTATGAAAAATATTTCACCCTCTGTCCTTCCAAACTTCTATGGAATTAAAAATGAAGATCCTAAAACCTTCCTATTTGAATTTGAAGTCCTGTGTAGAACTTATGACTACTTGCAAGATGCTCAAAAACTTAAACTATTCCCTTCAACATTGAAAGGAGCAGCATTGAAGTGGTTTATGAGTTTGATCAACAATTCTATTAGGACATGGGAAGACATGAAACAAGAATTTCTAGAGAGGTATTTGGATTATTTTATGCCAATCAATCATAAGGAGGAAGTGTTTAATATGTTACAAAAAGAAGATGAAAATTTGGAAGATTTTTTGGAGAGATTTCATTACAATATCAAAAGAGAAAAAATGGAGAACTTAGATCAAGACACCTTAAAAGCTCTCTTGTTGAAGACAATTAGGGATGAATGGTTGGATATAATTAACATGATGGGAAAAGGGGATATATCTCAGCTCACATTACCTGAAATATTTGAGTTATGTATTAACCTTTCAAGAGGGAAATCCAAAACTGTAAAAGGCCCAAGAGACCCTGCTCTTGCAAGGGCAAGTAAGTCTGCTTTTGGGACAGTAAGTAGGGTAGAGATAGGGCATATGCTTGATGATTTCAAATCTGATATCTTAGGGAGTCTTAGTGAACAAATATACACCCTTAAGTTACAAAACAAGCAAAAAGCTGAATTTGATGCCTTAGCAATCTTTTGTCCCAAATGTAGAAAGAAGCATGCCTTGAGAGAGTGTCCTTTGGATGCAAAAGTTGTAGAGACTTGTGTAATTTGTTCAGAAAAACATGAGACCAAGAGCTGTCCTTCACTTCCTGGTCTTAAAGCTGTCTTTCAAGAGGAAATTTCCGCAAATTCCACAGAATCTCTTAATTTTGTCTCTAGAAGGCCTTGGCAAGGAACTCAAACACAAGGATTTCATGATCAAATGTATAATCAACCCCCACCAAATTGGAATTCTTGGCAGCAACCTTGGCCTTAATTTCAAAGTCAATCTCAAGCTTGGGCACAAGGTTCACAAAATCCCTATGGAAGATACTCTCATTACTATTAGTATCCACCATCCTATCCACCATATCCACATTTTCCTCCTCAACAAAATTTTCAACAAAATCCTCAACAAAATCCTCAAAATCCACAACATCAAAATCAACCACTCCCATTACCATTTCCTCAGAAATCAAATCAGTTGCCTACTCAACCCATACCAAACCCCAACAATAAAAATCCTCAGAATACATACATGATAGAAGGCCAATAGTTTCCAACTTATTTAATTACTCCTCTAGACCTTAGTGATGTTCAACTTAGGTATGGAAGAATAATTGAAAAGAGGAACCTTCTGTGATTATACAAGAACAAGAAAACTCTGAGGAAGACTCTCTATGGGAAAATAAAAGTCTTGAAGAAGACACATCTTTTCAGGACCCAAACATTGAAAAATCAAAACAAAAAGAAATAATAATTTCAACTCCTGTATTAGAGCATCCATCAACATCCACTCCTACACCTTCCTTTCTAGAAAGATTACAAATTGATAGGGGTGTAGAAAAAAAAATTATGGTGCCTAATTATGATTTCGTAGATGAGCTGAGAAATGTTTGCATTAAGATTCCATTATTACAAGCCATCAAGGAAATTCCAATTTTAGCAAAAACAATCAAGGAGTTGAGTATGAAGAAAACAAGAAAAAGAATAAGAGAGACAAAGAAAATTCAATTGGTAGGAAAAATAGCAGATATCATGATGGGTAAGATTGCTATTCCAAAGTATCTAGACCCAGGAAATCCAGTTGTTAAAATTCACATAAATGGAATTGAGATCCAAAACACACTCATTGATTTAGGAGCAGCAATCAATATCATGAGTAGACAAATCATGGATAAACTGAAACTTCCTAATCTTCTCTTTACACCCACATTATTACAATTAGCAGACAGATCTGTGATCAAACCTGATGGGGTAATAGAAGACATTCCAATGTCCCTAGATTCTTGGGAGTACCCTGTGGATTTTATGATCCTAACTCCTAAGAATAATCTAGGAGGACATCCTATTATATTAGGAAGACCTTGGTTAGCTACAGCTGATGCTTTCATTAGTTGTAGATCTGGTGATATGTACATCTCTGATGGTAGTTCAACTAAGAAATTCACTTTGTATCCTCCAGCAAGGACAATTACAAATTTAGATGATACTCAATGGATAGAGGATGAAGAAGACTTACAACCTCTCTTCACAATTTCAGAAATTAGTGAAGATAGTCAAATTCTAAATACTTTAGAAAACTTTGAATCCTCTTCGGAATGCAAACATGAAAAATTTCAAGAAGAATCCAACATTGAGTTTTTGTCATCAAGACAGATGTGTTTTCATTATATGGATAAATTTGGCAGCTCTACAAGTGAGATATTTCTAGGCAAAACTTTAAACATAAACAAGAACCTAGAAAAATCTCAACAGGAGGAGCTAGTCAAAATTTTACAGAGACATTATGCTACATAGGCATGGGAGTACACTTATATGAAAGGGATAAGCCCAAAGACTTGCACTCATCACATCTACATAGAGGAAAATTGTAAGCCAATCAGACAACCTCAAAGACAGATGAATCCAAATCTTAGGGAGATTGTTAAAGAAGAATTGCAGAAATTGTTGAATGTCAATTTTATCTATCCTATTTCAGATAGTCAGTGGGTTTCTCCTTTGGTAATTGTTCCAGAGAAAAATGGTAAATGGAGGGTATGTATTAACTACCGAGAATTAAACAAAGCTACTCTTAAATACCATTTTCCCTTACCTTTCATAGATCAAGTGTTAGATACATTAGCTGGAAAAAAGTACTTCTCATTTCTAGATGGGTTTAGTGGTTACAATCAAATTCAAGTAGCACTTGAAGATCAAGAAAAAACTACATTTACCTGTCCTTGGGGTACCTATGCTTACCGAGTGTTGCCATTTGGATTATGCAATGCACTTGCAACATTTCAAAGGGTAGTACTAGGAATTTTTTCAGATCTAATACATGATTGTGTAGAGGTATATATGGATGATTTCACAGTTTATGGAAACAAATTTGAAGAAGCCTTAGCAAACTTGGAAATTTTTTTAGAGAGATGTAAAGAAGCAAATCTTTCACTTAGTCATGAAAAGTGTTTTATGATTTTTATTGAAGGAATTGTTTTAGGACATCACATTTCAGGGGATGGGATTAGAGTTGATGAGTCAAAAGTTGAAGTCATCTCTAACTTATCTATTCCAAGTTTTCAAAAAGATGTTAGGAGTTTTCTAGGATTTACAGGATATTATCGAAGATTTATAGAAAACTTCACCAAGATAGCATCTCCACTCTTCAAATTACTTACCAAAGACTGTGATTTCAAATGGAATTCTGATTGCCAGTTAGCCTTTGAGACCCTGAAAACAAAAATTTCTGAAGCATCTATTTTAAGGGGACCTAACTAGAATTTACCTTTTCATATTTCAACAGATGCCTCAGATACAACTCTAGGAGCAGTATTGGGACAAAAAGACCTGATTCCTTATGCCATCTATTATACCAGTAAAAATTTGACTCCTGCAGAGTTAAACTATACTGTAACTGAAAAAGAGTTTTTAGCTGTTGTTCATGCCATAAACAAATTCAGACACTATATAACAGGCTATGAAACTTTTGTTCACACTGATCATTCCGCAATTAGATACTTAATGAACAAATCAATTACTAATGGCAGAGTCATAAGATGGTTATTGATTTTACAAGAATTCAACATTACCATTCTAGATAGGCCTGGAAAACAAAACACAGTAGCTGATTTCCTATCTAGACTCCAAAACATCAAAGATGACACTCCAGTTGAAGATCAATTTCCCGATGAATATCTTTTTGCAATTTCTACTCAAACTCCTTGGTTTGCTGACATTGCTAATTATTTAGTTTCAGGAAAATTTCCTTCAATAATGAATTCAAGAGATAAAAGAAAAATCATTTATGACAGTGCAAAATATTCATGGGTTGCTAATGAGTTGTACAAGATAGGTCCAGATTTTATCATTAGGAGATGTGTTCGGGAAGATGAGATGCCTGAGATTCTCAAAGCATGTCATGATGAACCTTGTGGCAGACACTTTGCTGATAAGAGGATAGCCTATAAGATCCTTCATTTAGGATATTATTGGCCATCCATTTTCAAAGATGCTAAAGAGTATGTCAAAAGGTGTGACAGTTGCCAAAGGGTAGGGAAACCTTCTCCTTCAAGTGAGATGCCATTGCAGCCTCAGGTACATATTGAACCTTTTGAAAAATGGGCTTTGGATTTTGTAGGACCTATTAGTCCTCCATCAAGACAAAAGAGATATATATTATTTTGCACTGATTATGTTACCAAATGGGTAGAGGCCAAGCCATTACTTTTTGCTAATGAAGCATCTGTAGTTACTTTTCTTTTTGAGGATATTTTTACTCGTTTTGGTGTCCCAAGGGAAATTGTTACAAATCAAGGAGCTCAATTTACATCAAGGCTAGTGGAGCAAATGATGGAGAGGTACAAAATCAGGCATAGAAAATCTACTCCTTATCATCCACAAGCAAATGGTCAAGTGGAATCTACTAAGAAGGTCATTGAAGGAATCCTAACAAAGACTGTTCATTTACATAGAAGAGATTGGGTAGATAGGCTTCCTGAAGCCTTGTGGGCCTATAGAACTACATGGAGAAACACAACAGGCCATACTCCTTATGAACTTGTTTATGGAAAGCAAGTTTTGTTTCCCATAGAGTTCCAGATTCAAACTTTCAAAATGGCAATTCAGCTAGGACTTGATCTATCAGAGGCACAAAAGCACAGATTGGAGCAGATTAATGAATTGGATGAGATCAGACAAGATGCAGTTCAGAAAACAAGTATAGTCCAACAAAAAAGGACTAGATGGCATGACAAGTACATCAAGGAGAAGAAGTTCAAAGAAGGTGACTGGGCTCTCTTGTTTGATTCAAATTTCAAGGATTTTCAAGGTAAATTTCAAACACATTGGCTTGGGCCATATGAAATTGTGAGAATTTTTGACAATGGAGCAATAAAAATCAGAACAATAGATGAAGAAGAGGTTACTTTTCTTGTGAATGGTCATAGATTGAAGTTGTATCACAAACCACTCTCAAGAGAAGAATTTGTCAAGAAGTTCCAGGAAAACAGTGATGTGAAGTTAATGAAGAAGAATCTTTCTTCTTCATCAAATTAATTGAATTTTCTGAAGTCAGATATTGAAAAAATAAATAAATAAATAAAAATAAATAAAAAATAAAAGTATAAACATGAAAACCAATCACTGATTGGCATGTTTATACAGAAAATATAGAGTGAAAATCAGAATTTTTCTGACACTCTAACATTTCCATTTTGTTTTTTCTGCAAGCAGCTGTTACACAATCATAAGTGCAGATCCATTTCACTTATGTTCCATCTCATTTCATCCATTCATATTCCATTTCATTCATTCATCCATACTCCATTTCACTTCATTCATTCATACTTCACTTCATTCCATATTTCATTCATTTCATTCCATACTTCATCCACCTCATTTCAATTCTAGATTTTTAAAAGTTTGATGTTTTTCTGCAATTAAATAATACATATCATGAATTGCAACCCACTTCTCATACTTCACTCCATTTCATAAGTTGTGATCCATTCCACTCCATTATTCATTTAATTCATACTCCATCCTACCAAATTTCATTATTCATTTCATACAACCTTTCATCATTCCAGCTTCAAACCATATTCAAAGTTCTCTACAGGTACATTCTGCAATCAATCAGACATTCTGCAGCCAGTCAGACAGTCTGCAGCTAGACAGACATTCTGCAGCTAGAGAGTCTGAAAGCACTGTTTAGTAATAATTTGATCTACAACAAAATGATCCTGCATATCCAAGAACAAGCAAAATCAAGAAGGTTATGAAGACTCAAAAATTAATGATTTTTAGGGGAGAACAAAGCATATGAAGATCACAAGAAAATCAAAGAAAAGGCAAAGGTATGAAATTATTATGGTGACATATCATGAAAAATTTTAGCATAGTTCAGTTATATATTATTCAAAAAGTTGTTTTAATTAATTTTGTTGATCATGCCTAACAAAAATCCTGCAAAAACTTTGGATAAAACTCCTTCTATTCCGCCATTTCAAAACCCATATCCGATCATCATTTAAAAATCTAAATGGTTAAAGTGCTGAAGTGATTGGATTAGTCACGTCACTGAGCATTTAATGATGATTTTTGAATTCGTTACAAAATATCTCCGCGGTCATCCTCTCATATACATCATCCTCACCTCATTATACATCATCCTCACCTCATTATATTCATTCCGTAACCACTCCATATCACTCTTTCTCGTAGCCAACTTTTAACCATTTCGGTCTATGAGATAGAGGCATCTCTGTAACAACCATTGTCACCGTGAACAGAGGGAACATTTGTGGAGCAAAAGAAACTTGTTAACGACCATTCTCACCGTGAGCAGAAGACTAGTGAATTGAAGATTGAAGAAGAAGTTACAGGCCTCATCGTGAGAACTGAACTAGTTGGAACTAAGTACTTGGAAGGCTATCCCCAAATTAGAGAAATCTTACAACAAGCAGGATGGTTGCAATTCCTTGAAAAATTCAGTGGCTTCCACAAAGAGGTTACTAAAATTTTTGCAAGATCCTTTAATGGAGCCGAGGTTGAAGTTAGAGATATTAAATTCACTGTCACAGAGGCTTTTATTGCAGAAGCAACATGATTTCCTAGACAAGGAGAAAGGTGGTTTAAGAACAGAGAATTTCATAACGAAGCATGGAAGCAGATACTCAAGTCACCAGGTATGGATGTCACCGTTTTTAAAAAGGGTATCCCTAGCTCTGCATTAAAGAAAAAATGGAGAAACATGTTGCTTATCTTGCAAAAATTCATCACTTGTGAAGGTAGATATGGTACTTTCTATGTTTACCATATTAGGTTGATAATGCATTTTCTAGAAGAAGAACTCAACTTGCCCTTTTTCTTGCTTCATAGTTTAAAGAAAATGGCTTCAAGTGTTCAAAAGAGAATTCAATTTCTGGAGACAACTTTATACCACCATGGTTTAGTCAAGATTTTAATTGAATATCATTTAGCAAAAATGGGAGATACTTGGGATGACTTCTTGGTGAGAAATCACTTTGAAGAACCAAAGGAACCTCCACCTGAAGACAAACCTACAAAAAGAATCAGAAAATGGAAATCCTCCAAAACTGAAACTGGTAAAACAATACAAGAAAGCAGTGAAGAAATGATTTCTGAAAAATTGGTTCAGATTAAGAAGCAACTTAAGAAAGAGAGGATCATAAGAAAATTTGCCAGAGAAAAAGGAGAAGGGCCATCTCAACTGAGAAGGAGCCACAGACTTAGGGGGATACTAAAGAAAACAAAAGTTAAAAAAACTGGAGTCATAAATATAGAAGACGAAGAAAGACCTACTGAGCAGGATTTTGATGAAGAAACTCCTGGAATAGACCCCGCACAACAAGAAATTTACAAGTATGTTGAGTCATTGGAGAGAAGAGCTTCAGAAAGTAAAGACAGAACCCCTAGTCCACCAGAGTCCGAAATAGATGTGCTAAGAAGAGATAAGTATGAGCTAGAAGTACTTAATAGGCATATCAGGACTGAAAATGATATTTTGAGGGAGCAAGTTAAACTAAAAACCAATATGAACTCAACCCTGTCTCTACAAATGGACAATGTGGAAAAGGCCAATGAAAAATTGAAAAAGAGAAACAAAAAGTTAATCAGGGCACTTACCAATTTAAGGTTCAAGTTAGTCATTAGGAAGCCCAAAAGGCCTTTAAATACCAGGCAAAGTAGAAGAAGAGGGTTGGATGTTCTTGCAGAGGTCTCAGAGTTCATGGAATAGTTGCATGAGGACATGCAAGAATCTAGCAGTGGGGGTATGTTTAGCTCCAAGAATGTTCTTTCTTCCACCACATTCCACTCCATTTATTTTGTCCATTGTTAATCTTAGGCTCAAATGATCAATAGAATTAGTTAAAATTGCTTTGAGAATGAATATCATGACTAACTTGCTATGTTTTTATGATCTTGTAATTGTAGTACTTTTTGAACTAAATCTAGCTACAGAATGCAGACATTTTGTAGCTAGTTGCCAATTCTGAAGGCGTCTTCATGTCTACACAGGTTCCAGGTGTCATCTCAGAGAAAAACACATATAGTCGTATTCCACATCATCTCCTTATCATTTTTTGCTCTCCACGAAGTTTGAACAGAATTCTGTAGGTGGTTATGCACGTGGGAATTCAAACTAGGAGGTAGACTCCTAATAGGATAAGGACAGTCCAGATGTCCGTAATCATATTATGAGACCACCTTTAGAGTTCTAGTTCGATTCTAATTAGGAAATACAATTATTCCTATGTTATCTCAGATACGGTTATGTAATTTTGTTATAAATATGCTCGGGAAACCGAGGGACAAGGTTAGATTTTGATGGTTGATTGCTAGATTTCAGAAGTCCGAAAACACTCTGTTTTGAAGTAATTTCTCTTTAATGAAAGAAGTATCATTTCCCTGAAAGCATTGAAATCAATATTGAAGTAGATTTCATGCTACTTTGGTGGTAGAGGGCCCCTGCCTCCTGAGCAGCCTTGTTTATACGGTTTAGATAAGTATTTTAGTCTCATTTTCATTTCTAGTTTAGGCAAGTTTCTGAAGTTTATGTTCATACTTGTTTACATTAATTATCACAGCTAGAATTACTCTAATAAACTCTTCCAAAATATCATTACGATGAATGAGGCATAGCTGTGGTATTGTAGGTTTTAGTTGCATTTCCTTTCGTTAATTATCATAGTTAGACTTACTCTAATAAACTCTTCCAAAATATCATCATGATGAATAAGGCATAACTGTGGTATTGTAGGTTTTAGTTGCTTGTTTACACTAAGTGTCACAGCCGGTCTTACTCTTACCAACTCTTCCAAAACATCATGAACAACGAATAAGAAACAACTGTGGTGTCTTAGATTCTAGTTGTATTTTCTTTCAGTTTTATGTTTATGTTCAATTGCATTGGATAATACAGCCATACTTGTTTTCAAAAACTCTTCCAAAATATCATTCATACTGAACGAGATGGGCTGTAGAATTCCTTAGGTCAGTTGCATGTTAATTTAGTTACAACACTCCGGAGGTAGAATGCATTTAGTTCAGCTCTGTCACTACATTTCAGTTTGATAATGGCATTTTAGTTTAACACTATTCACTGTACTCCAAGTAGACTAGTAGCACTCTAGTTTAGTTTTAACCCACTGTATTAACATTCCAGTTTAGTTGCCATCCATTGCATTTTAAATTGTATTAGTTGTTAAATTTAAATACCACGGTCTTCATTATTTACAAAACTTCGTTTGTTCCAAACTCATATTAATACATAATCATATGGAAAGAAGCTAGTATCAGTCTAAGGCCTGAAGTATTTTGCAACCTTTTTACCATTTCACAAACAAGCCTCTTCTCAAAGACTATTCTAAAAATGAAATCTATAACTTTTGAGTGAGGCCTAGTGGTGTTAAAATGAGTTGCAGAGCAGAATTAGAAGCTAGTTTAGAGTAGAAATCTTATTGTGCTACAAATGTTATTTTCCAAATATATCCCAATAAACCTTTAATCATGGATGAGATGTTGTAACATTGTAAGTTGATTGTTTGATTTTTTAATTAGGAGAACTTCATTTATACTTAACTTGTCCATTTCTCAAGCTCTTCCAACACACCTTTAATGAATGAATTGGATAAGTTTAAGTTCATGTTGTGATTTATTTTCTTGCACTGAAGTCATTATCAAACTTTGCATTTGTTGTTTTCCATCCATAGTTTATGCTTTGTTCTGTTTTATTATTTGCATTTGTTGTTTGCCATCCATAGTTTAGGCTTTGTTCTATTTTAACACAAACAATAGCTTCTTTTCAACAGCACTTAGTTCTTTCCTTTTTCAACATAAAACCATAAAGCCAAAAACATCATAAAACACTAAATACAACATAGTGAGAAACAAATACCTAGGCACATATAGTGCACCACACTTCAACAGTTTACTAGCCCTGGTTGACAATTAATGAACTCAATTTAGGAACACTAGGTTGAGCACAAACATCACTGATAGCCCTTTCTTGTAACCAAAGCTCTGATACCACGTTGAGAATTAGATAGGGAAAACGTTAGTACAAATTCCCTTATACGATAACTATTTGTGTTACCTATTTCCTTATTATCTTTGTTCATTATTATGATTATGTTCAATACATAAAAAAGCCATCAAAACAATAATATCAACGACACTTTAGTTAGGCTCCAAGCCAGTGCTAAAACCTGCAAATCTCTTCTTATATCACTGTTTCAGATACACATACTATACTATCTCTTATCGACACTTGTATTCCTCTTTTATCTGCATTGTGTCCTTCCCTTATCCGCACTGTAATCTTTCCCTTTATCTGCACCGTCTCCTGATATGCATTCACACTTATCTCCTGTTGTAGGTTCACATATATATGCACTCCTTAACTCATATGGATCTGTAATTCTTCTGAGGCTTATGTCCTCAAATCTTACTATAGTTAATTCGAGATTCTCTCTGAGATTATTCTGTATCCACTACAGTGTTATCCGCATATTTTCCTTACAATTTTATCCACAAAATTCAGAGGTGAAAAAACTTATCTCTATCTATTATGCGTAGCCCAGTGGGGTGTTTATAGTTGTCATAATATGTAATTTAAGTCAACCTATGCATGAATAGGTGTGACTGTTTCTTAAGCCGACTTGTCCAATTGTTTAAGAGGCCAACTTCTCCAAGGATTATTCCAAGAAGGTGACAATTGTTTTTCACTGTATTTGGAGTTGTCTTCAACTTTGTATTGAGGGTTGTAGTGAGCTTATTCCACAAGGTCTTAGAGAATATAGCTAGACTTAATTCTAACCTATTGGACATTAAGAAGAATTCCATCTACTTAATAGATTATGTTCATGAACCCATGAAGCAAATACAACAACAATATATATATTATTTTGAATTATTCTTTTTCATAATTACATAATTACATAGTCAACATGAAGACCAAACTAGTTACACTTTTCAACAGAATGGTTAGGTGGCGTCTTGCAAGCCTTGCACCTAATTGCAGATGCAGTAATGGAGTTATGGAAATAGACTGGTCGGGCACCTGGCGGGTCACATGGTCATAGCTACATATGCCTAGATCTAAGTGAAAAGTTTCTTTTTATAAACTATAGCCCTACATATCTCGATATTATAATTTCCTTTTCATTCTATTTAAACACACTTTATTAGGAAAGGGCGGGCAGTGGCTTCTGAGGACCTGCTACATTCACCATGAGACATCAACCCTTCGTCTGCAGTAAAGTGGTTACCAAACATGAGTTGCTTGTGTGGAGGTGAGATTCAAACCTGAAAAAATCTTCATACTTCTATTTGTGCCCGAAGTCGGTTCATATATACTGTTGAAAATTTATATTGTTCCTGGTTTTAGTTATTGTGCCTTTCTCCTTGCTAGAAATAGCATTATCTGCAGGCAGGGTAGCTCTTTCATTTATTTGATGCACAAGATTTTTTTCTTATTTAAACGATATATAGAGGAAAAGTAATCCCTAACCATACGTATCATCTGATCCAACTCTCTGTGTGTGCAAAGGACTGGAATCTCTCTGTGTGCAAAGGACTGAAATTCTTGCATGCAGATTGTTCCACAAAGATATTTTACAAGGATGTTAAGACCGCTAAAATTCTTCTAGACAACAATAAGTATGAAAAACTAAATGCTTTTGGTATTTCAAGAGTAACAAAATGTTGCCCCATATTTTTTACTGTAATTACAATCAAAATATTGATGTTGTCTAATCAAAATTAGATCTTGATCTTCACAAAATGTTAATTTTTAGTAAATTGCAGTGACTATGAAAACAGAGGCTAGATTGAGACAATTGTAATAGATAGAGACCATTTCAAGGTTAATAAGTATCAATGTATTTGTTTTGAAAAGCAATTCTATGAAGTTGAGTTGTGATTTTTCTAGGTGCCCTGTGATAGAGTGACTTCTCTTTCTTTGGGGGTTATTTCTACTAGTGTGATGAAGTTCACATCTAACATCTTCTGCGTAACTTGGGTTGTATTTGAGTTTGCATAATTTTTTTTGCATGGACCTCTATAGTCATGATTTTTCTTCTGATTTCATTCAGTATTTTCTTTCATCTTCAACATCTCCTTCTCTTTTTTCTTGCAAACCTTTCTCATTAGTTTTAATAGGGTACAAAAAGAAGTCCACTATTGCCATATATATCTGACAAAACTCACTGGATATGTCATTAAGAATTCCCTCTTCTCACTCTTTCATTTCCTTTTTTAAAACTTAAAATGTATACATTATTGTGGAACATTATGTTTCATGTATCTTCTTGATTTTGGTATTGCCTCCCTCTTGTTGCTTGGCCCCATGTGGGCTCTCTCCCAATTTCAAATTGATTTGACACTTAATTTCCCTCTTTTTTCCTTAACTTTGGCACATAACCTCAATGCTTGATACCTCTAAACCTCCTACAACTTATGATTTTGAACAAACCAGCAAGGAAATAAATAAAATTTAGAACACGTAAAATTTGACTTCACCATTGTCACATGTCACATTAAGACTATTAACCTGTCCATGGAAAACACAGGGGAGGAGGAAAACTGTACATGAATATTGAGATTCATTTATAGGTTAGGATATGGTCATATTATGACCTTTCTTATCACTAGACTCGCTACTTCACATCTTCTTATGTCAATCTATTCAAAATGAAATTTCCTGCAATATGATAGATTAATTTTTTCAGAGGATAGGAATACATACATAAGTGTTCTTTTGGATTAGTAAAATGTAGAATTAAATAATATTGAAATACATAGATTACAAAGATTTATGAGTGGACAAAGAGTGGATGGACCAAAACTTGACGTTAGCTTTAAAAACATAGAATTTCATTCGAAAATTCTGCACAACTTGGAAAAAGGTGACATTTCAATGGCTTATGATTCTATTACAACCATTTGAAATTCCTTTCTTGTCTAAAAGGAGACAAAAAAAAATCCCTTTCTTGTCTAACATGAGACAACAATTCCATGACAAGATTACAAATTTACTTTGTTGGTTTAACTAGTCTTTGTCTCTATTGTAAAATCTGTCTTTGTGTTGTGCCCTTTTTAGCTATTTTATTTCCTCTCCTCCTCTTCCTCTTTCTCTCTTTGCAAGAAAATTCATGAACTATTTCGAAATTCTCACCATTCGGTTCACTAGTAGTTCTGCCTTCCAAAAATAGATCTTATAGAGAAACTCACTAACTGTTTGTATCCTCTTCCTCTTTCTCTCTTTTCCAGAAAATTCATGAACTAGTTCTAACTTCTCACCATTCAGTTCACTAGTAGTTCTGCCATCCAAAAATAGATGTTATATAGAAACTCGTTGAATGTTTGTATAACAGGGCAGGCACTTGAAATGTTTTGGTTTATCTTTCAAGCTTCACACCCATATGTTTCACACTCTTTTAAAAGTCGGAATCAATATTTACATAAATAAATGCATAGAAAAAAGTGAATAGTCTTACAAATAAAACATAAAAATATCAAATCAAATATTTCCCAGGAAATTGTCTACATCATAATGAATCATAAGTGACAAGCTTCCATCGAGATTCTTTCCTACAATGGTGATGGTGGTCAATAATCTATGGGTGAGAGAATGAGATAATGTCTCTAGAATGAGTTATCTAACTCTCTCTCTCTATCTCTTTAAACTGCATATATAGAAAACATTTCTCCCTCGGGAAAGTTGACTTAGGATAGTTTTGGAGAAGGGAAAGAAGGCTTGTTAATTTGGTAAACTTTGCATGCTTTTCAACGGTAGCCTTTTTACTGTTTATTCCTTCCCTGTAGCCGCATTTAGACTTTCCCTGCAGACCTCTTACATCACAACAATCATATGATGCTACTAAATGGAAGTAGGTTGCATGGTTTCTTTAACCCACCAGGGAATTTACCATCAAAATAAAACCTCCAAAATTTGGAAAAGCAACCAACTTTATGGATTTCAATCTGTAAACATCACAGGGAAACCTTAGCCACTTATGGATCCACATATTATAGCTCTCCTTTTGATTATTACTTCTTCCTCGACCTTTAATATTGATGAATCACTCTTCCTGATGCAAGTGTATGAAAATGTTTGATCATTTCATGAGAGTATGGGATGTGTGATCACTTGATGTCTCATGTAAATGAAAAAAATGGGAAGTTCTATTTCCAAATTTGTTTGAAATTTGGATAGATTGCTCAAATTAGTCATTGAATTTAGTCACTTCAACTTGAGAGATGAATATGAATCTAGAATAGCTAGAAAAATTGCTTTTGTTCAACATTTGAGCCAGAATGTTCTTGTTGAGATTTATCTCTTGTAAAAAAAATGGTCTTCCCAGCTATATCAACATGGGATTTAACCTCAGTTGTCTGGTGTGAGATGATCCTACCCACAAGTCACTAGTGAGAAATTGATAACATATATCATATATGTAACTATAATGATGACTTCTCCAATATCCATTTTTGAACTACTAGTTACAAGTCAAGGACTCTGTTTGCGGCATCTTTGAGATGTCTTAGCATTATTGTACAGGGCAAGAAGGGAAACATTGAATTTTTTTTTTATGTGAACCCTCAAGAGGAATGTGCAAGTACCTAACAAACCATCTATTCTAATATGCATGCAAAATTTTCAAAAGCCTTCAAGTTCATAACAATTGCTGATAAACTGAGGCATGTTCTTAGGCATCTCAGTACCTCCAATCAAATCTCACAAAAGCAAATACCTCCAGATAAACTAGAGAGTTTTAGCAACAATAATGAGTCATTAACTCAATCAAACATAAACAAACAATCCATTGAAATCCATACCATGTAAAAATATTTCCTAGTCATTGTTAAATTTTCATAGCTGTGGTCATTATCCTTCACTACTAGTCAAACCTACAGGAAAAATGAAAAAAATGCAATTTAAACTTAAAATTAAAATCCTGCCTCCAAAAGTACAAGTCGGCTAAAATTGTTTAAATCAGCCTAGCATGAAATGTGTGCCCCTTGGGGCACCAAAAAATCATTGTATGTAACCACTCGACCTCCTCACTTATACCACAAATTAATCATCACTATCTACTATTTTTTGTGTTCGCATGTGCAAAAAAAAAACAAAAAAAAATCGAGGCAGAATTTAAAGGACACATTTATAAAACAAAAATTGAAAGATGAGTTCTTCTAAGACAAAAATTAAAGGAAGGCCTGAAAAAATGAAACATAAATTCTCTTTTGATCTTCCAAGAAGCATACACAACTCACCCTTTCATTTCCATACCCTAATTCTAAAGTTAGTTTTTATTTCTTGCTCCCCTGAATTTTTCCATTTGTTCCTCACTTCCTCGCCTAAATTCCACCATACAAGTCTGTTCTTTTTTCTAAAATATGATTTAATAAAATTCTATATGCATGAAGAGATGTGTCTGTTAGGGAACCAAAATATCATTGTATATGTCCACTCGACATCCTCACTTAGACCACATTTGGATCATCATCATCTACTATTGTTTTGTTCGCATGTGCAAAAAAGTGAGATTTTCAAGGCAGAATTTGAAAGACACATTTATAAAACAGAAATTGAAGGATGCTTTGTTTCTAAGACATAAATTAAAGAAGGCCCAACAAATTAAAACATAATTTCTCCTTTGATGTCTTAACAAGCATACACAACTCACCCTTCCATTTGCGTACCATAATTCTATAATTAGTTTTTCTTTCTTGCTCCCCTGAAGTTTTCCATTAGTTCCACTCACTTCCTTACCTGAATTCCACCATGTAGGTATGTTATTTTTTCTAAAATACGAGTCAATAAAAATCTTTATTTAAGGGAGTTTGGATCCAAGTTCTATCTGAAAATAAGAAACACCTACAAAGATGGAAACTAACATATTATATATTTCCCATTGTAGGATCTATCTAGACATGGACAATCTTTGCCACCTGATAGTTTGACATCTGATATGCTTGATCCAGTTTTCATTGGTATCCAAGGTTACCAATAATGCTTATTTACAAAAGTTATATATTTCCAAAATTTTGCTAATGTCAATAGGTCAACCATCCATATGTATTAGATTCCATGTCACACACTTGACTCTGCTACCACATCAACTTCATGATTCTCACCACTATGGCACTCTATCAAGTATTGCTTTATAGATAAGGTTGGAAAAAAAAATGGATTAATAACCCTGTAACTCACAAAAAGGATAGAGTGGATAGAATGTGTATCATAGAGACACCCATCATTGCAATTCATTATTGGATCCATAGATATATAATTTATGCAACAAAGGAGGGTCACATCACCTTCATACATAACACTTCATAGTATAATGTTTCTCCCCAAAATTTGAAACATAAATTCTCCTTTGATATTCCAAAAAGCCTATGTAGCTCACCATTTCACTTGTTCACCCAAATTCAAATTAGTTTTTATTTCTTTCTCCCCTAAGTTTTTCCATTAGTTCCACTCGCTTCCTCACATGAAGTCCACCATCTAGGTTTGCGTTTTTTGTAGAAGATGAATTAACAAAATTTTAGAATCCAAAGAGTCTAAATCCATGTTCTATCAAAGAATAGGAAACACCTGAAAATATGGAAATTGACATATTCCAGATTTCCCATTATCTGGCATCTATCTAGAGATGGAAATTCCCCAACACATACTAGGCACATTGCAAGTACTTCTACATAGATGTCACATCCTCCGCCTTCTTGAAATTATTATTGGTGTATTCTAAGTTATTGCATAAGGAACTTATAATTGATTGATCCCACCATGCTCAACTAAAAAATCGTCCTTATCAATAAGGTCACTAATTTCTATATTCGCCTTGGGTGTTTTTTTTAGCAGTCCAAGATGGTCTATTCTTTTCACATTTTGGTTCTCATTCACAATTATGGTTAGCCATTATTTTAATTCCTCTAATGGAAACCATTTTATTCTTTTTTATACATCATGGTAGGGACACATCTCTACGCATTCATTCTCTTATTTGTTGGGCCACATATATCATAGTTGTTTTGAATGTTCATAACTGCACACAAATTTATATTTTTGCTTCCTACATTGCACAGATGAACCATGCTGCCTATTTAACTGTAATGTTGCTCGTCACTACTAAATGTGTTTAGCTAAGAATGAAATCATGCTTCCTATTTAACTGTAATGATGCTTGTGACTGCTAAATGTGTTCAACTAAGAATGAGATCTTGAAAAATAAGTTACTTCAGCACTTGCTACGCTTCAAAACATAAAATTCCATTGGACATTTCTACAGAGCCTAGAACAAGGTTAGCATTAAGTGCCCTATTATTTGATTAGAGCCATTTGAAATTCCTTTATGGGCTTCTTATGGCCTTATTCTAGACACTTGTTCAATGCGGAAAACCCATGAACCTGCACAAATATGTTCATGCAATCATGTTGTGTTGTAGCAGTAGACACATACAAGGTGCTTCTAAATGGATGCCACCTCCTCTGCCTTACTGAAATTATTATTAACGTATTCTAAGTTCTTACATTAGGAACTTACAATTGATTTATCCTACCATGATCAACTAGAATGTCATCCTTATCAATAAGGCTACTGATTTCTATATTCTCCTTACACGTCCTCCTAAATGGGCCCAACATAGCCTATGTTTTTCACATGTTGGTTGTCATTCACAATTATGGTTATCCATTCTTTGAATTCCTCTAATCAAATCATTCTATTCTTTGTTATACATCATGACAAGGATACATGTTTGTTGCATTTCTCTGTTCACATACAACGCTGATGGAACTACCCTCTATTTGTAATGAGATGTTTCCTAGTTCATCTCGGGGAAGACTATATGTACTATCCCATCCACCCTTGAAAAGGGGTTTACTAAAGAAATATTGTAGATCACTATTAAAATTCAAACTATTTTTCATTCCATCCATATTTTTTATATGAATGTAGGTTGAAGAAATGAGGAAGACAATATCAAATAATTTTGGTTTTTAAGTTCCTGTGGTTATCATCTTCTGAAGAGCTTTCCGGATTATCCACAGTATCAAGAAACATTTTTCGACGTTTCGAATCCCAATGGGGATCCATCTTGAAGACAATGGAATGAAGAATTTGAAGAAGGGATTAATTCATTAATAGTGAAGAAGGGTATGACAGGAGCTGACCAGAGAAATTAATTTTAAATTTTTTAATTTTAATTATAAATTTTATTTTTTAATTTAACTAAAAAAACCAACAATTTTTATTACCAAATTTTATTACCAATTTTTAATATTTTATTTCCAATTTTAATAATTAAATAATATGAATTAATTTAATTTTTATTTTAATATCAATTAAAAAAAAATAAACTAATTACTTACTAATAAGTATTAACATTTATTTAAAAATGTAAATAATTATTAATATAGTAAATAATTTTTTATTTCATTATGTTTATTATTTAATCTAATAAATAATATTAAAATTAATTTATGAATTAATTTAATTTTTATTTTGAAATCAATAATTTATAAAAATAAACTAATTATTTAAGTATTACCATTTATTTTAAAAATTAAATAAATATTAATCCAGTAAATAATTATTTATCTTATTTCATTAATTATGTTTATTATATATTCTAATAAGTAATATTAATTGATGAATTAATTTTAATTTTATTTTAAAGTCGATAATTTATAAAAATAAACTAATTATTTACTAATAAGTATTAACATTTATTTAAAAATGTAAATAAATATTTATATTTATTTACATTAATATTTATTTACATTTTAAAAATAAATGGTAATACTTAAATAATTAGTTTATTTTTATAAATAATTAGTTTATTTTTATAAATTATTGATTTCAAAATAATTTACATTACTATTTATTTACATTTTTAAATAAATGTTAATACTTATTAGTAAATAATTAGTTTATTTTTATAAATTACCGACTTTAAAATAAAATTAAAATTGATTCATAAATTAATATTACTTATTAGAATAAATAATAAACATAATTAATGAAATAAGATAAATAATTATTTACTGGATTAATATTTATTTAATTTTTAAAATAAATGGTAATACTTAAATAATTAGTTTATTTTTATAAATTATTGATTTCAAAATAAAAATTAAATTAATTCATAAATTAATTTTAATATTATTTATTAGATTAAATAATAAAAATAATTAAATAAAAAATTATTTACTATATTAATAATTATTTACATTTTTAAATAAATGTTAATACTTATTAGTAAGTAATTAGTTTATTTTTATTTAAAAAATACTATATTAATAATTATTTACATTTTTAAATAAATGTTAATACTTATTAGTAAGTAATTAGTTTTTTTTTTTTTTTAAATTGATATTAAAACAAAAATTAATTTAATTCATATTATTAAATTATTAAAATTGGAAATAAAATATTAAAAATTCGTAATAAAAATTGCTAATAAAAATTATTGGTTTTTTAATTAAATTAAAAAATAAAATTTATAATTAAAATTAAAAAATAAAAAATTAATAATTAAATTAATTCATATTATTAAATTATTAAAATTGGAAATAAAATATTAAAAATTGGTAATAAAAATTATTGGTTTTTTGAATTAAATTAAAAAAAAATTGTAATTAAAATTAAAAAATTAAAAATTAATTTCTTTGGTCGGCTCTTGTCATACCCTTCTTCACTATTAATGAATTAAACCCTTCTTCAAATTCTTCATTCCATTGTCCTGAAGATGGATCCCCGTTGGGATTCAAAACGTCGACAAATGTTTCTTGATACTGTGGATAATCCGGAAAGCTCTTTAGAATATCAAATAAAAATTCAATTTGTACCAAAATTTGTTGCTTTCTTATCACTTTTTTAGATTCTATGACATCTCAAAGTATTCAAGAAGCTTGAAAACTTGCTGTCCTTCAAATCATCAAATTCCATTGCAAACTTCTCCAGAACCTGTAACAAGATCACAGTTAACTCAATTATGATTTTATTAGAGCCATTGGACTTTTAACCTCTAAGTTTCCCTTTGTAAGCTTCTAATAGACACTCATTCAATAGCCGAAATCCATCAAACTTCTCAAATTTCCTCAAACAATCATACCTTGATGCAACAATACTCATAACCAAAAGAAGGTACTTCTACATGCCACCTCCTTTTCCTTCCTAATTTTTTTAATAAACTACTTTTTAATGAGAAAATTACAAATAATTCATCCCAAAAGAGTCAACTCGATCCTCCTCCTTATAAATAAGGCTATTCATTTCCAGATTCTCCCTTGGACTTATTCTCTTACAAAATGACTTTACACCCTTGTTGCTCCAATGTTGCTTTCTATATCTATTAGATACTAACCAACCTAGGTTTAGAGCATGTTTCAATATTGCAACATCTTTATGAATCTCTGACCAAAAATCCTGCACAAGCAAGCACCACCTCTTAAATTACATAAAAAAAAAGCAGTACCATCATGTTTGCTAAACATTAGGTGCATCGTGCTTTCACACATTTCTCACAAGTCAATTTATGCCAAACTTTATTATGAATATATTGTCTTAATGAACTTAGTCACAAACAATTTCTTTTCTAGCATTGTAATATAATAAACAAAAATCAATGTCATGAATATAAATGAGTGTCACAACAATGTGGCATGTTATGGGAAAAAGTTAGTGTTGAAATGAGTCGAATAAAAACAAACATTACAATGTGAAAAATAAAATCACACAATTACGCCTCATTGTTCTTTCTTTAGAAGCTTTTTCATGAAATTAGAGCTTATTATCTTTCCTGACTTATCCGCAATACCCCGTAATTCGACTTCCTTTCCTTCTAATTTTTTTTTCAAGAAAAGTTCTTGAAAATTAAAAACTACCATCCCCAAAGATTGTAACCATTGTACTCCTAGTACAACATCATCACCTCCCATAGGAATGGAAAGCATTGAAATATTCAATACATATTTCCCCATGGTTAGCTTGATATTATGGAATTTTCCAGAGTAATTTATAGTTCCTCCATTTGCAACCATTACTTGACATTCTGGTGTTGTATATAGGAAACAATTCAATTCCTTGGCTACCTTACAATGAATAAAATTATGGGTACTACCTGAATCAATCAACACTATTACCTTTTTCTTCTTGAAATGTCCTTCTATCTTGAGAGTTTGAGGAGTGGTAATTCCTGCCAATGCATTAAGGTGCATATGGCCTAACTCATTTCTTCCTCATCTAAGGCCGGTTCCTTGTGTATATCCTCTTCTTGTTCATTTTCTTCTTCTTCTTCACAATCTATGTAAAATAATTTGTTTTCAGCACACTTATGACCTTTAGTGTATTTTCTATCACAACTGTAGCAAAGCCCTTTTTCTCTTTTTTCTTCCAATTTTTGTGGTGTCAACCTTGTAGGTTGTGGAAATCTGGGAGTAGCAACACTTCCATCTTTATAGAAGTGAGTGGTAGGCTTCCTTGTTGCCACAATTTTACATTAAATTTTTCTTGCCAACCTGAATGCCTTCTCCAATGAATCAGGTTCCAAAACGCGAACTTCATCTTGGATGTTATCCTTTAAAGTACTTATGAAGAGATCAATCCTGTGTTCCTAAAGTATGACCTTATTGGGCTATTATTCTCTTGGGTAGCTAGCCCTCAAAGAATATCGATCCCCGACTGCACTTATCTTGAATGCCCTAACACATTCTCAAAGAGTATCGAATGCCAGATGATTATCCAATCCTCCATTCTGTCTTCCCAAGACCATAATGATGTGTTTATCTCCCTCTCAACCAGGGAGGACCTATTCCACAAGGGGATGTACTAATTCCATACAAGGAATGTACCTAATCTCATTCTTAGGAATTACCATGTTTCTTCCAAGTAAGAAACTTATCATAAGACTCCCTCTTAACTAGGGACCTCCAACAGCAATGGTGAGACACCCAAATTCTCATGAAGAATTCCTATCCTCGATGTCTGGATTTCGATACTGAGGAATCTACAACTTTTAGCTTCATAGGGAACATATCATCCATCACTTTCATCCTAAGTCATGTCAACTATCAGAAATTTATTTGTCAGTCTTTCTTATCTGGTCCACCGTTATGACATGCTTGCTTTCCTTCGAATCATCTTCAAGGTTCATACATCCATACTCATGATTAGCAGCTTTGCACAAATTCATCCAAATAAAAATATACATATGAAATTTTGAAACAAAAGTTACCTCAGTGATGATCTTTCACCATGAAATCTTACTGTCGGCATCAAAATCCTTCATTGATGTTTACACATCTCCCCGGGTTATTTATTATCAAGGTTTCTATCTCTTCCATAATAGACTTCATATTTTTCTCGGGAGATCTTTCTAGTCAAATATTCTTGATCTTCTTGGATGTTGATTGCTTCTCTATGGTTGCATATCTCCATGATATCTTCCTTTCATCACACACATCTTTCTTAAAAACTTTCAATCAAAGTTCCTTGATTATAGTTTTCCACCTCATATTCCATATAAGGACATATTATGTTGATTTCATCTAGTGTGACTTTTATGCTTTCCTGCATCCTTACAGAGGAGGAGATCCTTTTTCCTTGACCATATTTCTAGTGATCTATATTACCTGCAACCATTCGACATGTCAATATAATATTAAGTACAAGTATACATACCTCATTTTTTTCTTCATGTCATCTATGTTCCTTTCAACAGCTTCCTAGATTGAAAGATATTCAATCCCTTGATTTGTTCTTGTGTCATTATATCATCGTTCATGAATTTCATAAGTTGGAGTTTTGTTGAAACACTTCCTTCTTCTCTGTATTGGTGAATCTTCTAAGAAGATTTCATTAGAGAATCTTGAGGATCTTAAAGATTCCTATCCGGTAGATGTTTCCCTTGTAGGATGCGACTTGGTCTAGATGACTTCTTTTTCTTCAAAATGTTGAGTTCTACAAAAAATATTGCCCTCAACTTGTCTTCTTCCATAAAAACACTAAGTTGTTGAGTGAGGTAACTTACTTATCCATAAATTTTGTTACACTCATGATCACCTGAGTTCTTGTTTCAAATGATGTCACACTGCATCCTATTATTTATTGTAGACATATCTTATGCAGGATCTAGGAGCCATAAAGAGACTTAGTGGAAGAGAGACCAATCTTTAATGATCTCTTACTCCCTTTTTCTATGAAATTATTTCTTCCATCCTTTCGAGTTTCATGAAATTTATTTCCTATATTTGACATTATCCTTTGAGGACCATATTTTATTGTATTGTTCATAATTATTCTTCTAGCTCTTTTTGTGTCTCCAATATTGTTCGTGTGAGAGAGCTGTGTAGTCAATTTAGCGTCCTAAATTGCTAACATAAATTATCAACCAGGGCTAGTAAACTGATGAAGTGTGGTGCACTATATGTGCTTAAGTGACCTTTTTCCTTACTTCGTTGTATGTGTTTTTTTGTATTGTTTTTATGTAATCTAACTCCGGAGTGCTCTAACTGAATTAACATGCAACTAGTCTACGGAATTCTACAGTCTGTTTGTCCATCATGATTGGTATTTTGGAAGAGTTCCTTCTTTTGGAAGAGTTTTTAGAACAATCCTGACTGTGTAATTGAGTGCAAATGCAAGCATAAAGACTGAAAGCAATGAAAAAATAAGATATCATAGCCATCTCCCACTCGTCATTATGATATTTTGGACAAGCGTTTAAGAGCAAGAACAACGATGGTACTTAGTGAAAACACACAACTAAAACGTTCAAGATCACAGTCATGCCTTGGACATCATAAGGATCTTTTGGAAGAGTTTCTTCTTCTGGAAGAGTGTTTAGAACAAGTGTAACTGTGATAGTGAACAAAAAGAAATTACAATTAAATCCTACAACACTATATCCATTTCCCATTCATCATTATAATCTTTTGGAAGAGCTTCTTCTTGTGGAAGAGTTAGAATGAGTATAACTACAGTAACTAATAAAAGCAACTACGAATTCAACTTCTAATCCTACAATACTATAGCCATTTCCCATTCATAATTATAATCTTTTGGAAGAGCTTCTTCTTGTGGAAGAGTTAGAATGAGTATAACTACAGTAGTTAATAAAAACAACTACAAATTCAACTTCAGAAACGTAAAGACAACTAAGATACTCAACATGATACAACCAAATCTTTTTCATCTAATAATGATATTTTGGAAGAGCATTTTAAGAAAAAGAATGATTGTAAGATAATGAGGATCTTTTAGTTAAACAAATAATGCAAGACATGAATTAAAAGCTACTTATCTAGAAATCATGTAGAAGCCTCCTTGGATAGCAGGGGCCCTCTGCTACCAATTTGGTGAAGTCCTTCAGCTCCTTAAAGTTGTAATCAAAACATCATCAAAGAACTGAATTTCTTTATTGAAAATCTCACAAATCTACATCCCATTCCATCTTGAACTTTGTTACAAAATACTCCTATTTTCTCCTACTTCTTCATTACTTCTTCATTACTTCTTCATTAACCATGATAGGAGAAAGCTTCTCCTATTTATACAAAATATGAGGAGTCATCTCATTAATGAGAGTCCATGAATCTCTCCCTCCAACTCTAGAGTTACAATCAAAATAGGAAATGATAAGACACATGTCTTTCTAAAATTTCAACACAACTTAAGAAAGGAGACACATATCCTCTTAGAGTTTCAATACAACAAGGAATTGAGACACATATCCTCTTAGAGTTTCAATACAACAAGGAAGTGAGACACATGTTCTCATGATCCCATGATCTTCTCCAACCAAATTCGAATTTGGCCTTAGAGTGCCACATAAGGGTCTTCTAGAAGTCTTCTTTTGACCTACACATGTCACAAAACTCACAACACATATATAGATATATGAAACTATGTTAATTTTCTAGTTTCTAATCATAAATTCACTTTAAATACATAAAATAAATAACTTTGGAAAACAAGGATCCTAACCCATATATTTATGAAAAATGGTTATTTGATGTAGGGCTTTAGGTCAGATGGCTATGAAAAAAGGGCTATATGGTTATGACATAATGGAAATATGTATGAATATAGAAAACACTTTTGAGACTCAACAAGAGCCTTAAGAGTTTCTTTCCATGAATTCAAAGGAGACCCTTATCTATGACTTTATTTATGAGGACTATGACTATCCTCCTTATTTCTTGCAAGGAACTTTGGTAATACAACCATCTTATATATCTCCATGCACAATGAAGTCATTTAACCAAAATTGATAATGAAAATGAAAGATACTTACTTTGCACGTGAAGAGAAGATCTTCACCTTGATGCTTCCTTGAATGATCTTCTTCTTAAGCTGCTCCAAATTAAACTATGTGGTATGACTTCCATTTGTGTAGTCGAACTTTAAGATTGTATTCTTCCGAGGCTATGACCACTACTGGTAAGTTGAGATCATGTCACTGAGTTCAACAATATATAAGAATTATCTTTATTGGAGGAAGCACCAAATCATATATATATAATTGAATCAACATTGTGAGTGCCCTTGACTGATCTATGTTTTAGTACTGAGATTGGTGGAATTTCATGATGTACTGCAAGCTCTTACTGTGGTATCATTGATCATACCAAATTATGATAGTATCACAGTTCTATCACTGTGGTAGTACTAATGACCAGAGTATTGTCTATTTAGTCATGCCAAGAATGTCACTGTGATATGTGATTACCCTCCGAACTGTAGTATATCACCAAAATTTTCAGAATGAGTCCGAGATGTGGAGATGTATGTAGGCCTAGACTGTATTCAGGATCCCTGTGTAACATCACTTCAAATACATGTATGCCAAGACTGTGGAGATACTGTGACTGTGTGCATGTAAGTATAGTGTATGGGTAATACTCCTTGACTGAGATCTGCGCTTGTTTAACCCATGCATCTAAATTGGAGTATCACTGATATCCCTTTCTTGTAACCAAAGCTCTGATACCATGTTGAGAATTAGATAAGGCAAATGTTAGTACAAATTCTCTTATATGATAACTGTTTGTGTTACTTCTTTCCTTATTATCTTTGTTCATTATTATGATTATGTTCAATACATCAAACATCCATCAAAACAATAATATCAGCGACACTTTAGTTAGGCTCCAAGCCAGTGCTAAAACCTGCAAATCTCTTCTTATATCAATATTTCAGATCCGCATACTATACTATCTCTAATCCGCACTTGTACTCTTCTTTTATCTACACTGTGTCCTTCCCTTATCAGCATTGTAATCTTTCCCTTTATCTACACCGTCTCCTGATATGCATTCGTACTTATCTCCTGTTGTAGGTTCACATATATCCGCACTCCTTAACTCATATGGATCTGAAATGCTTCTTAGATTTATGTCCTCAAATCTTACTGAAGTTAATTTGGGATTCTCTTTGAGACTACTCTGTATCCACTGCAGTGTTATCCACAATATTTTCCTGAGAATTTTATCCACAAAATTCAGAGGTGAAAACAATTATCTCTTTCTGTTCTGCGTAGCCCAGTGGGGTATTTATAGTTGTCACAATCTATAATTTAAGTCGACCTGTGCATGAATAAGTCTGACTATTTCTTATGCCGACTTGTTCAACTATTTAAGAGGCTGACTTCTCCAAGGATTATTCCAGCAAGGTGACAATTGTTTTTCAATATATTTGGAGTTGTTTTCAACTTTGTAATGAGGGTTGTAGTGAGCTTATTCCACAAGGTCATGGAGAATATAGCTAGACTTAATTCAAACCTATTGGACATCAAATTATTTGTTGGAATTATAATATATGTGGCTAAGAATATCAATAACTTAAAAAATTTCTTAAAGCTTGGGAAGTATTTATGAATTCAAGTGGCATGGAAAATATAATTTTTCTCTTATAGAATATCTTCATAAAGATGTAGAAAATGATGAATTTTTTTATAAAAATGTAATAAGTAGTTTTGTAGCAAGGGTATCAAGTATGTACAAGCTCACAAGGAAGAAATAATTCATTCCTTCTAAAAATAGATTGAATCAAATACAAGCTAGCAGGGTTGAAAGGACAAATATCCTTCAATAATCCATAGCTATCTATGACACTCAAAAGGAGGAGAAGTGGATTTTTTCTAAATGCTATTTAAATAGTAAAAGAACTCATGTGACCACCCTTGATAAGGGAAAAAATGTCTCTAACTATTGGTCAAAATGAATCAAAGCTAAATACACTCATAATTGTTTGGGGTGGTGAGTTTGATAACCTTACCAATTTCCTAGAGGAAGAGATTAGATGTGGGTTGGCTAGCTTCATTAATGAAAATGAAGACCAAATGGCCACCATACAAGAAATATGTCATGAATTGGAAGGGATTGAGGATAAATTGTTCACACTTTGTTACATAATATATAATGATATCACTATTATGACACTACAATGAAGAATGGCTCAAAGGTGTATTAGAAGATGAGTTGTTCATAATATATGTTAAAAAAGAGATAATGACATTACCATTATGAAACTAAATTGAATAATGGTTTAAAGCTGCATTAGAAGTGATAACTATCCTTCATAAGTTTTAATATATAAGAAATGGTTGCACCATCTAAGGTTATTGTTCAAGATGCCTACTAAAAAATGTTCTGTGAGAAGTAGAAAGAGATTTTGTCCATATTTTGTAATTTTCATTTTTGGTTTCCTTTTAATAAATATATGGTCTATTGGAGTCCCATTCCATTCCAATAACATGAACACATTTCATTATTTTTTTGGATAAATATTATGTGTCTTTTTTGTACGCATTGTATTTAATCATAGGCAACCAATTTATATTAATTTCACATAGGGCTATTTTGGAGCTCATAAATTTTGTGATTTTTGGTTTTTATTAAAGCATGAAATATTGAGTATGTGTCTACTTTACATCCTTCTGATATGAATGTCATGGAATCATTTAAATTTCTCTGAAAGGGACTATTTGTGCTACTCCTGATTTTATGTTTCTTGCTTCAAATATTTACCATCTACTTACTTTATCTAGATGAATAGTTATGATGGACTGGATAATTTTTCTTATGTTTCTTAAGTTAAAGCATTACTCTGGTCTTTTATTCTACTACCTATTCCACTATTATGAATTATTGTGATGAATGGAAATTTCTATCATCTAGAATTAAAAATTGCCACTTGAGTGAGAGAAAGAGGAGTACCACCTCTATAAAAAATTAGAGGGTATTTATATATCCTATGAGGTTTATCCTCTTTTACTTTAAATATTTTTAGAAAAAACTTAAATATTCCAATTTATGTGGGAACTAATATTTGAGTTTATCAATTCCCCTACAACACCTATAAAGATGATGTATATGCGTTGTGTTCCTTATGCTAGTGTAGTTATTATTTTTATGTAGGTTATGATTTGTTATCTTGAGACAGTTCATAGAAAATATTAGATGCAAAGAGGTTCTTCAAGTATTTGTGAGGTAATTCTAAATATTATATTTATTATCATCATGATTTTTCATGGGACCCTCACTCAATGGATATATAAGTTATGTGTTTCAATTGTTCGGTGAAGAAGCAAGTTAAGCGAAAAAATAACAAGTTGTACTCACTTTGTACACTTTTGAGGTAGAGTATATGGAAGCTACTCATGCTTTTAATGTTTAATGTGATAATTATAGTTCCATTTGTATAGATAAGAGCCCAACCTTTCATATAAAAAAAACATATAGGTATCTAGTACCATCTCATTAAAGACATGGTAGAGGATGGAAAGGTAATACCAGATAAAGCTAACAATTTGTGATAATGTTGCAAATGCATCGATGAAACTAGTGAACACAAGTAAATTCAAGTGGTGTTGTGAGTCTATGGGCATTATGGGCCCTAGAAATTGGCATACAATATGATGTGTTCTCTCTTACACTCTTTCAAGGTGTATCAAAAGTGAGAGATCTTCATAAGTATTTAATGGATATATTTTTCTTTGGGAGATCTTCATAGGTAAGGATTAGAAACTGGCATGTGTAGTTTATTTAGGGTTCAATAAGCTATCAATTTTTCTTGTTTTTTTAATGTAAATTATTGGGATACTATTGTGCAACTAGTGTGTAATTTTTCCAAAGAATAATAATGCTTAGGTAGTATCGAAAGTGGGAGATCTTCATAAGTGTTTAATGGATATATGTTTCTTTGGGAGATCTTCATAGGTAAGGATTAGAAATTTGCATGTGTAGTTTATTTAGGGTTCAATGAGCTATCAATTGTTCTTGGTTTTTTAATGTAAATTATTGGGATACCATTGTGCAACTAGTGTGTAATTTTTCCAAAGAATAATAATGCTTAGGTAGTTCAAGTCCTTCCTTTGAGACATGATATGCACACTTGTTGTAATTTTTCCAAAGAATAATATTGCTTAGGTGTATCTAAAGTGGGAGATCTTCATATGTATTTAATGGATATATTTTTCTTTGGGAGATCTTCATAGGTAAGGATTAGAAACTAGCATTTGTAGTTTATTTAGGGTTCAATGAGCTATCAATTGTTCTTGGTTTTTTAATGTAAATTATTTGGTGCCCTGTGATAGAGTGACTTCTCTTTCGTTAGGGGTTATTCCTACTAGTGTGATGAAGTTCACATCTAACATCTTCTGCGTAACTTTGGTTGTCTTTTGAGTTTGCATAACTTTTGTCGCATGGACCTCTATAGTCATGATTTTGCTTCTGATTTCATTCAATATTTTATTTCATCTTCAACATCTCCTTCTCTTTTTTCTTGTAAAACTTTCTCATCAGTTTTAATAGGGTACAACAAGAAGTCCACTATTTCCATATATATCTGACAAAACTCACTGGATATGTCATTAAGAATTCCCTCTTCTCACTCTTTCATTTCCTTTTTTAAAACTTAAAATGTATACATTATTGTGGAACATTATGTTTCATGAATCTTCTTGATTTTGGTATTGCCTCCCTCTTGTTGCTTGGCCCCATGTGGGCTCTCTCCCAATTTCAAATTGATCTGACACTTAATTTCCCTCTTTTTTTCCTTAACTTTGGCACATAACCTCAATGCTTGATACCTCTAAAACTCCTACAACTTATGATTTTGAACAAACCAACAAAGAAATAAATAAAATTTAGAACACGTAAAATCGAATTCACCATTGTCACAAGTCGCAATAAGACTATTAACCCGTCCATGGAAAACACATGGGAGGAGGCAAACTGTACATGAATATTGAGATTCATTTACAGGTTAGGATATGGTCATATTATGACCTTCTTATCACTATACTCGTTGCTTCACATCTTCTTCTGTCAATCTATTCAAAATGAAATTTCCTGCAATATGATAGATTAATTTTTTTAGAGGATAGGCATACATATATAAGTGTTCTTTTGGATTAGTAAAATGTATAATTACATAATATTGAAATACATAGATTACAAAGATTGATGAGTGGACGAAGAGTGGATGGACCAAAACTTGACGTTAGCTTTAAAAACATAGAATTTCATTCGAAAATTCTGCACAGCCTGGAACAAGGTGACATTTTAGTGGCTTATGCTTCTATTACAACCATTTGAAATTCCTTTCTTGTCTAAAAGGAGACAACAAAAAATACCTTTCTTATCTAAAAAACAAGCCTTTTAATTAACTGTGAGAAGGATTCTGAAAGTTAATTATTAAAATATAAATTGAAAATTATAGAAAAAATAAACTTGAGTGATGCTTATACACTTGGAACAGGATATGCTATGCTGCTAGCTTATGGGTATGGAACTGCTCGTGGTGCCTATTCCACTGCTGCTAGCTCTACATCTGCTGCAGGTGCTGGATCTACTGAGCCAAACTATCGATCACGAAGGTCAGAAGCACGATATCGATCAGCTGTAGTAGTGGCTAGTAGTGGCTGGTGCTGAAGATAGATCAACAACTGCTCCATCCACTGCATAATCGACAGAATCCGCCGAAGAATCTTATACTGCAGATCGAGATCGAAAGCCAGTAGTAGTTGATCCAGCAACAAAGCAAGCATCATAAGCAACACCAGCAACAAATGGTGATAAAGTCGATTCTGGTGATTGTGCTTTATATGAAGCATCAGTAGTACCCATATCAGTTTAAGCTCCATATACAGATGAACCAGTCAAAGAAGCATATTAACCAGGGTATCTAATTGCATATCCACCAATAGCATTCCTTCCTGTCCTAGCTTCCCTTTACCCGGATCCAGATCCACCAGTAGCATCTGAGTCAGCAGCATCTGATCCAGTCGTTGATCCAGTCGATGAACCCAGCCGTTCCAGCAGTACTAATTTAAGCAGAAGAAGTTGTATAGACGGTTCGAAAGCCAGTTCAAGAGCCGGAGCTAGCAGGAGTTCCTTGAAAACCAGTAAACCTAGTCACACTCATTTCTTTTCTAGCATTGTAATATAATAAACAAAAATCAATGTCATGAATATAAATGAGTGTCGCAACAGTGTGGCATGTTATGGGAAAAAGTTAGTGTTGAAATGAGTCGAATAAAAACAAACGTTACAATGTGAAAAATAAAATCAACCTCATAATATAATGAACTAAATTCAACATGGAAATGTTATGAACAAATTACAATGTTGCTAGATTTGATTTTACATTAATGTAATATGTATTCCAAATGACCATATGTTTACTCTAAGGCGATGGCAGGGACCTTATAACTACAACATGGTGTCGAAATCTCTAGAAGAGATTCACAACTCAGCGAGATATTTATTTACTGATTTTGGACATATTGTTGGAACCCAAAAGGTTTTTCCAAAGTTCAATGTGCTACTCCTTGAATGGTGTGACCATACCAAATTTTTCCAACTTGTAGTGGTCATGTGATAGTATAAAAAATTATAAAAAATTATAGTTTTTGGAGTATGGTTATGTTGGAGGATAGTATAATAAATTATAAAAAACAAGCCTTTTAATTAAATGTGAGAAGGATTCTGAAAGTTAACTATTAAAATATAAATTGGAAATTATAGAAAAAATAAAAAGACAATATCATGTTGACTATTTACTATTAAAAAAAAAGAAGACAAAGTGAAAGATTATAAATCTTTTAACTAAATTTTATTGAGTCAAAGACTACTGTGAGGAACTGTGTGGCGCAGTAGGGCGTTGGGCGGCTTGGTTGTCATAGTTTATGTTTTCGATATTAGCAGGGGCACTGGTGCTCGTGCTTACTGCTATTTTTCCTACGAAGAAGAAGGAGGAAGATGAATCAGGTTTTTGCGGCTGCGGCTGAACCGATATGCCGGTATTTGTATTTGGATCTCCTATTTCTCCTGCGAAGAAAGAGGAATACGATTCAGGTTTTTGCGGCTGCGGCTGAACGGATCGGTTGGTATTTGTATTTGGATCTCCTATTTCTCCTACGAAAGAGGAGGAAGACGAATCAGGTTTTTGCGGCTGCGGCTGAACGGATCTGTTGGTATTTGTATTTGGATCTCCTATTTCTCCTACGAAGGAGGAGGAAGAAGAATCAGGTTTTTGTGGTTGCGGCTGAACGGATATGTTGGTATTTGTATTTGGATATGGTGGACGTGATGATCTGTTATAATGGCCACCCACATTTCTGAAATTAGCTGACGGCTGCTGCTGCTGGGCGGGGCCGCCAAACCCTGGGCCTCTGTTATTTTTATTAGGGTTCTGCCTTTTGCGAGACACGGTGATCTCTCGGGACCGGAGGATGGAACCATTGAGCTTGAGGGCTTTGTCGACAATGCCGAGATCTGAGAACTCTACGAACGCATATCCCTGTGGGTTCCCGAACTCGTTTGTAGGAATGTTTATGCGGTTCACTCTTCCGCAGGACGCCTCAAAATGTGTGCGCAAGTCCTGTGCGGTGCACCAGTAGTCCACATTATCTACATAGACAGTGTACTTGTCGAATTCAACTCCTCCTCCTCCTCCTTGTTCAATCGGTATCGCCGCCTCTTCGATATTGTTGTCTCTATTTTCATCATCAGCAGCGGCCCGAACGTAGCTGAAACGCAAATTGGAGGACGACGGAACGGGGTGGTTATTTGTGTTTGAATATGGTGGCCTGTTAGGATTAGCACTCACGCTTCTCGAATTCCTTGGCAGCTGCTGTTGCACGGGAGGGCGAAACCCTCTGCTGGTATTATTGTTGGGATTCCAATTTCGGCGGTTTCTTTTGGCGCGTGACACTGTGATCTCTCTGGAACGGAGCACGGAGCCATTGAGTTGGAGGAGGGCTTTACCAACGCTGTCTACTTCAGAAAACTTCACGAAACCATACCCTCTCGGATTCCCAAACTGATTTGTAGGAATGGTAACGCGGTTCACCGTCCCGCAGCTCTTGAAATGTGTCTTCAACTCCTCCACTGTGCACCTGTAGTCCACATTATCTACGTAAACAGAATACGCTTCGAATTCTTCTTCTCCTCCTCCTTGTTTATTACGTATAGCCTCCTCATGGAACTGCACGTTCTTCACCGATTTCGCAGAATTCGCTGCCATCGCAAAACTATTTCACTATTATTCTTTTGCTGTAAGATCAATCAAGAAAAAATACAATCTTCTAATCGACTTGCTGTGTTTAGTAGGTGACTGTATCTAAATGGAATATATAAATATGTTGAACCACTGGATCGTATCAGACGTGTCGCTTCAAGGATTGTGGCCGACATATAAACAATTTGGCACATGATCAAGGTTTGGTTTGGCTCATAAAACTGGGTTGAGAGAAACGTGGAATTGTTGAAAGTTATTTTAATTTATATTATATTATACTATAATATGATAAGAGCTATCTCAACTTCTTGAACATTAAGAAATATGTCTTAATCTATCTGTTCATAGTAGGTTTATGGGATATCTATTCGGTAGGGTGAGTGTAGGTTAATGAAATTCCTTTTTAGTAAGGTAAATATAAAAAAAATAACATGTTTATTTAAAGGAATCATAAAAGATATGTCTGTAATGAATATTTAATATGATATAAAACTATGAATTATTAACAAAATTTATATTAATTTTATTATATCACATTTGAGTTTTTATTATTATTTTTACACAATGTACAAGTTTTTGTGTAAAGATGTTGAGTTTTTAAAATGAAGAATTTACTTTGTATAATGGTAAACAACTCATTGTTGATGTTTTCCAAATTTATATGGTTAATTTTGTATATTTCTAAAATATAAATATTTAATTTATGTACATAATGTGGTTTACTCCCAAAGTATAAGACTTGAGGAAACATTTTGAAGGTACATTTCTAAGAAGCACTAAGGTCACTAAGATGTATGTATTTTGATATATTTTCTTTTAAAAAAAAAAACATAGATAAATAAAAATAGATTCTTCATATTTTTTCTCTATAATAATAGATCATCCACAAATAGATCTCTTCAAACCCCTTCTCTAAAATAGTACATCAAAAAGAATAAATAATCTATAGATCTCTTCAAACCCCTTCCCTAAAATAGTACATCAAAAAGAATAAATAATCTAATCTTCAAACCCCTTCCCTAAAATAGTACATCCAAAAGAATAAATAATCTTTCATTATATCTCTAAATAGTTCATAATGGATCATACTCAAAGAGATCTCTTCAAAATACTTCCCTATAGTAGTACAACCACTACATTACACATACTTCATAACATCAATATATTGTGTATAACAAAACATAGATTTAGGGTTCTCAACACTCATATTTCATGTTAAATAAAAATTTATTGGTCTTTTAATGCATGTTATTGGGAGACCATTGTACAACTAGTGTGTAATTTTTCCAAAGAATAATAATGCTTAGGTAGTCCAAGTCCTTCCTTTAAGACTTGATATGCACATTTATTGTGCTTTCTATAAAAATGAGTATAGTTGATCTAAATAAAGTGATAAATTTTTCTTTTAACTATAGTGCTAATGGAAGGAGAGAATTATTTTGTACTTGAAGACTCCCCTTTATCATGTTAAAAACTATAGATGAATCACCCATGACATTAATCTTATAAATCCCATTGTCCAAAGAAAATTTTAGTAAGTAGTATAACACCTTGAATTCCCTCTAGCTTATTTATTCTTCCTATATTAACTTGAATTTAATCATGTATGTATTTGTTAAATATAGAATGAAATGAGTCCCAATGTCAAAATCTATACCTCAAAAAGTCCCATAAAAAATATCTAAGCTACTAACTTATCCACTTAACCTTTCGAATTAATCTTGTAATATGAAATTAAAGCATTAATATGGATTGCTGCTTGAAAAGTGCCCGCCATCTTCGCTTCAAATAGAATAATTGTTTCTAGCTAATTGTTTCCCCATAGAACTAGAAATGAGATTTCCTTTGAGCACTCTAGATATTGCCCAAAAAAACATTCATTGAGCCATGTTTTTATAGATTCACATTTACTAGATAACCAAACACTCCCCAACCTAAGCCCACACTTTTTGAGCATAACTACAATGCAAGAAAAATTCAGAATTTTTTTCCTCACTACACCTACAAACATAACAACTTCTTGGACCTACTCTATTCTTTTTCTAAAGGGCTTTCCATGTTAAAAAAATTGTTGTTCGATATGATCCACACAAAAAACTTAGAATTGGGTGGAGCCTTAACTTTCTATAGTTTTTAATACCACCATTTGGAATCCCTTAATCCTAGTCGAAAAAGTATTAAGTATCTAAGACCAAGCGTATAATCTCTCCATGTTCCAATATTCAAAGACCATATTAGTTCATTTGGGGAATTGTTCAACATTATATGTACCTTAAGTTTTTTTAAAAAACCATCCAACCTATGAGCCAAATTCCTTTCTCCAACCTTGGGACCACAAGAATGTGTCATCTGGACTATCAATCCAGCTAACTATGCATATTCTAATTACCTTTTGGGTATCATATGATTTTATTAGGGAGGAATATGTCTCTACCACACACCATTATTGAATATTCCCTCACTCTTACATGTGATTTGTATCTCTTTCTCCATGCTAGATAAGAACCTATAATTGGGAATGTTATTGTCATTTTTTTTTGAGAAAAACAATCGCAACTTTCTATTAGATAAAAAGTTACATTAGTTACATGCATAAATTGCATTCAACCACTATCCCAAAGGACCATATAAGCAAAAATATGGCTACAAGAAATATAAACAGCCTTGAGACCATAATAAAAAACATATTTACCTCATCATCTTGAAGCATGGATAGGATTTTCATGCGATGGCGAGTCACAAAAATTAAATAAGCTTGGCAGTTTATAGAGTCTGTTGTCATATATATATATATATATATATATATATATATATATATATATGAGACTAAAACTTGCTACATGTATAATGTATTTTCAAAAAGGATGCTGAAAATAAATATCACAAAAAAAATGCATTTAGATTCCAGTGAAAGGTTGGTGTTGAAAATGTTGGAAAAATTCAGAAATTTTCTCCTCACTACACCTACAAACATTACAACTTCTTAGACCCTATTCTTTTTCTAAAGGCCTTTCCATGTTAAAAAATTGTTTTTCGCAAAAAACTTACACTTGGGTGGAGCATTAACTTTTTATAGTTTTTAATACCACCATTTGGAATCCCTTAATCCTAGTCAAAGAATTATTAAGTATCCAAGACAAGGCGTATAATCTCCCCATGCTACAATATTCAAAGACCATATTAGTTCATTTTGGGAATTGTTCAACATTATATGTACCTTCTTAATTTTCTTCTAAAAAATCATCCAACCTATGAGCCAAATTCCCTTCTAAACCAAGGTCAGTTTCCTTTCTCCAACCTTGGGACCACAAGAATGTGTCATCTAGACTATCAATCCAGCTAGCTATGCATATTATAATTACCTTTTGGGTATCATATGATTTCATTAGGGAGGAATATGTCTCTATCACACACCATTATTGAATATTCCCTCACTCTTAGATGTGATTTGTATCTCTTTCTCCATGCTAAATAAGAACCTATAATTGGGAATGTTATTGTCTTTTTTTTTTTCGAGAAAAAAAAAAATCGCAACTTTCTATTAGATAAAAAAATTACATTCTTTACATGCATAAATTACATTCAACCACTATCCCAAAGGACCATATAAGAAAAAAATATAGCTACAAGAAATATAAACAACTCATCATCCTAAATCACAGAGAATATTTGCATGCCATGATTAGTTACAAAGAAATAAATAAGCTTGGCAGTTTATACAGTTTGTTTCCATGAGATAATTACATATAAATATAAGAGTAAAGCTTGCTACACGTATCATTTATTTTCAAAAAATATTTTGATGATTCTGAAAATAAATATCACAAAAAGTATGCATTTAGGTTCTAGTGAAAGGTTGGTGTTGAAAGTGTTGGATCATCCCATCTACATGATCAATGAATTTCCATACTCCCATATGTTTTCTAATGCCTTCCTTAGATATAAGGTACAATTCAGAGTTCTTCTCCTTGTAGATGTGATAGTAAGAGATAAAATTAAGGACTTGTTTTAACTGGAAAATCTCTTCAAGTATTGGAAGCAATGTGTGATTGTGGCATATTTGGGAAGCATTGAACCATTTTATAACATTTAATGAGTCTATAAAAACTTGAAATGGATGACATTAATATTAGAATACTTCCTAGCATAAAAATGGGTTTAAGATAAAGTAGCTATACATAATTTTTGGAACCCCTCCACAAGCCAATTTTTTTATTTCAAAAAGTGTGGATTTTTGATGTACATAACAAGACACCCCTAATAAGGGCTTTTAGAAGGCCTTAAGATAATGGCTTGTAGAATGCATTAAGATAATGTCACAACTTTTCCTTCTTGAACTCAACCTTGTCCTACCACAGAGGGTTGAGGGTGATATCTGCAAAAATTCCTTAGGTGCTTCTTAGAGATTACAATATATTAAGCTTGGCTTGTCCTTACTTGGCTCTGATCCCATGTTAATTTTTGGTTAACATGTTCTTATCTTAGGTTATTTACATCATATCCCCATTAATCCATAAGCAATCTCATTAAACATAGTTGTATCTAATGTAAGAACATAAGTAATAAAAGTAGAAGAAAAGCCAAGACAATAGAACACACGAATATGGCACAAGCCAGGGAAAAAACCCAATATGGGGAAAACCCTTATCAATTATTATTATCATTAATGTCAAAAGTTCAGCAAAGAGAAAAAGTACAATACTTCAAAGTCATAATGATTTGCAAGAAAGAAGGATTAATACTACTTCCCTTAGACAAGAGGATGGTTCAAACAAGGGTGCAAATCTAATGTTCAGTGTAGGCTTCCAGGACTAGTGATTGCTCTATAATTTAGGTAAGACTAACTAGGGCATAAACACAGTTAGTTCCTACCTTTCGTCTCAAGAGTCTGTATGTTGATCAGCGGTTGTCATTGATGTCAACCCAAGCAGCACCAGGGGCTAACCCAATATTGCATGGGAATTTTGACCTACCAAATTAATATATTCTGGGTCAATAATGCTTTTGATGGTTTCTACTTTTCGAGATGTTTCCGTTGATATATGGCACATCATATAATTCTTCACAGTTTGAGAGATACTCATGTTTGAAGTTTGTACCCCCAGTTAGTGGGCTAAAACCCCATGGGGTTGGGGCATGGGTCATTGAAAAGTCATAATTAATATTTTTTAAGCTCCTAAGATCCCTCCCACGTTCACTTGTTGAAGCCCCTCTCAACTTAAGCATTCATATAAATTGTGATCTTCATTTCCTCCTTATGCATGGGATTTGGCCATCTGAAACAGGTCATCGTGGAATTTTCGCTCTAACGTTTTTTCTATGAAGGCTCAGAAGCTGAAATTTTTATGAGGCAAAGCCAAAATCCTGAGGAAGCTTTAGTAAAGATTTCAGATCAAGTTGCACAATATTTTTGGAGATATGATTTGTGGAAGTAAGGATTTTTGCAGGCTCCTGAAATTCATCTCAAAGAAGTGACCTTGGTAAAATCATCATAAATCTCTCTCTGAGTATCGGATTGGAATTCTATAAAAAGTAGAAGATAGTGCACAGTCTGTAGTTTTCGCTCTATCAATTTCAGAGGCAAATGAAGAAACACTGACACGTGGCATGCCGTACAAGTGCGCTCTGCTGAAACAATCCATAATTAGGGTAGTGTGAGAAATTGGGTATAAATCTCTCTTGAAGAATCCAAATTGGGTCAGACCTGTGGCATTGGAAAGAAGACTTAGAGGAATACTATAGGACAAAAAATAAGATATTGAGGATCTGAAATAACAGAGATACACCAGATTCAATATCGAGCTCCTAGAAGGAAAGAAAAAGCTAGATCATGTGTTGTCAAGGATTGCAAAGGACCAGAATTTCTACAACAGAAAAGCAAAAAAAGGTGCAGAAGAGGGTAGCATGACAAGAGAAGCAACCAAGGTGCATAACAGTAGCAAGAAGTTCATCATATGAAGTCATCAAGTGGGCAGCATTGCATACAATCATTGTAAAGGTATCATTGTACTTAGTCATTGTAAATACATTATTGTACAAATTGTACTAGTGTCTATCTGCCAAGGGTTGAAGAGGCAGTGTTGGGAGGTCTAGGATCATCATTAGGTGGTTGTGTCAAAGTTGGGGTTATGGTCTAGTATATTTTCTTCTTCTACATCATTCTATATCATTGTAAAGTGGACCATTCTCCCTGGTACGAAAGTCCATTCTTCTTTTATTCTTCTATAGGGTGGTAGGGTGGTGCTAGGGTGAATTGTAGCTCATTGGGTGTTGGGGCATTCGTTCAGTGACTACTGAAGAATATCAGTCGTTGGAGCGTCCATCCAATGGGAGTTGGAGAAGAATGCTTTTATAGATTCTAGGAAGTTGGAGCTTTATTTTCAATTGAAGTTGAAAAGAATTATTAGAAAATAATTAGGTGGTTTTTGTCCCAGAGCGAGTTTCCACCTTAAAAACTGTGTGCATTTGTGTTCCTCTTGTTTGCTGCTATCATTTTACAAACACTGATAATAATTGAAGATTAACTAATGCTCTAATTGAAAGAAATACTGATTCACCCCCCCTCTCAGTATTTCCAACAATTGGTTTCAGAGCTTGGTTCCTTCAATAGCAGTTTAACAGCTGGAAGGAGGTCATGGAGTATACCAAGAATGGTATACCTCTATTAAATTAAAATAATTATGCACTTTGGAAAGGAAGAATGGAGGTCTATCTCTTGGCGCAAGGTTACGAAGTATGGGACACTGTTCAAAATGGATTTACATCAATCGCGGATGAACAAGGTAAGAAGAATTTGGTAAATGATGCAAAAGAAAAGAATATTATTATCAGTGGAATTATTGAATCTACTTATCATAAGGTGTTGGGTTGTAAAACTGCCAAAAATGTATGGGACAAGCTTGAGAATATATATGCATGTGACTCAAATGTCAAAGAAGCAAAGCTTCAAATCTATAGAGAAAAATTTGAGCAACTCAGAATGAAAGAAGATTGCAACATTGCTGCATACTTCCAATACGTTGATGAAATAACCAATACTCTAGAAGGATTGGGAGAGCCAATTGACGAGAAGACTATTATACGGAAGATTCTTAGAACGTTACCAGGGAGATTCAACCCAAAGGTATCGGTCTTAGAATACAGTGCAAATCTAGACAAACTCAGCAAAGAGGAATTACATGGAGTTCTCATAGCATATGAAATGAGACTTGATGAAGAAGAGGGTACTTCACATCTAAAAACTGTGTTCGTTGCATCTAAGAAAACCAATAAGGATAAACAACCTTCAATTGAAAAGACATGCACATGCAAGTGTGAAGAAAAGGGAGATGATGAAGAAGGTCTTTCAGATGAAGAATATGCTTACTTCACGAGAAAACTACAAATTGGTAAGGGAAAATTCAAAGGTAAACTTCCATTGATATGTTTCAACTGTAATGAGGTTGGGAATTTTGCAGCAAAATGTCCAAACAAAAGTAATGGCAACTCAAAAAGAAAGAAAGGCTTTAAGAAATTCAACAAGCAAGGATCCAAAAGGAACTTTGTCTCTAAAGAAGATAGCTCATCATCCGATGAAGACAATGATAGTGAAGAAGAAGCCAATGAGAGAGTATTGTTTATGGCCAAGCACAATAAACCCAAGCACAATAAGCAAGAGGTATCAAACAATGAAGAAGAAGGATGGACCATAGATGAATTTTATGAGGAAGCAATCAAGCTTATAAAAGATCTCAAGGTAGAGAAGATCCGTTCCAAAACTCTTGAAGAACAAGTTCAAGGTCTCAAAATTGAAGTTGAAGAACACAAATGCATTGAAGAGTCACTTCAAAAGAAGTTGGAAGAAATAAACCAAGAAAGGGAAGAATTAGAAGCCGAAGTAGTCTCGCTACGTGAGGAAGTGAAGAAAGGAAAAACTATCCAAAACTATGCCAACAGCTCAAGGGCATTGGAAGAACTCATCAACAATCAACGATCTTACAACGACAAAACTGGCATCGGTTACAAAGAAGAAGAAGCAGGACCTTCTACAACAAAATACAATGAACCTATGAGATCTAACATGCATGTAGACTTCATTGGACAAGATTCGCAAGAACAACCTTGGAAGACAATTCCTCGATGAAAATTTCCATCCAGGTACCAACATATTTTTTATGGCTACTGTTATTCATGTGGAAAATTTGGTCATAAAGCTGTAGAATGTCGCACGTACCCTAGGAACGAATACAATTCCAGGAGATCTGTCAAATATGAACCTCCCAGGGCTCAGCGAAATATCAATAGATTTTAACATTTAAGAAATAATATTGAATGTTACAAATGTCGAAACTTTGGACACATAGCCAAAGACTGCAGACTTGAAAATCCTCTAGAAGAATCTTCGAAGCCACATAATGAACGAACATGGAAGAAGAAGAAGAATGATAATTGTGCTCTCGCTTTCAAGGCTCAAAAGAACAAAGATGTGTGGTATGTTGATAGCAGCTGCTCAACGCATATGACTGGAGATAGAAATAAATTTGTATCTCTGAAAGAGAAGAAGGATGGAACCGTGTCCTTTGGAAATGATGGATCTTCAAATGTTATAGGATCAGGTACTGTCACTCTCGGAAGAAAATATGTTCTAGCCAAGAATGTTCTATTGGTTGAAAACATGAATCACAATCTGCTCAGTGTTGGACAAATGTGTGATCAAGGACACACAATACTATTCAACTCCAAGAAATGTGAAATCAGGAAAGGCGTGTATGGTGAAATTGTGGCTACAGCAAGTCGAGCTCCAAACGACATATATGTTCTGGATGAAGCAACTAAAGCATTTCTAATAGCTAAAGAGGATGATACAATAATTGGTAGCAACGATGATCGACTAAGTAAGAATTTTTCTACAAAGGTGCAAAGTGATTTCGAGATGTCTTTACTTGGTTGCAAATTTAGCATAGATGACTCATCTAAGGATGTGGATAAAAGGTTGTACAGATCTATGATTAGTATTCTTCTATATGTAATAGCCTCCCGACCAGATGTTATGCAAGCAGTTGGACAAGTAGCAAGATTCCAAGCAGCACCAAAAGAATCACATATTAAATATTCGCCAGCATTGGAATATCTTCGCCAGAAGCTTGGGATTCTCCCAAGTTCTCATTAGATTTTCCTTTTTCAGAATATAAAGGGGGAGTGGAAGTGTGTGCAGGTCTGCAAGACGGTTGTGTGTCAGCGCGAGTGGAAGTGTGTACAGGTCTACAGGATGGTTGTGTTTTAGGGGGAGTTACCCTTTGCCATTGATGTCAAAGGGGGAGAGAATGTTGTAGGAAGAGGTGTCATGATCGCAGGGGGAGTACTTGTGTTGCCATCAATGCCAAAGGGGGAGATTGTTGATCAGCGGTTGTCATTGATGTCAACCCAAGTAGCACCAAGGGCTAACCCAATATTGCATGGGAATTTTGACCTACCAAATTAATATATTCTGGGTCAATAATGCTTTTGATGGTTTCTACTTGTCGAGATGTTTCCGTTGATATATGGCACGCCATGTAATTCTTCACGGTTTGAGAGATATTCATGTTTAAAGTTTGTACCCCCAGTTAGTGGGCTAAAACCCCATGGGGTTGGGGCATGGGTCATTGAAAAGTCATAATTAATATTTTTTAAGCTCTTAAAATCCCTCCCACGTTCACTTTTTTAAGCCCCTCTCAACTTAAGCATTCATATATTTTGTGATCTTCACTTCCTCCTTAGGCAAGGGATTCGGTCATCTGAAACAGGTCATCGTGGAATTTTCGCTCTAACTTTTTTTCTAAGAAGGCTCAAAAACTGAAATTTTTATGTGGTGAATCCGAAATCTTAAGGAAGCTGCAATAAAATTTTCATATCAATTTGCGCAATATTTTTGGAGATATTATCTGTGGAAGTAAGGGTTTTTGCAGGCTCCTGAAATTCATCTCAAAGAAGTGACCTTGGTAAAATCGTCGTAACTCTCTCTCTGACTATCGGATTGGAATTCTGTAAACATTTTCAGATAGTGCACAGTCTGTAGTTTTCTCTCTATCAATTTTAGAGGAAAATGAAGAAACAGTGACACGTGGCATGTCATACAAGTGCGCTCTGCTGAAACAGTCCATAATTAGGGCAGTGTGAGAAATTGGGTATAACTCTCTCTCAATAACCACCAGTCTTGGCCTATGGCATTGGAAAGAAGACTCATAGGAATACTACAGGACCGAAAATAAGATATTGAGGATCTAAAATAGCAGATATACACCAGATTCAATATCGAGCTCCTAGAAGGCAAGAAAAAGCTAGATCATGTGTTATCAAGGGTTGCAAAGGACCAGACTTTCTACGGCAGCAAAGCAAAGCAAGGTGCAGCAGAGGGTAGCATGAAAAGAGAAGCAACCAAGGTGCATAATAGCAGCAAGAAATTCATCATATGAAGTCTTCAAGTGGGCAGCACTGGATACAATCATTGTAAAGGTATCATTGTACTTAGTCATTGTAAATACATTATTGTACACATTGTACTAGTATCTATCTGCCAAGGGTTGAAGAGGCAGTGTTGGAGGTCTAGGATCATCATTAGGTGGTTGTGTCAAAGTTGGGTTTATGGTCTAGTATATTTTCTTCTAAATCATTCTATATCATTTTAAAGTGGACCATTTTCCCCGGTACGGAGTCCATTCTTTCTTTATTCTTCTATAGGGTGGTAGGGTGGTGCTAGTGAGCTGGGTGTGCCTCATTGGGTGTTGGGGCATCCGTTCTAAGATCACTAAAGAATCTCTGGGCATCGGGGGCATCCATCCGTTGGGAGTTGGAGAAGAATGCTTTTCTAGATTCTAGGAAGTCGAGCTTTATTTTCAATTGGAATTGAAAAGAATTATTAGAAAAGTATTAGGTGGTTTTTGTCCCGGAGTGGGTTTCCACCTTAAAAATTGTGTGCATTTGTGTTCCTCTTGTTTGCTGCTATCATTGTACAAACACTGATAATAATTGAAGATTAACTAATGCTCTAATTGAAATAAATACATATTCACCCCCCCTCTCAGTATTTCCAACACTGTATACAAAGGAAAACTTATATTTATTGGTCACATTTCTGTTTTACTTGCAAATAAGAGGTGATTTGCATGCATGTTTGATGGGAGATCTTGGAGTTGCAAAGAGTCAGTTGTTGAAACACATGATTAGTGTGGCACATCGAGGATTTTACACCACAGGTCGAGGAAGTTTTTGTGTTGGTCTAGCAGTTGTAATTCAAAGGATCAGGTCACCAACGAAATGGTCCTTTAAGGCAGGGCCCTCGTATGTTTATGAGATTTATTCTTTAAAATTGTTTTATTTTAGATTGAATGCATAAGAGGTTTCACCAATATATATCTTTCGACACCTTCAGAGCAGTAACATAAGTAATGTATCTTGTATGTGATGAATCAGGTGTGATGCTATGGATGAGACAATCTGATGCTATGGATGAGATAGACCATACTATTATTCATGAAGTGGTGGAGAAACAAAGTGTCAACATTGCAAAGGTGGCCATAACAACCTCTATAAATGCACATACTATTGTTTTGGATACCGCTATTGCTATTATTATTCAGTTTGAAGGTAGCTTCATATGAGGTCCTACCATGAATATGAATTTGTGAATGCCATGAATTCTAGAGATAGATCTCATGGAGTTGCATAAATCTAGTGGGACACACGGAAGGTGTCCCATATATAAGCAAAGGCTTTTGTTTTATCAAATTTTTTATAGAAGAATATATATGTAATTAGAATGTTGTGCTTATTGGGGGATTCATTCATCTCTTCTTCTTTTTTAACTAAAGCTTTTCTGTGTCTTTTCTTCCAACTTTTTCTTGTTAAAGTTTTTATGTGCTCTTCAGTTATAGATATTGGATAGAAAGTATGAGGTATATTTTCATTTTTGGATTTGTAAGCCATTAGGATACATTAGAGGATAGATAAATTTGAAACCTTTTTAAACTCATATATTGACTTGTACAAATATCCTAGTGCCCTTAATTTTTCTCCTATTTAGGAACTTGAATTGGTTAAAAGGAATTAATCTATTTTTATAGTGATTTTGTTTCCTTGCTCTTACATAAATTTGGTTTTACATTACGTGTCTTCAATCAGTAGTTTTTTTATTTAAGATTTAACTATATATAGTGTTCTCAACTTTCTTTTCCTAATTTTATTTCCATAGCTAATTAATAGTTCCTTATATACTCTTCACTTGAAAGGACAATATGGCTCATGTTTGCTTTCTGGTATTTTAGTGTACATTTTATCCTACTTCCGTGATGGAACTTTAATTTTGATTTTTTTTTTATACTATGTTCTTTATGACAAGGGTTGGTATGATCTACGAACAACGCCTGTAGAGAATATTAAACTTCCTCCAACATTTCTTTATCGTTTTGACTTGTTGTGGCTGATACTTGATAAAATTGGTATGGACAGTGATATGGAAATGGCAAGACATGTATTATACGTGCATCAAAAGTGTGAGCCACCATATTTAAGCTTTACTCCTCTCGAGTCTTCTATCCTCGGGTGAGTTTTTGTCACCTTTTCTTTAGATGTGATGCTCGAACATCTATACTCTAATGACAACTAGATTTTAATCTTATGATGGTAAATATTTTCCAATGCTTATAGCGACAGCAGAAAGAAGGGTATCACCTTCTATGCATAAATACCTTACCGAATATATTTATAGTGCTTATTCTTCCATGAGAAGAGAGGAAGCACAAAGTGATGCACCAAATTCTTACACCATTGCCAGAACACTTCTAAGCATGTTTCACATCTCAGTGGTTATTTATATGTTCCTTTGTGCAATTACCTAGTGTTATGTGAAAGTTCTAGGAGAAATGACTTTTCAAATTATTATCCTTTCAACACTAGAGTGAAGTTGTGACTAAGAAACAACATTAACCCAAATTTGGCCTTTTAATCTCAAAAACTCATTTATTGACAAAATATTATGTCTTTTTTTCTTTTATCTAGATTTATTTTTCACTAGCCCTAAGGTGGCTTAGATTCTTGGAAACAATGGATCAAATTGATGTAGATGAAGGCCGAATATGCAAATGTCAAATTTCTCCTTATATGCCGATGAAATAAAGAAAAATGGTCTGGATTCCATATCTAATATCAATTCAACCATAAGGGACGAGGCTTCTTGAATGAATACTATGGATGTCTTCGATGCTAATGCTAAGAACTGGGTTTCTTGAAAGGTACTCTCCACATACTGTAAATAGCATGAGAAATATCATTAGTTAAAATTCCCTAATCAAGGTTGGTTTAAATGCATCTAATTGGGTCTCTTGCATGCAGGATTACCTTGAAACTCAAATAAAGGAGTGCTGGGAAGAGTATGCAACATTGAATGTGTGTCAGATTGATCCCAATACATTTAATATTCATTTTATTGATGCCTAAGATGTTGAAGAAACGAATAATGTATCATACAATTGTAAATTAAATATCTTCATTGTTCAACTCTTTTAGTAAAGATATTTTTGTTTTTTAGATGTCCTTAAACTAATATGAAACTCAAGGTTGAGTTTCCTCTAGGAAAACTCACGAGGTTAGACGTGTCAACAATTATCTTCTAAACAATGATTGCATGTGGACTTCCATGAACATGACACTAGGACAATAGTCAAGAGTTATGTTATGAAGTGTCATTGTATGTATTTAGGTAAAAAATACGTGTTTCAAGATAAAATCTAAATGGTTTCTATTGTGACTTAGGCACATGGTATCAAATTATGCTCCTAAAGACCTTAGAGAATATATTGCAAGTGCTTATTCCTCCATGAGACAAGAGGAAGCACAAAGTGATGCACCACATTCTTACACCACTTCCAGAACACTTCTAAGCATTTTTTGCACCTCAATGGTAATTTATATGTTCCTTTGGGAAATTATCTTGTGGTACGTGTGAGTTATAGGATAAGTGACTTTTCAAGTTCTCATATTTTCAACACTAGAGTGAAGTTGTGACTAAGAAACAACATTAATCCAAATTTGGCCTTTTAATCTCAGAAAATCGTTTATTGACAAAAGCTTATGTCTTTGTTTCTTTCATCTAGATTTATTGTTCACAGGCCCTAAGTTGACTTAGATTCTTGGAAACAATGGCTAAAAGTGATGTAGATGAAGCCCTCAGGCTGAGGAAAATGTCAAAGTTCTCCTTATATGCTGACGAAAGAAAGAAATATGCTTTGGATGCTATATCTAACAACTATTCAATCACAAGGGAAGAAACTCCGCTAATGAATACTATGGATGTCTGCTATGCTAATGCCTTGAACCAGATTTCTTGAAAGTTACTCTCCATAGACTATAAAAGCATGAGAAATATCATTAGTTAAAATTTCCTAATCAAGGTTGGTTTAAATGCATCTAGTTGGGTCTCTTGCATGTAGGCATACACTGAAGCTCAACTAAAGGAGTGCTGGGAAGAGTATGCAACATTGAATGGGTGGAAAATTGATCCAAATACATTTGATATTCATTTTATTGATGCCTAAAATGTCCAACAAGAGAATAATGTATCATATAGTTGTAAAGTAAATATCCTCGTTTTTCAACTCTTTTAGCAAAGATATTTTTGTTTTTTAGATGTAATTAAACTAATATGAAACTCAAGGTTGAGTTTCCTCCAGGAAAAATCATGAGGTTAGACGTGTCAAGAATTATCTTTTGATCAATTATTGCATGTGGACTTTGATTAACATGACACTGGGAAAAAATTCAGGAGTTTTTTTATAAAGTGTCATTATATGTGCTTATGTAAAAAAATACGTGTTTCCAAATAAAATCTATATGGTTTCTATTGTACATGGTTTCCTACGTGTTTCTTGATTTTAAGCTTAACCTTGAACTGTTTCTTAAGCTTCAATTTAAAGAAAATTGGTGGCAAATTCATCAATTACAACAAAGCTCCATATGAAATTTAATTTTGAAACAAAGCATGGAACTAAGTAGATAGGAAAGGTTCAAATAAGGAAAGATATGCTTTGAATTCTTTTTAGTTGCAACAATCTTATTGTTAGGTGGGAAAATTTGAAAAATTATCCCTTGTATTTGAAAATTCATGTGCTTTCTTCCTTTATTGAAAATGGTAAAGGAGGAAAAAAATGTTACTAACATAGCTTCTTGAACAGTGGCATATTCTAAACTATGAATAGGTTTTCATGGGCATGTGACATGAAAATATCAGGAACCAATTTATTGTTATGTTAATATAGGTAGGCAGCATATGTAAGTTTTACCTTTTCGATTAATTCAAATGTTGGGAAGTTATGCAGAAATGAAAAATGAAAATTGTGCAAGAAAACAAGTCAAACATTAGAATCCTTACACTAGACATAACTTTTACTCTCTCATAAATTCAATATTGACTAAAATTAATATTTAAGGATAGGAGAAGTTGAAATTGAGTTTATTGTAGTGTTTAATGAAAAAAAATTAGTTTTCTAATCATATTAATGTATGGTTTTCTGATGTTCTTAATGAGGGACTGCATCATTCAAGGTAGTTGTTGAAATGAGGCATAGAGGCCATAATGTCACTAATTAGATTTTTTGATGTAAATAATGTAATAATGGTTAGGTATGTTTCCAATTCAACACTGATAAGGTCGGTTGAGATGCTTAAAGTGTAAATGATTTTGCGTCTAAATATTTCATGGAGGGTGTGATAGTTACTTCGTTAATTTGTGTTTTTTTGTAAATTTTCTACTAGTAATTTATACTTAGCTAAGGACCTCTTTCTCAAGGTATTGTACAATTGGATTTTTTCCTGATGCATTTTTTCATTGGATTGGGCCTCTTTCTCATTGTTATTTTAGTCCTCAACATGAGTACAAATATAGTATTGAATCATTATAATTGGTAGAAATGACGAGGCGCTTGAACTTGGAGGTATGAGCTATAACATTGATAACACAAGAATGTTAATGACTAAAGAAAATAAAAATCAATTGAAAATATTATCACTCTGTAATTTTAGTTGGGTTATGTCAGCTAAAATATGGAGGTAACCATTTCAAACCTTCTTTGGGATTGAATTCTAGCCCTTCAATCCAGAGGGGGATCTCTCTCAAATCTTCTTTCAGATATGTACAATAAAGCTTGAATAGAGGCTAGATCTGTGGTAGTAGGAAAATATGAGTGGTAAGACAAAAAGGAGCAAGCCATTGGGCTTTGGAGTCATGAATTTGAATCTTGAGTCAGGATTTTAGTGGCTAGTGATAATGCTCATGGAAACAGTGGCAATAAAGTTGATGTTTGTTCAAACAAAGATTGGTAGTCATAGTAATAGATAAAACAAGCAAGAAAACAAATAGAGAACTATTATAGAGCACTTGAAGAAGTGAATTATATAACTCTTAAGGTCAGCAGTACATTACTAATTACAAAGCATGAAGGAGAATTCTGTAATTAGTTTGAAAAATAAAATGAGATGTAATTAGCACTGAGCATCTATGGGATGAATCTAGTGCAAATTTCACAGTAAAGAGAGCAATTGTTTGATGTAGGGAATAAAAATAATAAGTAATATGAATTATGTGTAACATAAAACATTTAAAGATTTGAAATAATAATAATAATAATAATTGAATAAAAATGGATTACTAAATCTCTAGTGTGAGAAACAAAATTCTACATTGAAGAAGACCTTTCATTAATATCCTTAAACATTGTACCCAGGCCTGCTACAAAGGAGTCAAATCCTTTTTTAATCTAATAGCACTAATATATACAAAAGAGGCTCGTTGACCTTACTCTCCTAATACAAATTGAAAAATAAATCCTAATCTAATAGTTATTACATGATATTTCTATGAGATTTCTCCACCTAAATACATTCTAGATTAGTTAAGCTACAAGAAGCATGTTGCTGACATCTGGAAGATATGATCTGGATAAAGTTGAAGAAGAGTGAAGGTATTCAAATAAGTTGAATTAGAAGAATTCTACTTGGCTTAGAAGTCTGTTTTTCATAGCTTCTCTGATTGAAAAACCTTCCTCATGATTTCAAAGACTCGTCCTTTTCCCTTTGAGTTGGCTAGGTTTTAGAGCCTTTTGCCATATCATCCCCTGCCCTATCACTTTTCCACTCAGCTTTGCTGAGCCACTCTGCTATCAAGTCCTGCTACTAGAAGTTGCTACTAAATTGCCTTAATAGATAAAAGTAACATGTCATGCCACATATTCTTCTTTGCTTTCAATGTGACTCCTCTTGTGCTTTGTTGCTACTAAATAAGTGTATGCAATTGTGGAGTATAATTTCTTTGCATGAACTCTTGTCTTTGAAGCCAATACATTAGACCTTAGAATTTTTTGAACAACTTGTTGTTGTAAAGCATCGTCTTGTTTTAAATCCATCTTAGGCTTCATCATTGGAGCCTGTTGCAGAAATTGATCATTATTTTCAAGTTTTGGAGTTATAACCTTTTTACTTAGATACCTTATAACCTTGTCATTCTTAATCCTGACAGTTGTATGTAAAGACAGTGTAACAAACATATATTTCATGAGATTTATTGATATGCAATATATTTCTCTAGAAACAAGAGCCTTCATGTTAGAATTTCACCAAATATATAACCTAGGTTTCAAATGTCAATGACGGGAGTATTCTTCAAGAAGAATGAACCACATAACTCAGGGGCTCTATGTTTTCAAAGAAGTGTGAATCCTATATTATTTTTGTGCTCAGACATGAAAATTTCTGCTGAGATATGTTGCAGGGGAGTTTGTTTCATTGACTGCATATAAAGAGGAAAACGTTGGTATTCAAGCCAATCCTACCTCCAATGTTTGTGATGATTTGATCTTATGCTTGTTCTGATCTCACTTATAACACTTTTCCCTAATTCATGTCTACTTGTAAATTTTTTGTAGTAGAACATGACCAATTTAATGAGTAGGCCAAGAGCATCAAATAAATGAGTGATTTCCACGTTCAACACCAAGTGATCACTAGCATCTATGAGAGCTTTCACACCATCAACATCACCCATCAATAATTATAATTCCCTGATATATTTTTTCAATGATAAGATTGTAAGTGGACTCCATCTCTTTCATTTTTTCATCAAATTCATCAGCCTCAGCTAGCTAGTTATTATCCAACCACTAGATTTCTTGCTCAATTACATATCCAATCCTTTGTTTGTTAGATGAATCCAACTTGTCCAAAATTTTCTTGGGCTTGATTTTGTTCCTCATGTTTTAGGCATAGTTCTCTAACAAATTTTTTGGATTCTACATTCAACTTCAGCTCCTCATCCTTTCTGCTTGTGGTGAATTCCTAACATCTGTAGAGTCCTCGGGCTATGGCATACAGTTGACACCTGCACAATCTTTCTCTAGCTCGGCGCTTGACATATGACACCTGAAAAATCACGCTCTCTTGCTAGTACAAATCTCCATTAATCAGTTTGTCATTTGTGAGCTCGATATCCGTAGGCCCTTCAACTCGATCAATGTTTGCACATGTTGAGGCATCATGTCATTGTGCTAGGGATATAAATATAAATGGGTATAAAAAATGTTAATGAAAAAATGAATACCTACAATATATAGTGAAAGTAGGGGTTTTTTAAATTGGGAAAATGTATTGGGTTAGTATTGGTAAGGGGTTAAATAAAGTGATTTTTAGAGGTATTTTCCAATATGTGTTCAAATTAAGGGTATTGTTTAGTATGCCATGAACACATGTGATATGTCATAGGTTAATTGAGTGATGCCCTTGTGCCGTGTCTTGCCAAAGGAGATGGAAATCCATTCCTTATTTCTTTGAAATTAGAGATCCACACTCCCCTACTAATATATAAGATGGCACAGTAAGGACAACACTTTATAAGAAATTAATACAAAATATAGTACAATATGGGTTAAATTAAAGATCAACCTGCCCCTATTTCTTCGAAAAAAATAGACTTAGATCAAAATAAGGAAGAGCGGGGATGGAAGGTTATTTAAGAAGCAATAGGTTTCTACCATTAGGTAGACTTCACCAAATACATTTATTTGGATAGTGGGAGAGAATGCAAGAGGAGTTAACTCGGAACAACAACAACAAAAAAAAAGGGGAAAACAGGACTAGAAGCTTTAGTTTCCCAAGGATGGAAAATATATAAGTTGGAGAGTATGATGAGCATTTGTAGTGAATACTTTGAGGGTCTATCTATTATTCCTTTTTTTACTAAAACATATACTTTTTACCTTTTTAATATGCAATTTTTATATTTTAAATGATAAATAATGAATTCAATTAGGATGTGTAATTAATGATGAGAATGATTATGTTTTCATTTTTTTGGTAGAAATAGTGCATTGGACATGGCAGGATATTGTAAAGGACCTTTCGCCAACATCCTTGAAAGAAAATGGGGATCTTGCTTTTAATATTTCTAGCACATAAACTAAAGTTGCTCAAGTAACCCAAGTACACATGTCAATTGAAGATCAATCTATCATCACAAAAAACAAACTCTCCCTAATTTTGGTGATATTGGAGGAATTCAACCCCACCTATCAAGGGGTCTATTCTCTACTACATGCATAAATTTAGGATTTCAATCTTACAGTAGTTAGTTCATTTTTTGTTGTTGTATAAGTTGGTTTTAATCTCAAATAATTTCAAATTTTGAAAGAATGTATTCATTTTTGTCATGTTGATGAAGAAAGTTATTTCTTTAGTCTATTATTGTTTATTTTCTTAGTTTCTTTAGCACCTTGAGGAGCACTCATCCAAAGGACTCAAAGAAATTTTTTAGTATATTTTCTCAACCCAATTTCCTATTTTATCATTTGCTTATAAATTTTTCTTATAAAATTGTAATATTTTCATGTATTCACTTTCCTATTGAAAGATACATTCCATGACATAACTCCTCTATTGAGTGAAAATATGATTCTTAGGAATCTTCTTAGGTTGTTAAGTATTTTTAATGAGCATAAAGTAATTTTATCTCTGGTTAAAACTTTATTTAACTAACTAAGAAATTTTCCTATAGAACAATGCAAAACTCTTCTTTTAGCATATTTCTCCATGGTAATTTAAATTGTTATACAACACCATTAATGGAATCACGCAAGGAGGTATGAAAAAATGGAAATTATGATTTGAGTATTCCTCCTTTAAATTATTGTTGTGGGTGTTTATGCTTTCCTTACATTTTGAATTCTTCTTTCTACAATTTATATCAATAGCATTTGCTTATACCTACAAAAAAATATTCAAATTTAATTAGATATAACTAATAGAGTATACTTTTTTTCAATAAATAGTTGGTTTCCATTGTAATTGAGTTAAATATATTTCTATTAATATCATGATTTTTTTTTCCATTAGCTAAACCATCATAGTAATACCTAGGGTACCATTTTCAAATCCATGATAGTAAAACCTAGGGTGTCATTCTCCCCTTCATTAGGTATGATCATTAACATAGGTGGGCAATAAGGAAAAAAGAGTGTGGCTTTCACATATACTGCATATCACTTCTGAAGTTTGTGTGAATCATGGGTTGATGATTAGATTTTGTATCAACAACAAGATAACATTATTGTTGCAAATTTGAAGCCACTAGTAGGTTATAGATAAAAAAATGGTAGCTAATTAACTATTATTAATGTTTTCTTAGCAACCCATTGAATGGAAAACATGATTTATGTAGGTAATTATTAGATATATACCAAACAATATTAAAAGTGGGATACATCCAATAAGAAAAGGAGACAATCATTACATGGAGATCCAATGATCTCTCTATCTTCCCAACTTAGAGAATTATAGTGCTCCATAGCTTACAAATGGTATTTTTATTTCTCTCTAGAATAAAATATCACTAAAAATGTTTATATATTTAGCATAACTAAAACTAGGTTTTTTCCTAAATCATTTGATTTTAGAGAATTGGATTCCAAGTCTGCGATTAGATTTGATTATGAGCATATATTGATTGAATTAAATGGAAGTGGAAGAAATATTTTCCCTTAACTCCAAAAAATTTCAGGAGGATGTTATTATTTCCAATTTCGAACAAATTCCCTAGATTCTCTAAATAATATTCCTTCTTAGACTCTTATGGTGGTGGAATTAATTCACTGAATTTTTTTTTTTATCTCCACCTTCTAGCAAGTTAATTAATCATTCTCAAATTGATATGCTCATCATTTATTAACCATATTAGGACTTCACTTGGATATTTTCTTGGATTTTCAATCAAGACATACCCATCTGCACTCCTAGGTATAATATATACATTCTACACTACTTCATACAAATGAATATGGTTTTTAACTCGAGATAGATTATTTCTAGTGATATTTCCTACAAATTCTCAAATTTTACTTGAATAAGAGGTTATTTGTGACCTCTTATCTTGTTTTTTCCTTGGTTTATTGTGATATATTTGATGGTTTTCCCTATAGGGGAAATGTTAATTTTAATTATGATCTAGTTTAATTCTATTAATTTACATCATAGAAACATATGACACCATTTCATTTTTATCAATATCAAGGCTTCTTTGTCAAAGAATTCAATTGTATGTGCATAGGAACAAAGCCAAATAGGCTCATAAAGGAAACACTAAATTTTTGTGTTAAGAAAGGAGCACGTGTATATGAAGATGAATTCACATATATCAAATTATTTGGTTTTGAGGGGAAACCCTATATCCATGCCCATTTTGTTTACAATATGTTTACTGTTTAATTATGTAGATAGTATAAAGTTTGGTCTTCTTTCTTTGATAATAAAAGAAAATGACAATTTATTTATATACCTCTTAATGTTGTCAACATTTTAATTAAAAAATACCCTGTTTGTCCAATATGGATGAATGTTTGAATCCATTCCACATGATAAAGTTAAGTCATGCAAAGGTTTTGAACGAAAAGGATTTTCACAACACACTTGATTCAATTGGTTATCCACCACCAAACATGTGTTTTTATAATTGGTTATTCAATTGGATTTTCACAACACAATTGATACAAGATTGGTATCCACCACCAAACATGTGTTTTTCTAATATAAACAAGATATACTATCATGATAAAAAAAATACATGAACTAACACAAACATCATCCAAATAAAATTCCCCTTTGAAAGAAATTTTATCAATGTAAACATAAGTAGAGATGTAATTCCACAACTAGCATTGATGTTGGTTTTTCCCATCAACCCAAAAAGAGTTCTTATACCCATAGAAGTCCTAGATCGATTTTATAAAAAAGATTAAGGATGTTTTTGATATGGGGATGATTAGGAGCACCTTCATTTTTAGTTCAAAAAATATTATATAGTCATATCGCCAAAGAGGAAAAGAAGCACAAGTACAAAGAGTACTCAAAACTTTAAAAATTAATGTGGCAAACAAGGAAGTGGGAAATGTTAATGGATTTTGTACTCGGGAAGAAATTAAAATTGATGGGAACCAATTAATTAAAAAGGATTTGGTTCATGATGGGCCAACTATTTTTTAAGAATAATTTGTAACACTAGATCATTTTAGGTATGATAAAGAGGCAATGAAATTACAAACTAAGAAATTGATTGCAAAGGACAAGAAATTTACTGGAAAATGGAGTTCATAAATTGAAGTTATGGGATTGATACTTTCAATTTTTCTCAAATTTCATTAATTTATTGGTATGCATTTTTTCAATCAATAGCTAATAAAGAAGTAGAGAATGCTAAATTGAAAAAAAATAAAATTCAAGCTCATGGATGTTTTAAACCTTGGGTCAATATTTGTAGAAAATTGGTTTATAATCACTCCAAATGAGCTCTTTGAATGGATACCAAGTTAAATTTCCAAGGTTAAAAAGGCTTCCAGATTATTGATTGAAATTATAGTGTATGTGGCTAAGAATATAAATAAATGATTGAACAAATTTCTTGCAGCTTGGGAAGTATATATGAATTCAAGTGGCATGGAAATATAATTTCTTCTCTTATATAATATCTTCATAAAGACATAGAGGAAGGTTACCTCATTGAAATACCTCATTGGCTTATGGGTGGAGGAAAGTTACTTCTGTAATCCCTAACTCTTATATAATATCTTCATAAAGACATAGAGGAATGTTACCTCATTGGAATCCCTCATTGGATTATGGGTGGAGGAAGGTTACTTATGGAATCCCTAAATAAAACTAAAAATAAATATATTTAAGCTATAAGGGTGTAGGTGGCGAAGACCTATTGAATCCCTAAATAAACCAACAACTAAATATATTTAAGCCATAAGGGTGGAGGCAGCGAAGACCTCTATAATCCCTAATGTATCTGGTGGTCTGGTTATTAGGACAACTTTATTATGCTAGGGGGTGATAGGTATATTATTGGAAATATATCAGTGGTTGGGAGGAGAATTATGTACTTGATCCTAATGCTCAATCTAGGTCACACATTGTTGAGTGCTTTGTTGACTATGATATACATGTTTGTGCAAGGGTAAAAAATTGAAATGTTGTGTGTTCAGGAATTTATTTTTGAGTTTTTTATTAACTATGGTATACTCTTTGTGCAAGGGTACAAAATTGCAATACTGTGTGTCCTGGAATTCTTGTTAATTAAAGAAGTGGATTAGTGGATGTCATTTTGTAGTCTCATGTAAACTCAATTATAATAGGTTTAGGCATTGCTGAATTGGATGGTTATACATGCCTCAATCAAACAATATATTGATGTCCTTGACACTAATATGATACAATATCTATGAAGGTCTCATGTCTTCTTCAGTTCAGGCCTATAAGTATCAGGATAATGAATTTTCATCTCAACAGACCTTAAATGTATAACACCTGCATCATTTTATTACTTCAAATAGTATCATGGTGCATGTTTCATGAATTGAAAAGTTCATAGAAATTATATATAGTGTGGTGATGGTATCTTCATTAACATTGGTCATTTTGTGAATAAAACTTAGCTCATGGAATTTAATATATTGATGGCCTATTGTACCTTTGTTCATAAGTATTCACCTTGCATAATTTATGTTGATGTATGCCCTTGCCAATGTTTTTCACCACCGTTTGGTTTTCATATATATATATATATATATATGGATGGGCGAAAACGTGAAGCTGGGTACACTTTTGTGAGAATCAGGGGCTGAAATTTTTTTTCGGCAATAGTTCGGTCGAACATTTTATAAAGTTCGGCCGAACTCGTGATTCCGTTTAGATTGACGGCACACTGACGATGTGGGCAAACAAAATTTTTGCCGGAGATTGGAAAACCGGCAACAAAAGTTTGGCCGAACTTCTAACAAAAGTTCGGCCAAAATTTTACTTTTAAAATAGTTCAGATTTTACTTTTAAAATAGTTCAGCCGAACTAGTTTCTATAAATAAATCGCCCGCAAAATTGGTTTGTTTACCGGTTTCATTATTCGCGAGTTTTTTTGTCACTGTCGCTGCTGCTCTATTCGTGCGTTTTCGCTCCTCGCATAAGCGTTGTTGCTCCTCTCGTCCGCGCTGTTGCTCCTTTCGTCGGTGATGTTGCTCCTTTCGTCGGGTATGTTCGACCTTACCTTTTGCAACTTGTATGACTCCTTTCCACACTAATTTTGAATAGGAAAAATGAACAAAAAGATGATCAAATGTTCCATTGTTTTCTTTGAAAAATGCACACCGGCCAAGGCCCTGCCAACCTTGCTTTTTTCGATCTTCCCAAGCAGGCCTGAAATTTCAAATATTTTTTTCCTGTCAAATGAAAATTTGAAGACAGGTGTTTGTTTTCAGTGCCTGTCAATTTACGTTTTTATTGAATTTATGACTGTCAATTTTTTTTATGCTGTGTATTAAAAAAATTTACAAGAGCTCTTGCAGTTTGGCATTCAGAGGTTTGACTGTCAATTTACGTTTTCAGTGAATTTATGACTATCAAATTTTTTTGTGTTGTGTATTAAAAGAAATTACAAGAGTTCTTGCAAGTTGCAGTTTGGCGTTTGGCATTCAGAGGTTTGACATTCTCCCTATGAAGAATTTTTGCGTATTAAAAATATTTACAATAGTTCTTGTAGTTTGGCATTCAAAAGTTTGAAATTCTCCCTATGAATAAGTCTTCAATCATGGCGTATAAAAAAAAATTATAAGAATTCTTGCAGTTTGGCATTCAGAGGTTTGACATTCTTCCTATGAAAAATTCTTCAATCATGGCCACCGGAACACCAAATTTCTTACTTTTTTTAAGTTTCTATCTCATGCTCATCGTTACACCAAATTTCTTCATGTTTTGAACTTTTTGTCTCATGCTCATCGTTACAGTGCTTCCTGTTTTACATTTTGTGTCTCATTCTCATCATTACAGTCCCTAGCAAAGTGTTAAATTGTAGCAACTTCATCCATCAATCAAAACTCGCATATTACCCTTACTCAGGAGCTGACGATGGTATTGCAAACTCAGCTCAGACTAAATTAAAAACCAATTTTAACAGTCGTAATCAAATTATCTTTTCCATGGCCTAATTACTTTGTTTGGTATTATTATTGCACTTGGGGTGTACACGCATCATTTGCAGAAAAAATACTTATCTGGTAGGAATGTTGGAGCTACTAGGTCATATTTTTACAGGAATGGTGGGTGTTTTGGCATATTTTCAATTTGGATTATTTGCAGATGACCATCTAGACAGTAACGAAAAAAACACCCACCCCTTTCCAAGTCCACACCACTGCAAATTCTTTTTTTTCCTTCTTAATTTTCTCAACAAAATCTCACCAAACAAGATGAAATCAATGCCGCACTCATCTGCAAATTTCAGTTACATGACAAATTCCTTCCATATTGACTTCACATGCTCATGAAATTTGAATTTGAGAGATCTTGAAAATATTTTTTTCCAGCTCCAAATATATGTCTATAAAAGTCCTTGCCTTCTCTCAATTTTCGAGGTCCATTCTCCAAATAGTATTGACATTTTTTCTATGATTTACATGTTTCTGGAGAAATTAGTGTTGTTATCACCTTCAGCGAACTAGATGGCTCTACTTTGAAGTCTTCATTGAACTATTTCCTTTTCTAATAGTGCTTGCTTTCTCCCCTCCAAAATTTTCAAAGACTGCAAGTCTTTTTCAGTAAAAATTGCATTTACATTATTGTCAAAAAGCCTAGAAATGACCTCTTCTACTTCTAAAAGATCCTTTTTATCTTTTGTTGCCTTCTTTTTAGACTAGTTAGCAGCCACTTTCTTAACTCTTTTGATATTTTCCACAAAGTGTTTCATTAAAATCCCCCCAAAGCTTCATCATATTTTACCCAAATGTTTGTAATTAAGAATCCATCCATATCAATAAATGTATAATACTTTGGTTCATATTGTCCATTATGTTTGTTACTCTATTTCCTTTTGTGATATATTTGAGTAATATTTGTAAGTTGTAACTTTCACTTTGAATATTTCTATTTGGCACACCACAAATAGGAATTTAAACTATTAAATTAAGTAATATAGATTTAATTTAATTTCAGATTTATCAAGAGGTGTTAATATGGATTTAAGTTACTGTAAATGAAATTTATAAATATTTTTTTTTTGGTTCATTTACAAATATTTTTTTTGAAAGTTAATATTATTTAAACTTTTATAGTATGAGTAACTCTTGTCTTATATTTGAATAATTTTTTATATAATTGAAATTCAAAAACAGATGATTTTCTCCAAGTTTTAATTGTTTAAAATATGATTGTTTGAGCAACTCTTTCTCTGGGATACAAGGAGGCTCAAAGATTTTTTTCTTGTATATTTGAAGCTCTCCATTATTATAGAAAAGGATTTTTTGCTTGTATATTTTTATGCTCTTTGTCATATTAATGTCATAGTGTATGAAGTTTTAAATTGTTTTTATTATTTTTATTATATGTTGGATGTGATTTTGATTGAAAATGTTTCTTTTTTATTTATTAATTAAAAAAACATATTAGAAAAATTATTGCTTTAAGCCTTAGAATTTACAATCAAAATTAGAAAATGTATTTTTATCTAAACTATTTATGAAAAGTTTAATATTGTTTGATCTTCTCTACCATGTCCTTTTTACATATATCTAGAATAATATTGTTTGTAGTTTCCGGTTTTTTGTAACATTTTACTACCATAATCAAAATCTATAGAAATAATAATTTAACATTATAATATCTTGAAATGGAGCTAGCCAACTCAAATATAGTATTGCAAATCCCTGGCTAAGTTAGATGAGGAGGCTATGTATTACTTACTATTGTATCCATATTAGGGTTGCAAGTTCTATGGGTTCAAAAGAACACTTGCAAACAATTTGTTTTCCACATGACCTCTCTTTTTCTCTTTTAAATTTCGTTATTTTAGCCATTATGGATTTGAGAAAAATACATCCTGACAGGCCAATAAAAATCCTTAACAATGAATTAAACATGAACAACTATTAAATATGGGTAACCAAGTAGCATCAAAACAAACAACTAAATCACCAAAGCTAGTAGTGATAAATAATAAACATTCTAGGATACTTCAAAATTCCATGTAAATAATTTTTTACCTAAAATCACTAGATGGTAAGGCCCATAGCAACAACTGCAAAAGCAATGCAATATAACCAATCAAACTACATCAACAAAACATATGGTCTTGAATGAGCTTTTGGACTCTTTAGATATAAATGTACACCATGGCAATGTATCTTATATAAAACTTTAATCCATGTGCTTAACCTTAACATTGACACAAATGGAATACAATTTTACTCACTGCTTTATGATAGAAAAATATGCAGATGAGTGTTTCCCACATATCTGAAGTCAAAAGGGATAGATTAAAAATGGATGCTCCGGTCATCTATATAAGATAAATTAAAGAAGCATGACATATTAGAAATTCAAATTAGATATGCGTACCAATTATGTTCATATAACACAAAAAATAGATGATTCAATACAAATGTCACATAGAAGTCATATTTATCTCATGGGCCTTCAACTTAAATTATATATCTAGCATTACATTAAGCTATAGGAGATAAATCAAAGAAGCATTTGAATGTAAATTAAACATGTGTAATAATTATGTCCCTTAGTTCAATAAATAGATAATAATTTGCAAATGCCATATCTAAGCTATATTTCATCTAAGTAGCTCTAGACTCCTTTTTCCCTAGGAAATCCTTATGGGAGAAAAAAAACACTAAAATGTAAACATGCTCTACTCTCTCTTTTCTGGTATGGAAAATATGTAAGTACAAAGAAAGAGGTAATCTCTCTAGAGTTAGCTAAGACTTTTGGCGTGTAAGGTTGCTATAAAAACTTAAATTCATACATTTTTCTCTCTAACTTCACACTCCTAGTTGTATTTTCAACTATGGAACAAAATACAATAACACAAAATGGAACTCTTATTCCTCCTAGTGGCCAAGTATTTAACATAGCGTGATAGCCAACTAGGTGTAATATTTGACTCCGTCAACCATTAACGAGGTTTTTGATTTTAGACCTTTTAGAGTCTTGTTAAAATTCCACACGTAGCTAGCTTGCTATGCATGAGTAATGGGGATAAAATGTCATTCTCTCGTACCATGGTGGTCAACATGATAGGTCAACTTACTAAAGGCATAAATTTTGAATGAACTTCATTTGATGTTTTTCTTGCAACATTGGATATGTCTTTAAGTGTAGAATAATGGTCAAGATTGCGGCACAAGGGATAATCGTTTGACCCCTAGAAATGTCATTTAATACCTCAAAATGACTCCAAAAGGTTTTAGATCCCAATTCTCCACCCACCATTAAAATGACCCTACAAGTTGTTTCTTTCAGTTTTTTCACTCTATAAGCATCAAAATATATGACAAATAATATAATTATCCAATCTAGATCATTATTTAATAATTTGTTAAAATTATGAGTAAGATATACATCATGGAATTTAAATAAATAGCTTTAATTCATTGAACACCCGTTTACATTCCTTGTTGATACTTTGAAAGTAATACGTTTTGAAAAATAATTTGTTTATGGATTCTATTTTCCACATTCTGTCAACCATATCAAAAACCTTCTTATAATATTTGAAACCATCTATATACAACTTTTCATTTGTTTCGATAGGAATTAACATATTGAAATATTAATGGTATTTATGTCTTGTGTGCTAAGGAAGGGAGGCCGTGAACCTTAGGAGAAGAGATAGTATTTGTTAAGTTAGGAGGGATACTTTTTATGAGATAGAATTAATTTAAAATGCTTCTTAAGATTATGTAACTTTCGAACCATAATTACAAATTTATTTATTTTTTTACGTATCATTTAGTTCCTAAAAGTTGAAGAATTTATGTTGGTAAATAATTAATTAGGTCTATTTAAATCATTTACCACTTTTGGGTTTTTTGTTTTCATGGTTTCATTCATAATTTCACTTTTTTGAAAATTGTCAATTTCAATTTTGCACACCACATTTGCACAATCAAAGGACCTAAGGTCTTTCCCCTACAAAAGTATGTTCTTTTAAAAAATGTTTTCTTGGTGATATGGGTGATTTAGAAATGATTGGGAGAGTGAAATTCCTCATTTAATACACAATATGTTTGGTTCATGCCACTAAGCCAAGAATTTTAAATTCAACTAAATTTTAATATAACCAACTAAATCCTGCAAAAAAAGAATAAAACAATTTATGTTAGGGTTGTGGATTTAGGCATTGAAACAACACCATGATATTTCAAATTTAAAAATAATGGTTTGAGTCCTAGGTAGCTTAGAATCCTATTTGTTTTCAAAATAAGGATGCACTCCCATTTTATTCTCATGATTAGGTTGTAATCATGAGGCTCTCGCTCAAGAGTGGACCTTCCCAAAATCTTGTGACGTCTTGTCACAAACAAAACCATCAAACTAAAAAACACATCATGCAAGAAACATAGCTCGCTAACATATCATTTTTCTCCTTCAAAGAAAAAAAATTCACATCATGTGAATATCTCCATGAGACATTGAATTAAATTTCATCTCAAGACAGGGCTTTGGGAGGACACTCTCAAAGCCAACCTTCGTTATGGCTTTGAAACACATGGTAAGTATCAAGACTTAGCAACCTTATTTGCATAATTTTTTCTAGCATGGACCTTAATGTCATAGTCTTATTTTGCCTAAAATGAATGCAAATTTCCTTGCAATTTGGCTTGCAACATTCATAATTCATGCTCATGGAACATGATTGTGTTGCAATTGTGATAACATTTGCTGTATGCAGAAGCTAATAAAAAATGATCGAAAATGACATTTTTGCTCTGTTTTTTTCAAGATTTAAGGAAAATTACACCAAGTAGCTTCCAGCCTCATATGACCATCATGTCAAACTCATATCAGGATATTGTCCAAGTAAGAGCCACTTAAGCAAGCAATATAGTATACATGACTCTCCAATTTCAATTAGTAGCAATGACAGTTCTAAGTATGGTGCAAACATTGCTCCAGATCCTCAATGGGGCATGTTTGATGACAATAATTTGGGGAGCGAGAGAGGGAGATGGTAGGAGAAAATATTCAAGGAATCCACGGGAAATTGAAAAATATATAACTAATAAGGTGAAGACACTTTGTAACCTTAGAGAGAAACCTGTTAGGAAATGGGTGAAGTTGGTATTACACACCCAATTGGATAACCTCGAGGAGAAAACATTTCTCCCACTTTATTTGTTGGCATAACCTAGTAAGTGTTATTCAATAGCATGTATTTTGTAAAGGCCTTGACCTAGTTCCCATTCAAATCCATCCACCAGGTTGTAGAGGATTCCAAGCCTAATTTCATGAAAAGTAAGTTGGGGATGATCACATTGACCTGCTTGATGACGTGTCTATGAAGATTAACTACCTTGAACTATTTTTTTGCGTAGGGAAAGAGACACATTCCCATATCTGAGCATGAAAACGTTGTTTGATATTGTTAATGCCTCTAGTGTTTACTTCTACAAGTTCTATAGGCAGAGTTTGTAAATGGCCAGGTAGCCTCTGGATCTCATCTTTTATGAAAGGTGACATATCTAGTAAATGCCCCTATAGTCAATCTCTGGAATGGATCTAAATAGAAGTTTTTCATTTTAAAATATCCATAAAACACAAAAAATTTAAGGTAAACTATGTACATGTGTCATTTCTCCCACAAACTAAAGTGTATAAGTGGTAAATTTTATACCAAGTGTGTTCCCACCATGTAAAGCGCAATTTGGTAAACTTATAATTTTTATAATTTCTTTTTCGATTAAATTTAGTTTCACACATCAATTATTGCTTTGAAAGTTGTGTTCTACATAATTTGTGTACACTAAATTACAAATTGATTTTTTGAAATCTATTTTGTGTAAATGTCGACCAATAGATATATATCATGGAGGATGAATGACGAAGATCAGCCGAATCCCATATGGAGGTTCAGTGATCGGGGATGTTCACGATATTTAAATATAATCTTAAATCTCCATACATGTGTGTACATATGGAATTGATTTTTTTATTAACTTTGTGAGTTAAATTAGTTGTTAATAAGTTTCATATTTTAATTTTTAGGAGGTAAGAGGAGAAGGGTTTCTACTCCATCCATGGAGCGTGCCCATGGTTCAACTGGTCGAGGTATGGTTCACGCAATTTAATGAATGAATATGTATATGTATTTATATGTACACATGAATGTATTTTTCAATTGATTATAAATTCGTATTTGTTTATGAAGCTTCTCCCTCGTCTCGAGAGGTTGGTGGTGGTTTAAATCCACCTAGAGGGCCATCAATGAGTGGTAGCAGGTTGCGTGAAGGGGGTGATATTTATTCCCCCGAAGGCCATTCAATGGTTGCTGGTTCTCAACAGGGTCATTTTGGGTCTGGTTCTCAGTAGGGTCATTCTGGGTCTGGTTCTCAGCAGGGTCATGTTGGAGAAGATGCTAACCAACAACGTCAAGGTTGCCATCAATTTCAATATTTTTTCATTAAATTTGTACAAATTTTTTTACACGTGTTTTTTCTAATAGACGAAATTATATATATATTGATGCAGAGGCCGAAAATGTTTGAACTAGTGGTCAAAATAGATGCAGGACAACCCGTTACATTCAAGAAGAAGGTTGTCAACCCAGCACAACTTATCCGGTCGAGATTACTGATATACCATGGGAAACCAACATGGCGGAATGCACCTTACAAAGGTGTAAAAGACTTCATGCAAAATTGCAAAGAGATCCCATGGCTTTGTTTATACCTGCTGAGAGTCGACAAAGCCTTGAAATAGTTACACATTCATTGGGTGAGATGGTAAATGTGTACAGAAATATTGGGCCAACGACTGATTCATTTGTAGAAATGATGAGAAAGAGAAAAGAAACAGTAATGGGTCTAGATAAATGGGAGGATGTAAAAAAAAAAGTTACAAAAGAAGTGGCCAAGTCAATGTTTAATTACAAGGAAGGGCCAAAAAGATAAATGTTGAAGGTGCAATATTTCAAGCACCCAGACATAGCTCGTTATTTGTATGATAGGCACCTTGCGGCCTATGAAAGGCTCCCATGGAACGATGAGGTTCCTGTTTATTTTTCACAAATGTTTTATGCAGAATTTTTTTTGGGTATGAAACCCAACTACAATGACCTTCCATCATAATTTTTTGGCCCGGGGAAAGGTCGATTATATGACCGTAAGGGTGCTAAGTGAGATGTGGAGTTGCCTCGCCCTAAGCCGCCATTGGTGAGTCAACCGTTTCGGGTCGAAACTCTGCGGTCAGAGATGGATGCGACTTCTCAAATAAGTCGAGAAGCAAGGGATGTTATGATCGACAATGTTCATAGCAGATTGGGTGGAGTTGATCTTTGTTTAAATCGACAAAGAGCACGTGAAAATGCACGTGCCAATTTTGTGTATTGTATAGATGAGGAGATTGACAACATGAATGGATCTCTGAATATATGCAAAAAATTGTCGCAATGGTTTGCAAGACCTAATTTTTCATGAGGAAGAGGGAACCGAAACAGTATGTGTTAGTGACCTTAGGGTTTGAAATTATTTTAACATACATATACATGTGTGCAATTTGTAATAAATACATGTGTATGTACATGTATACATTTATTTGTATGTGTACATTAATCTAACAAAAATGTATGATTATATGTTAAAACACCATTTACAGTTCTCACACATGATGCGTGATAAAAATGTTAATATCACGTTCGGGACCTCTGGTTCAAACAATGCAGATGGGTCTGACCATCAAGATATGTTGGCAAATGTTAGTGTTTTTTAAGTGACTTTAAAATAAATAATTGTGCACATATGTACATGTATATATATATATATATAATTAATTAATTTGATAAAATGTTTTAACAGATATCGATTCCGTCCGATGTTTTTGGGATGGTGGTACCTTCTTCTTCCTTGGGAGATGTACCTTCTACTTCCTTGGGAGATGAGCCACAAGTATGGACAATTTTTCACAAGTTTAAAATTTATGTTTAAAAGTTATATATATATATATATATATATGTGTATATATATATATTCTACCTCAAAAATTTCCTTTAAAAATTGATATCTATATATCTATATATATATATATATATATATATAGAGAGAGAGAGAGAGAGAGAGAGAGAGAGAGAGAGAGATCTATATTTTGAGTTATTTAAATTTTTTTGAATTTAGGTTCCTATAGAAGATTTCTTTAATCCGAGGACTCTAGCGACGGAGATAGGAACATCCACAACATTTGAACAAGTTGTCTTTAGTTCCTTTTTTTAATATTATTGAAAATAAGTTTATATATGTACACGTGCATTTTCATTTGAAAGTTTTTAATATATATATATATATATATATATATATATAACTGTACATGTATATTGTACAGTTTACTGCTGCAGATGTTCCTATGGGAGAACTTGTTCATCAAATGGAGAGGGAACCTCATGAGGTATTGCATGATTTTTTTGTTATATTTTTTTTTTTACATGAAGTTCTAGATATATATATTCTCATTCATTTTTAAAACATTAAATTTTAATGTTCAAGTACATGTGCATTGTGTATGTAGGTTTCCCATGATGCTTCACATGATAGGGCGCAGACTGAGACCCGGATAGGAAAGACGCTAGATCCGTCTCTATTTGATGGACATGATTTGTAGATTTGATTTCAAGATTTAGATGGTCTTAAAATTTGTTAAACTTGATACAGTTTGATACTTGTGAGATCTACAATTTTTGGACGTATTTTATTACATTGTTAATATAATTTGTTTTATTTAATTTTTGGATGGTTTTAGTAATTTTGGCATGTGAATGTGAAGTAATGTTGTCATCTATAAATTAATGTTGTCATATGAACTACATTTGGCATGTTATGTAATGACATACATGTTATAATTTGTTTTGTTTTTAAAATTTAAGTTTTGGATGCTTGGGGTACATTTGGCATGTGAAGTAATGTTGTGATCTATAATTTTTTGTTAAATTAAAAGTTAAAAGTTTTGGATGGTTTCAATCTACATTTCGCATGTGATATTTAATGAACTTTAAATGTTTAATGTTTTAATGTTGCACGATATATAATCAAAAGGTTTTTAAAACTTAAAGTTTTGGATGGTTTCAATCTACATTTGGCACATGTGGTATATAATTTGTTAAATGTTTCTATTAGATCTAGTTGAACTATAATTGGCATGGCATGTGAAGTAACGATATATATAATCAAAAAGTTTTTTAAACTCAAGTTTTGAATGGTTTCAATCTACATTTCGCATGTGATGTTTAATGTTTTAATGTTGCACGATATATTATCAAAATTTTTTAAAATTTTAAAGTTTTGGACGGTTTCAATCTACATTTGGCACATGTGGTATATGATGTTAAATGTTTCTATTGGATAGTTGTTCACTATAATTGGCATGGCATGTCAAGTAATGTTTCACAAATCCATTTTGGATGGTTGAAGTACATTTGGAATTTTAATATTGCTTTTGATCTCTACATGTATTCTTGTTTGAATGAAAAAATTTCCAATAGGAAGAACATAGCTTTTCAATGCAACTAACCATGTATCAATTGAGCTCTAATTGAAAAAATAGTTTAAAGAAGTAGATATATGTATAAACTATACCTTTAATTTTGATTGGAAATATAAGTCTAGTACATATATATGTTTGTTGAATTTGGGTCTATGTCGTTAATGCACTCAAATAAGTAGCCTTGTCGATTTATTTACATTGTGGAAACTTTTTACTAGAAAATCCAACTATTTTTTCATCAATGCACATAGAAAAACCACTTGGAACAATTAATTGCATTCTAGAACATATCTAGATCCAATACAAGTAACATTTTTCATCAATGCACATTGAACATATCCGACCATTGGACAAACAAATTTTGTACTAGATTTTCAATCAGGAATAGAGATGTGGGTCAAATCCCACCAAAAGTCGGAGAAGTGCTTCGAGTCTCTTGTCTGAAAGGAATTTTTGTACAAAACTATACTGCAGATGATTTATTTACATTGTGTCCATACTTTTTACCAGAAAATCCAACTAGTTTTTCATCAATGCACATAGAAAAACTAGTTCCACTTAATTGCATTCTAGAACATATATATTGAGTACGTAAATAATTTTTCATCAATGCACATAGTAAAACTAGAACAATTAATTTCATTCTAGAACATATATATATATCCAATACATATAACATTTTTCATCAATGCACATGTATAGAAAAGCTACTTTCAGTTGATACTAGAGCACGTGCTTGTACCCAAACAATTTGTACATGTGAAAACACTTGCACAAATAACATAAGTAGCTCAATTTTTAGTTGAGTACTGGAAGTTCTAAAACATATTTAATCCAAAGATAATAAATTGTTGGACAATTCACTCAAAAAAATTCTAATGGAATTCCATCCTCAATAATATGTTCATGATCAGATTTTGACATTTTCCATCTCTTAATTTTCGATTTTTTCTTTGATTGAACTTCTATCAACTTTATGCGTACTGCACACACCAAGTGACTATATTGACAACTTATGGAATGAAGTTCATAGTCTTCAAAGTAAACAAAGTCTCCACTTTGATGAGTTTGTCTGAAAAAATAACCTTTCAGTATAATAGACCCTCTGTCATATTGAAATCCGTGATCATTATAGTTTTGTAATAATTTCATTTTCCGTTCAGTGCAACGCATCAAATAATACTTCACATTTTCATCGTTGTCAATAGGTGCAATTACAGCAAAAACATCTCCTGCACAATAAAATAAACTTCACAAAATTATACATATTTAAATTTATTTCTAGATCTTTAAATCATTAGAAAGTAATTCAAATGTTACCTTCTCTAACAAGATCAGAACTCGATCACCATCGGATGATATCGTAGTTTCCTCTGATTGCATTTCTTCAAACATTGCAACAGACATTTTGCCCTTTGTATTTAGCTCTGTATGTTTCCAATCATTCACATACATTTTGTTTTCACAAACGTCATTGGATTTTGTGTTGTCTATGCAAACATCACAAAATCAAGAATATTTTCTTTTATCCAATGCAAACACATTTCTGGATGACTTTGTTTGAATTGAATGCAATTTTCAAGTCCTTTTTATTGTTTCAACGTCACTTCCAATTGATCTATCTACGTCTTTGATTCAAATATGCCAGAAAAACCTTTATATGGAAAATTAGAAGAAGAATTTGTAAATATGATATCAAAATACAATCAAAGATAATCATTACATGATAAATGTACAATGTTTAAAATTAGATTTCTGATATAAATTAAATTGAACGTACCTTTGCACTTCCCTTGATGGGTTAGTCTCATGGCTTAGAGTAGCGATGCACCATTGAACAACTTCTTCAAGATTCACAAGTCGGCTTGCAGAGTGGTTCATTTGATATCTTCGAAGTGCTCGTTTTATGCATGATCCTGCACCATCATGTTCTCCTTTTCCATGGCCAGTCTCAAAGAAATTCCAACAATGTTTAATGCAGGTTTTCTTATGAAGACAACACAACCAAAAGAATGATCGTGTAGATTTAAATTGACCGGCGCATTCGTCTGACCATATCCAATGTTCATTGAATGTTATTCCACGATTTTTCAATGAATCATAAATTTTTCCAAAACAATGTTGTACAAAACATGTATCATGTGTATGATCGTCACTGATATAAAAGTGATATTCTTTAATGATATGTCGATTTTCACTCGTGCTTTCTATATGATCGACATTTTGTTCAACATGTATATATAGAATATGGACGAGCATGGAGACTTGGTTAGAATGATAGTATTCACTCTGAATTTCTTTTTGTGGAATAAATGTGTAGTTTTCTGCAAAATCAATCATTGACAAAATAGTCCCTGGTGGAAAAAATTCACGAGATTTTTTGAATTGCAAGTCTTTCCATCGAGCTCTATGGGAATGCTTGGTGTATTTGTAAATTTCTGCCTTAAACTTTCTCAAAAGTCTATCAGAAAAATTTCATCTTCTAG